>SJYV01013021.1:9255-26060 GCA_006410875.1 Neotragus pygmaeus | reverse complement strand
TTTATGTCTCTTTACTGCAGAAGGTGTTAACAAAAACCAGCTCATACACATTTCCATTAAAAAATTTCTTAGCAACATTGGTACTAGTTGTAAATTATTAAAATTGGAAGATACTGAATGAAATCAAGAAAACTACCGACTATCTTGGCATTAACTTGCATATCCTTGACTTCTAAGGTTATCTATCTGCCTATTCTAATAAGCTATATAATGCACAGAAACACAATTTTAAAATGCTTTTGTAGTAACAAAATGCATTCATTGCTAAATTTATGCTTTTGGCACTCAAAAAACATGCAGATGGGCCATAATTCATAGGGTTTATATATCATCCAAATTTGTTTATTTGTTTGCTTTATTTATGTCTGCTGCTTTCAAAAAGGATTTTGAGGTAGATTGTAATAAAAGGTCCATGCAATAGGCTTGTTAACAGGAAGATAAATTATCAAAAGCATCACAGTAAAGAATAGAAGAAACGGTTATTTGGGGATGGGGTGAGAAACATATAATTATACAATAAATATTAGCTAAGAATAGTTACTTTAAGTATCAACTGAATTTAGCCTGTACTTCCTGGAAGCCAGACAAATGTTTCAAAATCAATATGAATAATATATGGGGCTTCCCAGGAGGTGTTAGTGGTAAAGAATCTGCCTGCCAATGCAGGAGATGTAAGAGGCACAGGTTCAATCCCTGGCTCGAGAAGTTCCCATGGAGAAGGGCAGAGCAATCCACTCCAGAATTCTTGCCTGGAGAATCCCATGGACAGAGAAGCCTGGCTGGCTACAGTCCATAGGATTACATAGAGTTGGACACAACTGAAGCAATTTAGCAAGCATGCAGTTGTATATTAGTTCATCAAGATAGACAAATTTGAGTTCTAAATCTACGGGCCACAACTTTTTAAAAAATCATGAATTTTTCATTACAGAACACTAAACAACATAACGGATGCCATTTTGAATATTCAATAAGGTTTTCACTGAAACATTCTTCCTTTGACCATGTTGTATGCCAAATAGTGATACAAAGCTAAAACAGTGATNTTTTTAAAAAATCATGAATTTTTCATTACAGAACACTAAACAACATAACGGATGCCATTTTGAATATTCAATAAGGTTTTCACTGAAACATTCTTCCTTTGACCATGTTGTATGCCAAATAGTGATACAAAGCTAAAACAGTGATAAAAAGCTGTTTGTGTTTAGCTCAACAGACTGTATACTACAAATCTACAATGATTCCATCCATAATAATTTATAATTTGCCAGCTAACCTGAAGAAAAAATATTGCTTGAAACAACCTTTCTAGACCAAAGGGGCTGTATTATTTGAGAAGATGGATACTTCAGCTGAGAATAACATCTTAATTACCTGCTGTGGTAAACTGAATATTGGCCCCCAAAGACAGCTAGGTCCTCATCACTGTAACTTGTAAATGTCACTTTATATGGTAAAAGGAACTCTGCAGATATAGTGAAGTTAAGGGTTGTGAGATGGGGTGATTATTCTGAATTATCCAGGTGGTTTCCATGAGTTTAATCACAAATCTCCTTTGGCAAAGGAGGCAGAGGGATTGGACTAGAGAGACAGAAATCAATGAATGACTGATGCAAAATGCTACACTGCTGGTTTTGAAGATGGAAGAAGGAACAAAGGAATGTGAGAAATGGAGCTCTAGAAGCTTGAAAAGGCAAGGAAACTGATTCTCCCCTAGAGCCTCCAGAGGAAGTATAGCCTATGACACCATGACTTTGCTCTGGTAGAACTGATTCTGGACTTCTGACTTTCAGAATTTAAAGAGAATAGATGTGTAGTGTGTTATGCCACCAAGTTTGTGCTAAGTTGTTACAGCAGCTGTAAGAAACGAGTTTACCTAAGATGACATGAAAAATACTTATCTTCATTGGAAATAAAATATTTTAAAATGTCATATACCATAGGATACTTGCCCAGTGTTATGATCTGAATGTCTGTGCACCGCATATACACAAATCCATATATTGAAATCCTAGTGTCCAATATGATGGCATTACGAGATGGGATATTTGGGTTCCAATCTCATGAATAAATCCAAATACGCCATCTCTTAATGAACCCAAATATCCCATCTCCTAATAGCATCATATGGGGCAGTAGGATTTCAACATATGATTTTGTGTGTGTGTGTGGCACCCTCATGAATGAAGAGGCCCCTGGTGGCTCAGATGATAAAGAATCTGCCTGCATTTCAGGAGACCCAGGTTCAATCCTTGTGTCAGGAAGATTCCCTGGAGGAGGAAATGGCAAACCACTCCAGTATTCTTGCCTGGAGAATCCCATGGACAGAGGAGCCTGNCTTTCCCATTCTGTTCTTTTCCTCTATTTCTTTGCATTGATCACTGAAGAAGGTTTTCTTATCTCTTCTTTCTATTCTCTGGAACTCTGCATTCAGATGCTTATATGCAGCATAGACTAACAGAATCTTTTTTCCCTTCCACATGTAACAGCCTGATGAATGTGTTCCAAGACATTGGTAACACTGCATTCAAGGAATCAGCACCCCAGGCTCATCCATTTTATGACTTCACAGTCTCCTAAGTCCTGGGAGTCTTCCACATTCCACCAGACTTGGAGAATGGTAAAATAGAAGACTCAACCTACATCTTAAGGTCCCAGCCCAAAAGGGACCATTACTGGGTCTGCTTAAATTCCATCAGTGAATCCAATCACACGACCATGCCTGGAAGCAAGAGTCAAGAAAATGAAGAAGCTGCTTCCCAGTGACAATCCCACACAATGCAAAGGGGAACAGAGCACATATTTCTCCAGGGTAACAGGCTATCCGTGCCACAGCATCATCTTATCATTTTGTCATTATTCACTAACCATAGGTGAATTGCTTTTTAAATGGATTTATGTTGTGCAGAGTCTCCATGTATTAACATCCACCTTTCAGTTCCCCAGTTATGATCACTGTGTTAACCAGCATCCTGTAGCCTGCAGCGAATCAAGCCATTGCCAAGTTCCAATTGGTTGAATCCCTTGGGGTTCTGAGTAGCTGAATTCAGAGGCGCATCCACAGGAAAGGATTCTTGCTGTGAAGCTGGGTCTCAAGGGGTTTCTATTTTCCACAGCACAATAAGGCTTCTTTTGACATAAGTCAATATCCCAAATACATCCCTTTCAGATAGAGATTCAAACTCCCAAACCCATCTTTCCCCTAGAAAGTCTAGTAAAAAGGTAGAATTTTGAGTGTGTCGTTTATATGGACTCACAGGGATGGAACAAGAGCTTATGCATATGAATTATCTCACAGAGCCGACTGTGTCACAGGCTTTTTGCAAACATGTCACATAAGGGAGATAGAGATCTTTTTGGTCTGGCCAGGCACTGGATGGTCACCTACGACAGCAGCGGGAGGACATGGGGTTCAGAAGTCAAGCCAAGCTCTGAGTTCCTAGATTACCTCCCCTTCAATCTGTGACCTCAGCTACATCACTCAGCCAGACTGGAAAATGGGAACAACAGTAGAGTGTGATGTGCTCAGTCATGTCCTGTTCTTTGCAGTCCCATGGCTTGTGGCCTGCCAGGCTCTTCTGTCCATGGGATTTTCCAGGCAAGAATTGCTTGCCATTTTCCCCTCCAGGTTATCTTCGTGACCCAGGGATCAAACTCACGTGTCTTGCACCTCCTGCACTGACAGGCAGGTTCTCGACCACTGAGCCCCTGTACAATCTACCTCCTAAGACTGCTATGATTAGCCAATGCCTGTACAGTGCTTGGCACAGTACCTGGCACAGAGCAGGCATTCCATAAATATTAGCTGTTATTATTATTAAGAATTCACTTTATGAAAAGGTCATATGTCTACCAATTTAGATCATCTGATTCAGAACATGTTCGTTCAGAATCTGTCAAAGCAGTGATCCCCAACTTTTTTGGCATCAGGGACCAATTTTGTGGAAGACAGTTTTTCCACGGACCAGGGCAGGGGTGGGGGATGGTTTCAGGATGTTTCAAGTGCATTACATTTATTGTGCACTTTATTTCTATTATTATTACATCAGCTCCACCTCAGAGAATCAGGCATTAGATCCCAGAGGTTGGGGACCCCTGCGATACAGCTTTGGGGAGCACCAGGAGACTCGTTTTTGAGGTCCTAGAGTGAGAAAGGCCAAGCAGCAGAGGGGGCTGTCTGAACCCTGTTCCAAGGAGTCCAAGCACCTGGCTGTGGGGACTGGCAGTCTTGATTGCAATGGAGTCAGAAGCAGCCTTTGTGAGAGGAGGGCAGAGACAATGCCCTTTAGGGCCCCAAACTAAACACTGAGCCACTAAGCCACACAGGAGAAGAATCAAGGGTAAATTACACACCTGCCCCGGACTCTTCTGAACACACACCACACACACACACACACACACACACACACACACACACACTGCAAGCACCGCTACAGCAGTTCCACTGCTGGGAATTTTTCCACAGGAAACCACTGGATTGGCGCACAAATACTTATGAACAGGGATATTTACGGAACTGGGCGCAGCCTAGACATTCAACAACAGGGGATCCATTCAACAATAATGGATGGCTTTTCGCATCATGCAGCCATTAAAAATGATGCCGCAGGTCTCTGTTTCTTGATACAGAGAAACATTCCTGATCCAGCACTCAGAGGGAACCCAGACTTTATAAGCTTCATCATTACAAGAGCATTTAGATAAGCATTTAGCACATACCAAGAACTATACCAAGGACTTTACATATATTAATACAAGGCTCACACCCACCCTGTGACTCAGAACCTGCGTGATGAAAAAGCTGACAAGTGAAAAGCAAACTCTAGGTCCCTGATGGCATCTGTGAGCCGTGCACTCACCTGGGAACACCTGTGCCAACACGTGGTCGGTTTATAATGTTGTGTTGATTGCTGCTGTACATTCTTTTTCATTTTCTTTTCCATTATGGTTTATCGCAGGATGTTGAATATAGTTCCCCATGTTATCAGTAGGACCTTGTTGTTTATTCATTCTAATATAATAGTTCATATCAGCTAACCCCAGATTCTCAGTCCTTTCCTTACCTCCACCCAAGACTGTTTTCTGTGTCTATGAGTCTGTTTCCTAAATAAGTTCATTTCTCTCCTATTCTAGATTCCACATATAAGTGAAATCATGTGATATTTGTCTCTTTATGACTCACTTGGTGCGATAATCTCTGGGTCCATCCATGTTACTGCAAATGCTATTATTTTATTCCTTTTTCTGGCTGAGTAGCATTCCACTGTATATGTGTACCACTTTCTTTATCCATTCACCTACCAGTGGAGAGTTAAGTGGTTTCCAAGCCTTGACTATTGTCCATAGGGCTGCTATGAACATAAGAGTACACGTGCTTTTTGAGTTAAAAGAGTTTTATCTGCATATATTCCCAGGAGAGGAATTGCTGGTATGTGCATGCATGCTCAGTCAGTTCAGCTGTGTCGGACTCTTACGACCGCATGGACTGTGGCCCACCAGCCTTCTCTGTCCACAGGATTACCGAGGCCGGAATGCTAGAGTGGGTTGCCATGCCCCTTCCACGGGAATCTTCTAGACCCAGAAACTGAACCTGCGTCTCCTGCATTGCAGGTGGACTCTTTACCACTGAGCCACTGGGAAGTCCTGGGATTGCTGGATCTTATGGTAGCTCTTTTTAGTTTTCTGAGGAAGCTCCATACTGTTTTCCATTGTGGCTGTACCAGCTTCCATCCCCGCCCACATCGTAGGAGGGTTCCCCTTTCTCCACACCCTCTCCAGCATTTGTTATTTGTAGATTTTTTTTAATGATGGCCCTTCTGACCAGTGTGATTCTATACATATTTTCTTGTTACAAATAAACAAACCTCAGTCTCTTTAAGCGCATGTGTTCATGCTCAGTCATGGCTGACTCTGGAACTATATTGGAAAAGACTCTGATGCTGGGAATGATTGAAAGCAAAATGAGAAGCGGGCAGCAGGGGATGAGCTGGTTAGAAAGCATCACCAACTCATTGGACATGAATCTGAGCAAACTCGGGGAAAATGGTGAAAGACAGGGAAGTCAGGCATGCTGCAGTCCATGGGGTCCCAAAGAGTCAGGCATGATTTAGCGACTGAACAATAACAAATTTCTTTAAGCCAGTGTTAGTTTCTTGTTCATTGAAGCCAGATGCGCTCCTAATTCATATATTTGTAAATAGCAAAGATGAGATGTAACCACTCCTGCAAAAGTGGCAGTGCAGAGCCAAAACACAGAAGGAGGTGTGAGAAAATCAGACTTTCTCTGGATTGCACTGGTCCAGGACAGTCTTCCATGAGGATGCAAACCCGGTCCTCCTCCCAGCCCAGCACAAGCACCTATCACTGCCGGTCTCTTGTTTCAGCTGTGCCAGCTGGCTTGCCCCCACGATTAGACCCAGGAGTCTGGGGAAGTCAGGATCCTCCCCGGGGTCATTCCTCCCTGAGCTCATGGCTCTGTCAGGTTCATCACCAGACAGACACTTTGCATCACTTCAGCTCATTGCAATTCAGTCACGTCGGAGCAGCCCACAGGATCCGAATGCAATTTTCTCATTGAATTATGCTAAATCCTTCAGGGAAGAAGGCAAAATTATTTAAAACCTATAAAAACTAAAGCAACATTCTGGCTCTATATTTTAACTTTCTGATCGTTATTTAGAGTTAACCTTTTCTGCCGCTAAGTTACAGTCCCATTTTGCTGTATATCAGGCAGCACGGGCCATAAGGCATGGGGAAAGAGAAAATCAGCCAGGCAAGGTGCAGGCCTGGGGATTGCTCCTCGGGCTCAGGCAGATAATAGAAAGTGAGGTGGCATTTTGCTCTTAGAAATCAAAAGTATCAGGAGGTGATTCACTGAAGCAGTAGAAAAATGAATTGTAGCTGTGTTGTTATAAATATTAGAGCAATAGATTAGGGGTGAGGTGTGTTTCTCTGGAATAATGCACAGAGTGGGGCTGAGAATTCATGCATCAGGCAGACAAGGGATTGAATCTTGTGCCTGGGATCTCAGGAAATTATTTGCTCCCTCCATATATCAAATGAAAATAATACTAATAACGCATTCAATTAGAAGGTGGGTACTATTATTTATCGTTATTTTTTTATGTGGAGAAAACAAAGCAGAGACGTCCTGACCTCTGTGGTCAGATATGGCAAAGTGAAAGTGAAAGTGTTAGTCGCTCAGTTGTGTCTGACTCTTGGCCACCGTCTGAACTGTAGCCCGCCAGGCTCCTCTGTCCATGGGAATCTCCAGGCAAGATTACTGGAGTGGGTTGCCACGCCCTCCTCCAGGGGATCGTCCCAACCCAGGTACTGAACCTGGGTCTCCCACATTGCAAGCAAATTCTTTACCATCTGAGCCACCAGGGAAGTTATTGTTCAGATGTGGCAAAGCTAAGGTCAATTTCAGGCCAGTGGTCTCAGAGACAGGTTGGGTCTGCACTGTATAGAAAATATTCATTATCTTCTACATTGCTTAGGACAGTGCTTAGCACATAGTAGGTGCTCAATAAAGGCTGATGAATACTTTGTATAAAATCGCATTTATAATCAAATACAATTTGTGACCCCATGAACTGTAGCCCGCCAGGCCCCTCTGTCCGTGGAATTTTCCAAAGCAAGAATACTGGAGTGGCTTGGCATTCCCTCCTCCAGGAGATCTTCCCAACCCAGAGATCGAACCCAAGTCTCTTACATCTACCTGCATTGGCAGGTGGATTCTTTACCACGGTGCCACCTGGGAAGCCCACACATACTTTGTATAAATAAGTTGTATCAATAATCTTATCAACACAGCAGCCGATTCCTGTTTATCATTTTTCCAGAGCAGCCTATCCTGAAACCCCCAAATTGGTTGGATGCCCCTTAGCTGATGTTCTTAGAGTGGCACCCTGTATTTTTACTTCATTGCATCTCAGTGCAACTAATTACCCACGTGATTAGCTGGTTCATATGCAACTTCCTCTCCACCCCATGGGTTCGACAGTTGCAGGGACGGGGTCTCTCTCACTCACATCCCCAGCATCTAGCACAGCGCCTGGCCGGAACTACGCAGCCACGCAGCGATGCAGACTGGGTGTCGACTACGTACCTGGCAGTGTTCCAGGCCCTGTAAACAAAGTTCTTCTGGCCTTCCTGGTGGTCCAGTGGCTAAGACTACACACTCCCAGTGCAGGGGACCCAGGCTCGATTCCTGGTCAGGGAACTAGATGCCGAGTACTGTAACTAAGACCCAGTCCAGCAAAATAAATAAATATTAAAAAACAAACAAAGTCGCAACTCTCTTGATTCCTCTGAGGGCATACAGACAGCGAGTAAGCAAATCAGCACTTGGTATATCAGACGATGTCTTAGTCCATTCAGGCTGCTATAACAAAATACCATAGATGGGGTGACTTAAATGACAGACATTAATTTCTCAGTTTTGGAAGCTGGGAAGTCTAAAATCAGGGTCCAGGCAGATCTGGTGTCTGGTGGGCAGATGACCTTCTCACTGTGTCCTCATGTAGCAGATGGCAGAGAGAGTTCTCCTCCTCTTTAAATGGGCACTAGTCTCATGATGAGGACCCCACCTGCATCACTCATCTAAACCTAATCAGTTCCCAAAGCCCCTATCTCCTAATCACATTAAAGATTAGTATTTCACCATATAAACTGAGGGGGAGTGGGGAGCGCCAAACATGAAGCTCATAGGCTGTTTGCTGTTGTTGCTGAGTCACTCAGTTGTGTCTGACTCTTTGCAACCTCATGGACTTCAGCACACCAGGCTTCCCTGTTCGTCACTGTCTCCCTGAGTTTGCTCAGACTCAGGTCCATTGAGTCAGTGATGCCATCCAATCATCTCATCCTCTGTCATACCCCTTCACCTCCTGCCTTCAAACTTTCCGAGGATCAGGGTCTTTTCTAATGAGTCAGTTCTTTGCATCAGGTGGCCAAAGTATTGGAGTTTTAGCTTCAGCATCAGTCCTTCCAATGAATATTCAGGACTGGTTTCCTTTAGGATTGACTAGTTTGGTCTTCTTGCTGTCCAAGGGAGTCTCAAGAGTCTTCTCCAGTACCACCGTTCAAAAAACATCAATTCTTTGGCGCTCAGCCTTCTATATGGTCCAACTCTTATATCCATACATGACTGTTGGAAAAGCTAAAGCTTTAACTAGACAGACCTTTGTCAGCAAAGTGATGTCTCTGCTTTTTAACACACTGTCTATATTTGTCATAGCTCTTCTTCCAAGGAGCAAGAGTCTTTAATTTTATGGCTGCAGTCACCATCTACAGTGATTTTGGAGCCCAAGAAAATAAAGTCTGTCACTGTTTCCATTTTTCCCCCATCTATTTGTCATGAAGTGATGGGACCAGATGCCATGTTTGAAGAATTATAAAGAGGGGGAGGACTCCTGGGGAAGGTAGTTATTTTATAGAGAAGTTCTATTTAAAAGATAACCCAATTGGGCAGATGAATGGGAGGGGTCATAAAAAATATCTGTAGAAAGAGTTTTTCAGGCACCAACAACAGCATGTGCAAAGGCCCTGAGGCAGAAATGTGCTTGGGAGAGTCAAGGTCAGTGTTGCTGGAATGGAGTGGGTCTGATTCGTGGATTGGAGGAGATGAGGTCAGATGGGAGCCAGGGGCAGATAGTAGACGAATAATTATGTAAAAGGACTGAAAAGAGACAGAGACTGTATCTGTGTTCTTTCTCTCCACATTCACAGACAAAACATCAGGTGACCTACACAACAAAGAGTTGGCTAGCTTTGGAGGTGGACACGACTGAAGCGACTTAGCAGCAGCAGCAGCAGCAGCAGCTTTGGAGCACTGATGATCGCTAAGTGATTAACTAACACAAAATCTGAGCTTCTGGCCTGAAGAAGAAGAATGGGGCCTGGCCACAGTCTCCTAACACCCAAATGGTTGTCATGGAGAAGATGAGTTGAATTGGTTTGGGATCATTCCAGGGGCCAAGCTGGGACCAATGGATAGCACTCACAGGAAGGCAGAAGAAAGGGACAAATATTTCAAGTCATGGTGAACGGATTCCTTCTTCTGGGAATATGTACTAGACGTACTTTCCTCTTTCCTCCCNCAATACTTTGGCCACCTGATGTGAAGAACTGACTCATTGGAAGAGACCCTGATGCTGGGAAAAATTGAAGGCAGGAGGAGAAGGGGACGACAGAAGATGAGATATTGGATGGCATTACTGACTAGATGGACATGAGTTTGAACAAGCTTCGGGAGTTGGTGATGGACAGGGAAGCCTGTCATGTTGCAGTCCATGGGTTCGCAAAAAGTTGGACAGGACTGAGAAACTGAACTGAACGGATAATGATTGGGGCAGGTAGAAAGTCACATATATTTCAATTCTGGTTTTAAATTTGAGAATGCATTCTATAGTGAATATTGGTATCTAAAGATTAACACAATGTCATCGTAAATAACCTATAAATTTTTATTTCTCTAAGTCATGTTCTCATGAATCTGTTCAAGAATGGTATTCTGAATCTTTGATTTACTTTCAGTTACCATGGGAAAGCAGATGGTGGGAAAGATTGAAGGCAGGAGGAGAAGGGGATGACAGAGGACGAGATGGTTGGATGGTATCACCAGCTCGATGGACATGAGTTTGAGCAAGCTCTTGGAGCTGGTGATGGACAGGGAAGCCTGGCATGCTGCAGTCCATGGGGTCGCAAAGAATTGGACATGACTGAGTGACTGAACTGATTTGAACTGAACATAGGACTTAACTTGAGAAGTCCCTAGATAACACTGCTCTCTTATTAATCAAAAGTACCCTGGGTTTAACAAGTAACAGCAGGGATTTTCAAATTAGTTGTTATTGTTGTTGTTCAGCTACTAAATCATATCTGACTCTGCTACCTCATGGACTGCAGCATGTCAGGCTCTTCTGTCCTCCACTATCTCCTACAGTTTGCTCACATTCTTGTCCATTGAGTTGGTGGTGCTATCTAACCATCTCATCCTCTGCCACCCTTGTATCCTTTTGCTGTCAATCTTTTCCAGCATCAGGGTCTTTTCCAATGTATTGGCTCTTCGCATCAAATGAGTCCAAAAGTCCAAGTCTTTTCTGTTCCATGGGAGTGTAAGGAGATTATGAGGCAATTTTATCCTTGCATAATGATTAAAATCAATGCATTCCTGCAGTGACATTCTAATATCCTTGATCTTAATCCTTCCCTAGTTGTCATACATGGGAGAATTGTTATGAGTGTTAACATTTATTAAATATGTTAAGACTGCTGAGCACTACTGAGTGACCACAGGTGAGGCCATACCAGTAACCTTAATGAATTGGAACCCTGGAGCAGTCTGTTCCCAAAGCCTGCCCTACTAGCTGCTGTATGGAGGGCACACTGCAGGTTTTCCTACCAAGTGAGACTGAAGTCAAAGTCACTCATTCATTCACCATATTAAACACTATTTCGTTTGATTCCCTAACTATACAGAAGAGGAGATTAAGAGTCTAGAATCAGAAGGACAGTACAGATGTAGAACAATATATTCTAACTTTATTGCCTAGTCACTGATTCATACCTTTCAAGAGTTAACTGATTTCATGATTTCCAAGTATCAATTTGGTTAGGAGTATCCTAAGCAAGTAGATTGAAATGGAAATAGTTTGATAGGGAGATAGACTATCAATACACAGTTTAAAATGTCAAGAGAAGAGCACAATATACTAGAGGTTCTAATCTGGGAATTAATCAAGAAAATGTAAAAATTTACCTTTGTCTTTATTGGGTATCCAGCAGAGGAACCAGAGATCAAATTGCCAACATCCAGTGGATCATCAAAAATGCAAGAGAGTTTCAGAAAAACATCTATTTCTGCTTTGTTGACCATGCCAAAGCCTTTGGCTGTGTGGATCACAATAAATTGTGGAAAATTATGAAGGAGATGGGAATATCAGACCACATGACCTGCCTCTTGAGAAACATATATGCAGGTCAGGAAGCAATAGTTAGAACTGCACATGAAACAACAGACTGGTTCCAAATAGGACAAGGAGTACATCAAGGCTGTATATCGTCACCCTGCTTATTTAACTTCTATGCAGAGTACATCATGAGGAACGCTGGGCTGGAAGACACAATTTTCAGGAGAAATATCAATAACCTCAGATATGCAGATGACACCACCCTTATGGCAGAAAGTGAAGAACTGAAGAGCCTCTTGATGAAAGTGAAAGAGGAGAGTGAAAAAGTTGGCTTAAAACTCAACATTCAGAAAACTAAGAACATAGCATCTGGTCCCATCACTTCATGGCAAGTAGATGGGGAAACAGTGTAAACAGTGGCTGACTTTATTTTTTGGGCTCCAAAATCACTGCAGATAGTGACTGCAGCTATGAATTTAAAAGATGCTTAAGAAGGAATGTTATGACCAACCTAGATAGCATATTAAAAAGTGAGACGTTACTTTGTCCGCAAAGGTCCATCTAGTCAAGGCTATGATTTTTCCAGTAGCCATGTATGGATGTGAGAGTTGGACTATGAAAAAAGCTGAGCACTGAAGAATTGATGCTTTTGAACTGTGGTGTTGGAGAAGACTCTTGAGAGTCCCTTGGACTGCAAGGAGATCCAAACAGTCCATCCTAAAGCAGATCAGCCCTGGGTGTTCATTGGAAGGACTGTTGAAGCTAAAACTCTAATACTTTGACCACCTGATGCAAAGAGTGGACTCATTGGAAAAGACCTTTATGTTGGGAAAGACTGAGGGCAGGAGGAGAAGGGAATGACAGAGGATGAGATGGTTAGATGACATCACCAACTTGATGGACATGGGTTTGGGTACACTCCGGCAGTTTATGATGGACAGGGAGGCCTGATGTCCTGTGGTTCATGGGGTTGCAGAGTCAGACATGACTGAGTGAATGAACAGAACTGATGTTGGGTATTCATTAACAAATTACTGTAACTTTAGTAGTTATTTTTAATACTCTTGTCCTTTCACCTTTATACTAGAATTGAGTGGTTAACACATGACCATATTGTGATATTAGTGTTTTCTGAGTTTGACTGCATGCTTACTTTGGCAGGAAAAATTCCTTTTGCTAATTAGCATCTTTTCATTTTACTTCAAAGAACTTTCTTCTCCATATCTTGTAAATCAGGTCTACTAGTGCCAAATTCCCTCAACTTTTGTTTGCTTGGGAGAGTCTATCCTTCATTTCTGAAGGGCAGCTTTACTAGATAAAGTATTCTTTGTTGGCAGTTTCTTTTCTTTTAATAGTGTGACTAGATCATCACACTCTCTCCTGGACTAAAAAGTTTCTGCCTTATGGGGTTTTCCTCTTATGTGAAGATTTTTCTTTATTTTGTTGCTTTAAAAATTATGTTTTTAGTTTTAGTTGGTTTGATCATAATGTGCCTTGGAAAAGAGTTTTTGAGTTGAAATTTTAGGGGGACTTAGGAGCTTTGTGAACATGAATATGCAAATCTCTCCCAAGATTTTAGAACTTTTAGCCATGACTTCTTTAATAATCTTTTGCCCACTCCTTTTCCCTTTCTTTTCTTCTAGGATTCAATCACGCATGGGTTGTTTTTCTTAATGTTATTCCATAGTTCATAGTATTCTTTAGTTCTTTCATTCTTTTATATTATTTTATTATTCTGTGCTATCCTCTGGCTAAATAATTTCAAATGAATTGTCTTCTACTTCACAGATTCTTTATTCTGCTTGATCCAGTCTGATGTTGATGCTCTCTATTGCATTTGTTTATTCTTTATTGTTTTGTTCAACTAAAGGATTTGTTTGGTTCTTAAATTTTTTTCTGTTAAATCTTATTTTGTTCATATATTGTTTTCCTGATTTTGTTGATTTGTTTTTAATTATTTTCTTGTAGCTCACTGACTTCCCTTAAAATAACTATTCTGAATTCTGTATCAGGCAAATCACAGATCTCCTTTACTTTGGAGTCAATTACAGCAAAATTGTGTTCCTTCACTGGTATCATGTTTCCATGATTTTTCATGTTCCTTGAAGTCTTGTTTTGCTGTCTTCATATTTGAAGAAGCAATAACCTTCTCTAGTCTTTATTGGTAGGTTTCAAGAGAGAAATACCTCTTTCAGCTCTGTTAGGGATTCTGAGGCTTTCTCAGATCTTTTTTTGTGTTTACCACTGCCTTGCATTTCTTATTTTCTTTGGTGGGAAATACTTAAGAACTTCTGCTTTCCTTTGATCCTGTAAAGCCAGGCCAGCTGCTGACAACCTTCTGCTTGCTTTCCTCTGGATGGTACCGAATACAAGTTTATGTGCTTTCTCCCAAACCTACAGAATCAGGTCAGTTTACTGCATGTGTTCACTAGCTCTCACTGCTATTGAGAGCATGCACAGGAAGCTGGATACAGGGAGGGGTGTGTATGGGTGAGTAATATGGAGTATTGAGAAAGCCTGTGGGCCAGTTGGTCAGACCTGCAGTCAGGGCAGCCTGCCGTGGTTCATGAATGGGCTTCTTCCTGGAGTCCATGAAATGGTTTTTAGGGTCTCTGTCCCTTTGAATGCCCTCCAAGAGCCCTAGTTACTGTCTCCCAGCCACTCTCTGCAGACTCACCCAGTGATACAGCATACTTCAATATTCTGAATAGAGCGAGAAGGAAATGGGCCTCTCTGGCAGCATCCAGCACAGCGAGGAGAGCTGAGAACTCACTCACATGCTCCCCCTTCCCCAGAGGGATCCATCGTGGGCTGAGCAGACCTCTCTTGGCACTTGAACTGTGCTGCCTTAGGGGAGAAATGACAAGAGTAAAGTGAAACCATTCTTATTCTTCAGTGCACACAGTCTTGGATAATTTATTGTTGTTATCCCATTGATGTCTGGAACTTCTCCATTGACTCACAGGCTTCCACACAGATGCACTCATCCATGGAAGATTGTCAAAATTGATGTTCTTTGGGGGAAAGTGGAACACTCCTACCTGCCATTTTGATGACATTGCCTAACAAAGCTTAATATCATTCTTTTTGCCAACATAAATGTAATATAGAAATAGTTTCTACTAATGAAAAAAATCTATGGAGTTGACTGAGATAGGGGTGGAAAGCTACTTCTGGAATATGGCCTCTCAGATTAAATTAAGCTGTCCTCTGCTGAAGTGGGCATTTGTGATTAGTGTCCTTGGAGAGTTGTCTTTGCTCTCTGACACCTTATATGATACTACAATAATTTAAAACTGATTTACAAGTATCATTACTGGGTGGGTTGGAAGCTACAAAAGATTAAATGCTGTTCTTTTTCAAAAAGCTTATGAAAATGGGAGAAATCCATGCAGTTAAGATTTATCAGATGCTTTCTGTGTAAGAGGCAGCATGAGGCATTGGGGTTTTAGAGATGAGTAAGATGCTAGCCATGCTTTCAAAGGCATCGCCTTTAGCAGAGGAGAAGGACATGTAAACAAATAATTATAATTGCATAGGAAAGGCACAATGCTAGGATTATATATATGTGTACACACACACACACACACACACACACACACACACGCACGCACACACAAGTAGTTAGAGGAACCAAAACCTCCAGAGGGGTGTTGAATCAGGGAAAGCCTTCTCAGGAAAAGAGACACTTAATTTCACTTTTGGAAGCTAGAAAGAAAGAAAAGATAGTTTAGGTAAAGGGTCAGCTCTGTGAGGGCAGGCAGTCACAAGACAGCAGGCAGTGTTGGAGGAATCAATGTTAGTGCAGGGTTCCTGGGTCATGAAGCACTATAGCTTTTGTGACTGAAAGTTGGGTAGGTAAAGGCTGGATTGTAAATGACTTTGAACGTTCAAATATCTCAACAAACAAACGAAAGTAACTAGGAAAAGTATTTTTCTTATTTCACTTAGATGCTGAGGATTTTGTTAGATGAATTGGCTTTCTATTGAGTGGCAGACTTCTCCTTTCTAAAAAAGTCAAGGCACAAAAATGACTGATGTTTAAGAGAGAGTGGGCGTACTAAACACAGGCGGCTGCGAGAGCCTGTGCACTAAGTGCGGCCGAGGGGAGCTACCCCACGTCCGAGGTCAGGGTCACTGGCCTAGAGTGCCAGGCTGCGACAGCGCAGGAACGGGCGAGAGGAGCTACCCTGTGTCTGAGGTCAGGGGCAGCCAGGAGAAGCCACCTCGCACCTGAGGCCAGGGCCGGCAGCTGGGAGGAGCCACCCATGTCTGAGGCCAGGGCCGGCAGCTGGGAGGAGAAACCTGAGGAATGGTGGCTGTGCAGGTTCAGGAGGGCCTAGAGGAGCTATCCCATGTTGAAGGTCAGGAACGGCGGCAGTAAGGAGATACCACTTGTCCAAGGTAAGGAGTAGCAGCTGTGCTTTGCTGGAGCAGCCGTGAAGAGATACCCCACGCTAAGGCAAGAGAAACCCAAGTAAGACGGTAGGTGTTGCAAGAGGGCATCAGAAGGCAGACACACTGAAACCATACTCACAGAAAACTAAGTCAATCTAATCACACTAGGACCACAGCCTTGTCTAACTCAATGAAACTAAGCCATGCCTGTGGGGCCGATGGGTGGATCATGGTGGAGAGATCAGACAGAACATGGTCCACTGGAGAAGGGAATGGCAAGCCACTTCAGTATTCTTGCCTGGAGAACCCCATGAACAGTATGAAAAGGCAAAATGATAGGATACCGAAAGAGGAACTCCCCAGGTCATTAGGTGCCCAATATGCTACTCGAGATCAGTGGAGAAATAATTCCAGAAAGAATGAAGGGATGGAGCCAAAGCAAAAACAATACCCAGTTGTGCATGTGACTGGTGATAGAAGCAAGGTCCGATG
>SJYV01013014.1:0-18517 GCA_006410875.1 Neotragus pygmaeus | reverse complement strand
TCTTCTTGAAAGAGAATGCCTTCAAACTCTGAAGAGCAAAGAAAAAAATGGAAAGACCATGTAGCAATATCAATGGTAAAAATAACTGAGAGCAGGATGAAATAAGACTCAAAAAATAGCTTGAAGTTAATGGTTTCTTAGAAAAGATTATGAACTGTAAGTCCATACTACTATGTCACTTTTATGTGGTTGCAGGGTGTCTCTGTGTAATACATCACAACCTTAGACATTTGTGTTAGTCTCTTCTGGCTTCTGTAACAAAATACCACAGACTAAGGGACTTCCCAATTATAAACACAGTCATCGCTCACAGTTTGAAGGCTGGATATATGAGATCTGATTGCCAGCATGATCAAGAGAGGGCACTCTTGGGTTTCAGATTTTATCCTCACCTGGTACAAAGGGCTAGGGGTCTCCATGGGGTTTCTTTTACAAGTTATTAATCCTATTCATGAGGGCCCCATCTGATGACCTGAACACCTCCCAAAAGACGCTTCGCTAATACCATCACAATGGAGTTAGGATTNCTACTGTAGAAATTTTGAAAACTGGACATTGTGCTCAATCTCGAATTTTTTCTTAAAAGATGCTAGATTTAGTAAATATGATTTCACTTTTGAAAGCAAATAAGAATTCTTCAGAATATGATTTTTCACAAAATAAGGACGCCGTTTCTCTTTAAGATGTCACTTGAGAAATATGTTTTATTTGCATTTTCTGTGAACATAGGATTTAAATATTTTCTACTAAAAACAAGTTCTAAAAAAACTAAAGGAAAGATGTGTTTTATGTAAAGTCTTTTAAATCATTTGATAGAATTGCAGTTAATATCATTCTTTATTTATACCGTCACATATGCCTTTTTTAAAAACCTAGAATTAATTCATAGTCATTTAATAGAGTCCCACCCTTAGATTACCTTAAAAGCATTTTAGGAAAAATACTAAACCTGAGCTTTTGAAGTAATGTTTTAAAATTATAAACATGATATGTTTAGAGCCATGCTATTTTCAAATCCCCACAAGTCCTTTGTTGTTGTTGTTGTTGTTGCCTTAAGGGTTTATTTCACAAAACACTGAGTAATAAACTCATCACTAAAAATATTATAAAAATACAATTTTCTGGTATCCATCATGTACTGAGCCCTTACAGTGATACTGGAGCCTCCAACCAATTTGAACCCAATGCGATTTACAGAGAAGTAAGAATTCTGAGATATGAATTATATTATTGATCCTTCCTCCAAATGGACTTGTGACCTTGTAACCATCATCAGCATTTCAACATCTCTGAGTTAAGAAGGGAGTCTGGATTCGGAAGAATGGCATTTAAGGACAATTAGGCAAATGCTGGCTTTCTCCCTTGCTGCTAACTAATTTGCTCGTTGACAGCACAATTACGAAACCAAAGCAATTGCTAAATTCTCTTGTACAGCAGTAATAGGTTCAAAATAAAGTGAACTAATTTGTAAGGACTGGTTTGAATTCAATTTAGACAGGTTAACATAAGATGGGCAGGTTAATAGACAAGTGTAAGTCACTGTTCAGAATAAAGAAACACTGTCTTTAAAAATATGTATTAACATAGCTGTTGAAGCTAAGTGGGTATGTTAACCTGCCTAAGAGACTAAGAATTTCTTGAGAAATGAAGCCTTACATCTCTTTGAACAGCTGTAACAAGTGACCCAGTTTATTTTGGGACCAAGTCTGCCCTAGGTAACTCCCATGCAATTCCCTGCTGACTTCATTTATACCAGTGACCATGGGCATAGTTTTATCCTTTGAAAGATTTTTTTAGTATTCTGGTGAAACAATGCAGTGATCGGAGAAAAATATCAAAAAGATTCAGCAGATATCTAAACTGAAAAGGATAATATAAAGAAAAAGTCTTAATTATAGGATCGAGAATAATAAATACATATTAATATAGAAAAGAAGGTCCTTTTATTCCTTCCTACTGGAATTTTATTATCCATGTGGTTTCTCTCTTGCTTGAAGGGGATTTTGGACTAAAGGCAGACAAATCTTAATTTTATAAATACATGTTCTGTTTTCCAATGGCCTTCAAAACATTCCATTTTATTTCCTTGGAGTTATAAAGACTCTCCCTATTTTTCTTCCAGATCTCTCTATTTATAGTTGTCTGACATTGGCATGTATGTGCAATCAACCAAGAATTCCACCCACTTAAAAGATCTTTTATTATTTTGGCTGGAGAAGAAGCCTTAGTATATATTATCCAGCAAAGTTAAGGGTAGGATTCCAGGAATGCATTTGCTTGTTTTGGAACTTTTTAGCAGCTGAACAATTTTGGAGGTTTGAAAGTAGCAAAAAGAGAACTAAGGATAAACCACCAAGTCAGATTTGGAAAACAAATTTCATGGCTGATAAAGCAAAGCATGTCCACAGACACTGAACAGGTGTTAGCCAGCCTTTTCCTACTGCCTCCACCCCCATGCTTTAGTTCTGCTTATAAGCCTTCTAGTTAGTAAGTCCAACTAGATTTCCCTAAGAATTAAAAAAAAAAAAAAAGATGACACTTTAAGATGTGCAATAAAATCAGAGACATTACCCTTACGAAAGTACAAAAATAGAGATGATAACATTTACCTGCATGTATTGTCAGATANTAAAAAAAAAAAAAAAAAGATGACACTTTAAGATGTGCAATAAAATCAGAGACATTACCCTTACGAAAGTACAAAAATAGAGATGATAACATTTACCTGCATGTATTGTCAGATACCAGGAGAGTCTCAAACCCTCATTTAGGAGCTTTAGAAGTGTTTTCTTGCTTGGCGTTCTTGAACTTTCTTTGAATGTTTTATCTAATTTGATGATTAACTTCTAAAACATATTTTAAAAGTGAAAATGGCTTGCTAGAAAGTTGTGTTCCATGTTCATAAAGCACAATGTATTTAAAATAATATTTAGAGGAGTAACATAAATCTCACTCTGTGTATTTATATTGGTGGTACTCTTGTATATTTCTTACCATATGTTATTGCATTCCATTAAGATATAAGTAGGTGACTTCTTAAGAAAGAAAAGCCCTGTTTTCTACTTTGCTTTATTGTTCAAAGTCGACCTAAACTTTTCTAAAGTAATAATGTATGCCAAAGGAAGTTCAAGCTTTCAATTTCTCTACAGTTGCTTAGAAATTTTAGTAGAAGGTAAGAACAGTTTTTGACACTAGGAGGAGCAGGTGAGTTGAGCCAGATCTTCGAACCATCTTTCCAGTTTCACTTTTTTTTTTCTTCTCATTGTTGATCATTTTTGTTGTAATTCTGTTTACTTCAGAGTAACAGTTTTAAGGTATTTAGTGCCTGGAGATTTCTTCTCAGCATATTTTCAAAGAAGTTGTTCTTTCCATCATCCGTCACCTTTTTAGGGATAGGTTTAAGGTGACAAACACTGAAACAGACGGTAGAGCAGGCATTTTGGAATTCCTTTCTCTTCACTCAGAGGATGAACTGAGCTGCAGTAATCAACTGCCCAGTTCTGGGGATGTGAGTCCAGCACAGGAGGCTACGAGGCATGGAGTTCCTCTCCATACCCTTAAAAATGTGATGGTTAACACTTGTACAGTCAAATCCAAGCAGGCCTCTTGTCCTGACGTTGGACACCCACACATGGTATTGTTCGGAAGCCCCTGGTCTCACCTGCCTGCTTACAATAAAAAATCACAGTTCAGAGCAGTTTCTGGGGTGACTTATTTTCAGAAGAATGGGTCATTAGTTCAGTTACTGAAAGCATTATGGAGGTGTGATGTTTATCTGATCTATTAACTCCCTTGCCACTGAACAGAGAACATTCTTCTAGAAAACCAAAGAGTAGATTCTTGAAGCGGAAAAAGGAGGAGCTCCTCAAGTCGGAGATGCCTTCCAGGCTCTGGTGGGAGTCAAAGAAGACAGCATAAAACTCTGTCCAAAGACGCACGTTGGAGGCAGGTACCAGGGGGGTGAAGAGAGCTGTCTAAGCAAAAGCTGGCAAATCTGTCAAAGGCCTAACCCTGATCACTGATAGTAGCTACAGCATAAAGTGATAACATGTGAGAGGCACCTGGTAAAAAGCCTGACATACACTCACTAATCCATAGCCCTGATGCTGCTGCTGCTAAGTCGCTGCAGTCATGTCTGACTCTGTGCAACCCCATGGACTGCAGCCCACCAGGCTCTGCCATCCCTGGGATTTTCCAGGCAAGAGTACTGGAGCGGGTTGCCATTGCCTTCTCCGAGTCCTGACTGTGATGGGTAATAAACCATTGGACAGCCCTTTGCAATATAGAATTGGCTGTCGCATATGTTGTCCCATCTTGCTATGCTTATAACAATACTGGAAGGTAGGGCAGGTGTTATCATCTTCACTTTATAGCTTGAAATAAAAGGCATGCTGAGGACAGTCGATCCATGCTATTGAGAGTTACACTTAGATGGTAGGCCCCAGAGTGGATCTTAGGAAATACTGTCATTTTGAAAACCCTGATATTCAAACAGGGTTATCAGTGCCTGATTTTTGTTGTAGTTGTTCTCACTGTGACTCTGGGTCAGGAGATCTCTCCTGGGGCCTGGTGTCATTCCAAGTCTCGGTTTTCAGCAGTGGGAGAGCGGGGATGGAGTACAGACCTGCTTTCCTTTCTCCTAGGGAATAGTATTTGTGGCAGGCTGACCACCCACACCATCAACAAAGGTGTCTCCTGCGACTGCTGGGTACTGTGCCATTGGCATGAAGGCGGGTTGGTGGCCAGCCAAGGGCTGGAGATGAAAGGCCTGCCAGCCACCCATGCAGACCCTGCTGGGGGAATTTGTTGCCCATTCCACACAACTCCCACTGCCCCAAGAAATTATCTTCTGTCATTTCGTGTCATTGCCAGATTTCTTGTGCATGTCTTTCTTTGTGTAGCAAAGAATTCGCTGACATCAGGAACCCCTGGTGATGGCCGAGGGCAGGCCCCATGTGCTGTTTGCTACCTTTTAGAACAGGTTTTTAGTTTCCCTTCTGATAGGCAGAAACCATCCATCTTCCCTCTTACCAATTGGCAGTACATGCCAGGCTTGGGAGTTGGCAATTGCCATTGTTTTTCATCCTTCCAGATTATGTGTTGGACTGTTCATTCAAAAGCACACACTTCTGCTGCAGCTAAAACCTTCTTTCTCCCATCAGCTTATTAAGGGATAAAACCCAACCACACTTCTGAAAGAGCAAAGAGTTTCCAAGAGCAGCTGGGCTGCTCGTTTCCCTGAAAAGACAATAGAATTAGGCTTTCTTGAACTGTTCCCCAAAACAGATCCTTGAAGTGTGGAGGTTCTCCGCTTCTCCACAATATAAAATGGTATATTTGTATTCTGTGGCTGCTGTAGCAAATTACCACAAATTTATTGATGTAAGATACCACAGATGTATTGTCTTCTCTTGGGCAGGAGCCTGGATGGGCTCAGCTGGTTTCTATGATCTGGGTCTGACAAGGCCAAAAACAAGGTATTGGTAGGTGGTCCCTGTCTCAAGGCTCTTGGGGAGAATCTGCTTCCAGGCTTATTCAGACAGTTTGCAGAATTTAGTTCCTTATGGTTGTTGGACTGAGGTCCCATTTCCTTTCTGGTTGTCAGTTGGGGACCTCCCCCAGCTCCTGAAGGCCATGTATATTCCTTGTCACCATGCCACCTCCTTCTTTAAACCAGCATCCGTGCAACAAGTCTTCTCATACTTCAGATCTCCTCATACTTCAGATCTCTCTCTCTCTCGCCTTTCTGTCTTATCTATTCTGCCTCCAGGAAGAGAAAGGTCCCATCTTCTAAACTGTATAATCCAGCTTAACCTTTCTATTTTAAGACCTTAATTGCACCCTCAGGATGGGTCCCTTTGGCTTGAAAAGTAACACATTCGCAGGCTTCAGGGATGGATGGGTGAGGGGACATCATTGAGCCATTCTGCTTTTCATGAGATGTACTGGGGTTTCCTATTCAATGATGAGTTGTACTGGGGTTTCCTATTCAGTGATGAGTTGTACTGGGGTTTCCTATTCAGTGATGAGTTGCAGGGTGAGGCAGAGCAGAGAGGGCAAACCCAGCCATCATCCAGTCAGACACTGCCTGTTTTGCCCAGTCTCTGGCTAATCAGGTCACAAGCATAGGCCGCTGACCCTAAAGGTTCCATATTGCCCGGTTCACATTAGCTCTGCTCAAAATTATGTATAAGGAAAAAGCCTGTTTCCATCCTAGCAAAGAGAATAAAAGAGATTGTTCTCAGGAAAGCTCATTGTCTCTAAGAAAGTAAAAATTTGGCCTGACATTTCTTTCCCCTGTAGGTCCGTGCTGCCTGGCAGAACCCTCTCTGTTGATGAAAATCTGTAATCTGCACTGCCCAGGCCAATAGCCATTAGCCCGCCGTGGCTACTGAGTACTTGAAATGTGGCTTAGGAACTGAATCTTAAATTTCACTTAAATTTAATTATCGTTAAGTGCCCTACATACCAGCAAGTTCCATTCTAAGAGCATGTTCGTAAATCCGATTTGTTTGTAAGTCCAACAAAGTCAGCCTAAGTACCCAAGTAACACGATGGGCTATAGAGTACTGTACTGTAACTGCTTTATAATACTTTTCACAGAAATAATACGTAAAAGACAAACGTAAAACATAAAGAGAGCATTTTTTATCTTGCAGTCTATAGTACGTTGAAAAGTTCAATAGTACAGTACAGCAGCTGGCATACAGGCACGTTCATGGCTTTGAGCGTTTGCAGCGTGAAGGTTCAAATGTAGGAGACTTACTGTAATTTAAATGTAAATAGCCAGCACTGGTCGCTACCAAACTGGGCAACACAGCTGTGGTTCAGCATGTAAACTATCCATTTATTTTAGGTGCCCACCAATGTAATTCAAGTGTGGGTGTCTGATGCTTGGAAACTCTATGTTCAAAAGTCCTTGCATTTTGCACTCAAGTGCCTGAGGATCTTGCTTGATGTGTTTACTTCTCACCTCTGTCTTTTGTTTGTAAAAACTCTGGGCCTCCCTAGTGACTCAGATGGTAAAGAATCTGCCTGCGATGTAGGAGACACAGGTTCGATCCCTGGGTTGGGAAGATTCCCTGGAGAAGGGAATGGCAACCCACTCCAGTATTCTTGCCTGGAGAGCTCCGTAGACAGATGATCCTGGTGGGCTACAGTCCATAGGGTCCCAAAGAGTCAGATATGACTGAGTGGCTAACACTGAAAAGAAAGTAGCTCTGGAGGACCCATTAAGTGTGATAAATCTGCAGAGGGAATGGTGGAAGTATCAGGGAACAGCCAGCAGACATGCCGCCCCTGCCCCTCCGACCAGGGGCCAAGCTCTTCCTTCCTGAGAGCTCTGCCTGCCTCAGCTGTCTGCTTCCCTTTCTCCTTCTCCTATTCTCTCCACTCTTTTCTGTTGGGAACTGCTAGTGGTAAGACACACAGCTCTCTACCTTTTTTGAACTCCCTGAAGAATTCACTGCTTTGCTGTTTTCCTGGCCTCCTTGAACTCCCTCAACTCTGATCAGAAAATGCAGAAAGGCTCAACTTCCCCCTGTCCACATGTGAGATGCTATTGAGAGGCACTCCACCTACTAAATAAGCCTCTCATGGCCCCTGTGGGGACATATGTTAATTCTTTAATTTCAGAACATTGTAAATTGCCGCATCTGAAGTAAGTCAGAAAGAGATAAATATATTCCAATGCATATATACGGAATCCAGAGAAATGGTACTGAAGGATTTACTTGCAGGGCGGCAGTGGAGAAACAGACATAGAGAATAGACTTATGGGCATGGGGAGAGGGGAGGAGGGTGAGATGTATGGAGAGAGTAACATGGAAACTTACATACCATATGCAAAATATATATCCAATGGGAAATTGCTGTATGGCTCAAGAAACTCAAAAGGAGCTCTGTATCAACCTAGAGGGGTGGGATGGGGTGGAAGATGGGAGGGAGATTCAAAAGGGAGGGGATATATGTATACCTGAAAATCAAAATGGCTGTCTGGGGAGGCCTTACAAGTAGCTGTGAAAAGAAGAGAGGCGAAAAGCAAAGGAGAAANAAAGAAATGGCACCCCACTCCAGTGTTCTTGCCTGGAGACTCCCAGGGACGGGGGAGCCTGGTGGGCTGTTGTCTATGGGGTCGCACAGAGTCGGACACGACTGAGTGACTTAGCAGCAGCAGCAGCATAGATATAGAAAACATTTATTACAGGCTTACCATGTGCCTCACTCCATCTAGGCCCTTGACACACATCATCTTTAATTCTCAAGTTCTTTAAGGTAGGCAATCTTCATTTTATAAAGGAGCAGACAGTTTTAGGACTTTCCTTGTGGTACAGTGGATAAGAATCCACCTGACAATGCAGGGGATGCAGATTCAATCTCTGATCTGGAAAGATTCCACATGCCACAGAGCAACTAAAACCCGTGTGCCACAACTACCGAGCCTGTGCTGCAACTACTGAAGCCTGTGCACCGAGAGCCTGGGCTCCGCAAGAAGCAGCCCGCACACCGCAGCAAAGGGTAGCCCCACTCACCACCACCAGAGAAAGCCCGCGTGCAGCAACGAAGACCCAGTGCAACCTACAATTAATTAATTAAAATTTTTAAAAGGAGCAGTTTCGGAGAGGTCTAGTCACTTGCCCAATGTCACATAGCCAGGTAAAGCCAGAGTTTCAGTTAGAGTCTGGCTGCCTCATAAATCTATGCTCTTTCCACTTCCTGTTGAAATTGACCTCCCTCAATCCCACCATCTAGATGGAAAGAAGAAAAGAAAACAGAAGGAATTTGCCAACTTGAAGACACAGTCCCAAGTGGCTGCCTACCATGAGTTATAGCTGCCTCTCTTGGGAAGAGCCATCCAAAAGCCAGTCTCACAGGGCAGCCCTGAGGCTGCCTCACTTCAGCTGATCTTGGGAAAGTGCTTAGCCTCCTGTACTGGGCAACTTAATGACCAAAATGAAGTCAGACTAGATTGCCCATCAGGCCTAATGAATCACTGAGTGACTGACCAAAGAAAATGATGGCTTTAATCCACTAGTTCTCAACCAGGGGCAGACCTTGTCCCCTAGGATTTGGGCAACATCTAAAGACTTTTGGGATTATGACAAGTTGGAGATGCTGTGGATAAGAATCCACCTGCCAGTGCATCTAGTGGGTGGAGGGCAGGGATGATGCCCAACATCCTACAAAGCACAGGACAGTCTCCCACAGCAAAGAATGATCCAGCCCCAAATGTGGTTGAAAAGCCCTGCTCTGAGCACTCAATCAAAAGCTATTTGATGCAGCCGGAGACCAAATATCAAAAAGAGTAGATATTTTGTTTCCTGTACAATTGTCGCTAGAGTTAAATTGTACAAGAGTTAGTAGCAAAAATAAAGTCAAAACAGATTAAAGACCTAAATTATGGATGGCCACTTAAACCTCTTAGAGGAAAACATAGGTAGAACACTTCTTGACATAGATCGCAGCAAGACCCTTTTTGACCAGCTGCCTACAGTAATGAAGATACAAACAAAAATAAACAAAAGTGGGACCTAATTAAACTTAAAAGCTTTTGCACAGCAAAGGAAATCATAAACAAAACAAAAAGACAACCCTCGAAATGGAAGAAAATATTTGCAAATGAAGCAAGTGACAAGGGATTAATCTCCAAAATATACAAACAGCTCGTGTAGCTCATTATTTTTTTTTAAAAAGTGAATAAATGAGCAGAAGACCTAAGTAGACATTTCTCCAAAGAAGACATGCAGATGGCCAAGAAGCACATGAAAAGAAGCTCAAGATCACTAATTATTAGAGAAATGCAAATTAAAACTACAATAAGATATCACCTCACACTGATCAGAATGGCCACTATCAAAAAATCTAAAACCAGGACTTCCCTGGTGGTACAGTGGATGAGAATCTGCCTACGNCAATGGATGAAAGTGAAAAGTGAAAGTGAAGTCACTCAGTCGTGTCCGACTCCGAGTGACCCCATGGACTGCAGCCTACCAGGCTCCTCCGTCCATGGGATTTTCCAGGCAGATAGGCTTACTCTGGGCACTTCATATAAGTTGTAGCATATAATACGTGATTTGTGGTATAAATTGTGACTGGCTTCTTCCACTTATGACTTAGCAAATTACAAGGGTTTCCAAGAGACCTATGCCAAAAACCTGGGGTAGAGATCAATACATATATTTTTTTTTTCTATTACCTCACACAGTATAGAGTTGAATCTTTTTTTTAAATCCAGTCTGACATTCCCTGTCCAATTGGATTGTTTAACCTATTCACAGTTGATGCTATTACTGATATAGTTGGATTTACATCTGCCATTTTTGTTTTCTATATCTCATATTTGGTTTTGTTCCTCTATTCTTCCTTTACTGTTTTTGCATCAAATGAGTATTTTCTAACGCAGCTTTTTAATTTCTTTACTGAGTATATTTAAATATTTTTGAAGCTGTTAAACTCCACAAATTTCCAGCTAATTTCTCTACTATTTCAACAAGATCCTGGGATGTGAATTGTTCCACAAACAGACCCAATCACATTTGGGTTCCTTGGAAGAGACACCTCCCAAAGTCTGTGTCTGAGATGTGTTCTGACTCCAAACGGCTCCTCCCAGCTATCTTTTTCCCCAGTTCTCTCCAGCTAACTAGCTGGCCCACAGTTTAGTCTTTATTTGCAATGAATCTACCAATCTCTTCCCAACTGCCTTTCACAACTACCTCTAAAATTCTGAGAACATCCTCAGGCTTCAGCTTAGCCACATTCTGATGCAAATAAAGTCAGTGCCTTTGGGAAAACAGTAGGAACTACCGGTTTTACAGCTTCCGCCTCCGGAGAAAAATGTCTGAGCCACATTCTGCAGTTGGGTTGGGGACAAGGGTGTGCTTCGGTGAGAGTCACCCCTGTTGTAAGAGTGGAACACCTGGAAGGGGGAAGACAGGAGCCTCAGGCCTTCCCAGCGTGCCTCCACGCCAGGTAAGGGTGATCAGACCCCCGGTCCTGCTCAAGGTAAAGCCCCCATTCCACAGGGTCGGGGGCGAAACAGCTGCTAACCGCACTTGCCCGGCGTGTGGCCTCTGCAACAGTAGCTGGGGGCGAGATGAGCAATGCAGAGGCGCAGTTCTCCCAGGATGGCTGGGACCTGGGGAGCCAGCAGCTTTGTTTTATTTGCCCTCCAGTCTAGAATGGAAGTGGGAGAGGCGGAGGATCCCACAGAATCTCACTACTCTTACTGAGTTTGAGTACATTTTCTATCATAAATGTTTCTTCATTTGCTAAATTCCCTCAGACGATTTCCAAAGACTTTAATATGGTTGTTTTAAACATATTTTTCACCAGTTTCGTGGAAGACTACGCCCACAAGAGCTCCTCACGCTGTCATGCCTGAGCTGGAACCTGGCATTATTTTAAAGTTATTTTATATGTTATTGCAGGATTGAATTAATACAAGTATTTGTAATTACTTTAATATTGTTAAGAAACCAAGATTTCCATATAAAAGTAATAAATACAGTGCTCACTTCAGCAGCACGTATACTAAAATTGGAACGATAACAGAGATTATTATGGCCCCTGCACAAGGATGACATGCAAATTCATGAAGCTTTCCATATTTTCTGATAACACTGTATTATAAATGATTAAAACTAACTAGCTAAGGGAATAGAACTTAAGTATTCTCATTAAGAAAAAAAAGATAAATATGTGAGGTGCAATGGATGTGTTAATTCTTGATTGTGAGAATCCTTTCACAACATATACATATAGCAAACTGTCATGTATGCTTTCAATATATTACAATTTCATGTGTTAACTGTACCTCAATAAAGCTGAAAAAAAATTTTTAAGTAATAAATACAATCTAAGAAGAAAAATAATCTGACATTAAATTAACACAAATATGAACTCATTTATTTTTGTTTTAAAATATTTAGTCACAACATTGAAAATCAACTATACGTCAATAAAATCTTCTTAAATGCTCATTTTGTATAACTCTGTTCATTTAAAAGGTCTAGAAGCAATGACAACACAATAGCAATCAGTACACCTCACACCAAATGTAACTTCTGTACTGCTGCTGCTGCTAAGTCGCTTCAGTCGTGTTCGACTATGTACGACCCCATAGACGGAAGCCCAGCAGGCTCCCCCATCCCCGGGATTCTCCAGGCAAGAACACTGGAGTGGGTTGCCATTTCCTTCTCCAATGGATGAAAGTGAAAAGTGAAAGGGAAGTCGCTCAGTCGTGTCGGATTCTTAGCGACCCCATGGACTGCAGCCTACCAGGCTCCTCCATCCTTGGAATTTTCCAGGCAAGAGTACTGGAGTGGGGTGCCATTGCCTTTTCCGAACTTCTGTACTAGTGATCTTAAAAGCTACTGGCCCTCAGCAAGGAGATCAAACCAGTCAATCTTAAAGGAATCAACCCTGAATTTTCATTGGAAGGATTGATACCCAAGCCGAAGCTCCAATACTTTGGCCACCGAACACAAGGAGCTGACTCATTGGGAGACCCTGATGCTGGGAAAGACTGAAACAAAAGGAGAAGGGGGCGGCAGAGGATTAGATGGTTGGATAGCATCACCAACTCAGTGAACATGAATTTGAGCAAACTTCGGGAGACACTGAAGAACAGGGAAGCCTGGCGTGCAATAGTCAGTGGGGTCACAATGAGTCGGATACAACTGAGTGAACAACAACTGGCCCTCAGCTCCAAACCCAGCATACTGTAGCTGACTCTGAGATGCAGGATCACGTCTGCAAACACTTCTCCTTATCACCTGTTTACTATTTGATTCTGCCAATAGTCCATTCTGAAGGAGATCAACCCTGGGATTTCTTTGGAAGGAATGATGCTAAAGCTGAAACTCCAGTACTTTGGCCACCTCATGAGAAGAGTTGACTCATTGGAAAAAACTCTGATGCTGGGAGGGACTGGGGNGTCCATTCTGAAGGAGATCAACCCTGGGATTTCTTTGGAAGGAATGATGCTAAAGCTGAAACTCCAGTACTTTGGCCACCTCATGAGAAGAGTTGACTCATTGGAAAAAACTCTGATGCTGGGAGGGACTGGGGGCAGGAGGAGAAGGGGACAACCAAGGATGAGATGGCTGGATGGCATCACAGACTCGATGGACGTTGAGTCTGAGTGAACTCTGGGAGATGGTGATGAACAGGGAGGCCTGGCGTGCTGCAATTCATGGGGTTGCAAAGAGTCGGACACGACTGAGTGACTGAACTGAACTGAACTATTTGATTCTGTCAATAGCGGGCACCAGGTTAGAGGAGGGGAGAATGGACTAGATCCTTCCTGTGTGCTTGCTTGCCTCCTGTTTCTGCTACTGCCAGGCCAGCAAAGCCCGTCAACCTGCAGGCAGTGTTGGCCAGCAGCCTCCAGACTCCCCTGGTTTCCTGAGAACTCCCACGGAAGTACCAATACCAGTGCCTTCTTGTTTCCAGTGACACAGGTCATTTTTCCAAGTTTTCAGGTTCTATTAATTCCACAATCTCTCCCTCTTTATTCCGCAGCCCCAGGAACTGAGGTTGTTCCCTGCCATAACTATCTTCTAAGTTACTTCCATATTCTCTTTTTACCTTTTCAGATCTCCAACACCCATTTAACTAATTTCCTAAATCAAATTCTCTCTAATAAAGGAACTAGTGTACGTTCTATTTTCCTATCTGGATCCTGACACATATAGCTTCTAAATAAAATTCTCTTAATTAAAACGAAACAAAACAGAAATCAAGATTTCTTAATAGAATGGCTGAGTGTAACATCTGGGAGAAGCTATATAACAAGCCTGGCAAATCTTGTACCAGAAATCAAAGCAGCAGTCAAAAACCAATGGGTCATATCAAAAGAACTTTGAAGCCAAGAGGAGGGGAGGGGTCTCCCATTAGCAATATAAGATCATTTAAGCAGTAGAAAGAATGACTGCAACTGACTGAAACACATTCGAAATATTGAATATATATGTGTACACATAACTATGTTATGCAAACGAGCTCATAAAAATATTTCTTAAAATAACAGTTCTTTTTCTGTAATTTTAATGCGGTTTAGAGATGAATAAATACTAGTTCTTCCATTTTATCCTCAGTCTTTTTTTTAAGGTGGATAAATTTTTATACCTTGATTGTGATAGTGCTTACATAATCATATGCATTTGTCAAAATTCACAGAACTAGCCCTTAAAAATGGTGACATTTATAACATGTAAGTATATCACACTTTTTATATGAAAAAAGAGTATCCTCAGTGAAGCAGTCAAAATTATTATTTGTATTAAGTCTTAATTAAAAAGATTGCCTTTGCTTTTTCCCCCCACTTTTGGACAAAATGGAACAAATCTAAAAATATTCCCAATAACAATGAAAGTCTGCAGCTCAACGCCTTCCTAACATGACACTAGTTCTATGAAATAGCATTTGGTTTCACAGGAAGCTGGCTGAAGCTGTTCTGAAACCAAGTTGCCAATTTTACCATGTGCCCAAGTCTTTCCAAATTTTTTATGTGCTGTCTGAAACTAGCCAAAGATGATGCTAAAAGATGATATACAAACAGCATAAAAGGTTTTTACGAGACCATTATGAATTAAAGTTCTTGTGACAAAGGAAATTTTATTAAAATAATGCAAGTTTACTTTCTTCCAAAATCACTGCAGATAGTGACTGCAGCCATGAAATTAGAAGACGCTTACTCCTTGGAAGAAAAGTTATAACCAACCTAGATAGCATATTCAAAAGCAGAGACATTACTTTGCCAACTAAGGTCCGTCTAGTCAAGGCTATGGTTTTTCCTGTGGTCATGTATGGATGTGAGAGTTGGACTGTGAAGAAGGCTGAGCGCCAAAGAATTGATGCGTTTGAACTGTGGTGTTGGAGAAGAGTCTTGAGAGTCCCTTGGACTGCAAGGAGATCCAACTAGTCCATTCTGAAGGAGATCAACCCTGGGATTTCTTTAGAAGGAATGATGCTAAAGCTGAAACTTCAGTACTTTGGCCACCTCATGAGAAGAGTTGACTCATTGGAAAAGACTCTGATGCTGGGAGGGATTGGGGGCAGGAGGAGAAGGGGACGACAGAGAATGAGATGGCTGGATGGCATCACGGACTCGATGGACATGAGTCTGAGTGAACTCCGAGAGATGGTGATGAACAGGGAGGCCTGGCGTGCTGCGATTCATGGGGTCGCAAAGAGTTGGACATGACTGAGCGACTGAACTGAACTGAACTTACTTTCTTCTCTTTTGAAAAGAAATACCTAAATTTCAGGTGAAGGCTGAAGTCAACTCCCTTCATATTTATCATAGTCCCATAAGAACTAGATATATGGTTAACTTTACAAAGTGACTTGCCACCGTGCCTCCAAAAAATATCTCAAGCCCAGACAAATCAAACAGCACAGGAATCTGAGTAGTGCTGGTTCTACCTAAGATCCCCTTACAAATTTTTTTTTACCACAAGAATTAGACAAAAATTATTAGAAAATTCCCAGGTGGCTTCCCAGGCGGCTCAGTGGTAAAGAATCCACCTGACAATGCAGGAGCTACAGAAGTCATGGATGCAGTCCTTGGGTTGGGAAGATCACCTAGAGAAGGAAATAGCAACTCCAGTATTCCTGCTGGGATAATCCCATGGTCAGAGGAGCCTGATGGGCTGCAGTCCATGGGGTTGCAAAGAATTGGATATGACTGAGCACACACACACACGTTAGATAAATACATTATAAATTATTTTTATAGTGATCTATTCCAAATATCATTAAAAAGCACTTTCTGCTCCTGTATTGGCCCATCATCACCAATTTCAGCTTTACTCTCACATGGGTCTCTGCTGTGCTTCCCTACACAGCCTCCCTTTTCCCTAGCACCTGCTTCACACATTCACCATATTGAGTTCCCAGCTTTCCCATCCCACTTCTTTCACCCTCAGAAAGCCTCCTGCTTCATCAACCAAGAGCTGGAACTCCTGCAATACCCTCCCCTCCCAACAGCTTCATTTCCCCTTCTCTAGCTCTAAGAAGGTTTCTAGGGTCTTCCTCATTTCTTACTCCACTTCTACCCAAGCCACATTCCATCCTTCTATTAGTATCTTTTTTCACAATCTACTAGCTTTCTCTCTCCTCTGCTGACAAACATTCTCAAGCCACTGAGTCCTAAAAATGCTTCCCTCAACCCCGGTTCCCAGTCAAGTGGCCACTTCCTCATTTACTAACAGTTTACACTAGTTGTCTTCCCAAATCCCCCAATCATTACTTTTATACTGTTTTAAAGTGTTAAAATCAACAATACTTTAACTGCCAATCCAAACGCTTCTCTTTAGTTCTCTTATCACTAACCTGCAAAGTAGCAGTGGTCTGTATCACATGACATCCTGCTTTTCCTCCTATCCAGGTATTCTCACTCATTGCCTCCTGGGTTCTCTCTCTGTCACCCTCCTAGATCTCAAAGCTCTCCCCTGGCAGCATAACCCAATCAGGTAATTCACCCATGTTTCCATGTGGTGACTCTCCAATCACTCTCCATCCCCTGACTCCCTGCTGCGCCCCACATCTATTGCTTTCCCACAGACAACTCCTCAGCGCCACAGACTGTAAAACTGGACATCGGAAAACAAAAACAGAAAATCTCAGACATCTCATTAATCAGTCGCATACACTACATCCAGAGCTTGGTAACCACCATCACAAACTGGCTTCCAGAAGAAATGAAATAAAGGTGGGACTTCCCCGGTGATCCAGTGGTTAAGAATCCACCTTGTAATGCAGAGGAAGGGGGTTCCATCCCTGGCTGTGGAATTAAGATCTCACATCCACACCGCAATGAATGATGCCACACGACGCAACAAAGATCTCACATGCCCCAACTAAGACCTGATGCAGCCAAACAAATCAGCATTGTTTTTTAAAAAGAAATGATCCCTAGTTCTTTGGTACAAAACTAAACCACATCTTCCCATAAAAACCTGTTCCTTTTCCTTGTTAATCCTAGGAAATACTAAAAATTCAGAATCCTTCTGTTTCTCCTGCAATCCTCACTTCCAGTTGATACACACCTTTGAAAATGCCTTTTGAATCTATGTAACTCATTCTCAAACACACCCAAAAAATAAGATAGGAAGACGTGGTAAATATAATAAATTCTAATAAAATCTAGGTAGTGGGTATGGGGGTCTTCACGTACAATTTCAACTTTTCTATGTTTGAAAATGTTTATAATAAAATGTTGAGAAGAAAACCTATCTACGTTCTTTCAGACATTGTTCAAACACATGCCATTTTCTTTTCTGACCTAATTTGGGAGCCTAACCTGAGCTGTCTCCCCAAACCCTCCCGTTGTAACCATCTTGCAAGATGACTCCCAGTGATCCCTGCCTTCTGTATGCACATCTGAGTGAAGATGCCTCCCACACTGTACCAGGGTCAGTCTCTATGACTAGTAATATATGGCATGCGTGAAGGTGTATCACTTCCAGGATGAGACTGTAAGAGGCTGCAGCTTCCCGCTTCCGTCTATCTCAGCACTCTCTCAGATGACTTGTTCTTGGGGAGCATGTGAATCACCCAGTTGTTGTTGTTCAGTCACTCAGCCACATCCAACTCTTCACAACCCCACGACTGCAGCATACCAGGCTTCTCCATCCCTCACCATCTCCCGGAGCTTGCTCCAACTCATGTCCATTGTGTTGATGATACCATCCAACCATCTCATCTTCTGTCACCTCTTTCTCTCTTGCCCTCAAATTTTCCCAGCATCATGGTCTTTTCCAGTGAGTTGGCTCTTCACATCAGGTGGCCAAAGCATTGGAGTGTCACCTTCAGCATTAGTCCTTCCAGTGAATATTCAGGGTTGATTTCCTTTAGGATTGACTGGTTTGATCTCCTTGCTGTCCAAGGGACTCTCAAGAGTCTTTCCCAGCACCTCAGTTTTGAAAGCATCAATTCTTCGGTGCTCAGCCTTCTTTATGGTTCAGCTCTCACTTCTGTATGTGACTACCTGAAAAACCACAGCTTTGACTCGACAAACCTCTATCTGCAAAGTGATGTCTCCTTAAAAGCTTTGGGCAGGGCCTGAGATACAGCATTTCCCACAAGCTCCTAGGTGATGTATGTGCTGCAAGCTTAGGAATCAAACTACAGGTGAAAAAAGAAAAGAAAACAGTGAGAGGTTCTCCATTTTTCCCCTGCCATATTTAAATACATTAGAGAGTCAAGCCTTTGTAGTGGTTCAGAGCAACCTCATCTCAATATGTTCAATTCCGTTGCACAATGCTTCTCAAACATGATATGCATATGAATCACCTGAGGATCTTATTAATCTGCAGCGCAGTTAAGTATGGAGGAGGAAAGAGTCTGCACTTCAAACAGCCCCCTAGCGAAGCTGAAGCCTCTGGTCCATGGCCCACAGTTTTAGAGTAAGGTTTTAAAGGAATGATGCTAAAGCTAAAACTCTAGTACTTTGGCCACCTCATGCGAAGAGTTGACTCACTGGAAAAGACTCTGATGTTGAGAGGGATTGGGG
>SJYV01013006.1:1586516-1598232 GCA_006410875.1 Neotragus pygmaeus | reverse complement strand
CCACCTCATGCGAAGAGTTGACTCATTGGAAAAGACTCTGATGCTGAAGGATTGGGGGCAGGAGGAGAAGGGGACGACAGAGGTTGAGATGGCTGGATGGCATCACGGACTCAATGAACGTGAGTCTGAGTGAACTCCGGGAGATGGTGATGGACAGGAAGGCCTGGTGTGCTGCGATTCATGGGGTCGTGAAGAGTCCGACACGACTGAGTGACTGAACTGAACTGAACTGAGTGCCACCATTCAAATGGTGTACTTGTTGGCTATTTAGTTTTTTAACATGGCCAAAAGCCTGTATACTGAAAACTACAAAATGTTGCTGAAAGAAATAAGCAAAAATGGAGCAACATCCCATGTTCCTGAATTGGAAGACTTTGTATTGTTCAGGTGTCTCAGTTCAGTTCAGTTCAGTTGCTCAGTCATGTCTGACTTTGCAGCCCCATGGACTGCAGCATGCCAGGCTTCCCTGTCCATCACCAACTCCCAGAGCTTGCTCAAACTCATATCCATTGGGTCAGTGATGCCATCCAGCCATCTCATCCTCTGTTGTCCTCTTCTCCTCCTGCCTTCAATCTTTCCCAGCGTCAGGGTCTTTCCCAACAGCTCAGTTCTTTGAATCAGGTGGCCAAAGTATTGGAGTTTCAGCTTCAGAATCAGTCCTTCCAATGAATATTCAGGACTGATTTCCTTTAGGATGATTTGATCTCTTTGTAGTCCAAGGGATTTTCAAGAATCTTCTCCAACACCACAGTTCAAAAAAAGCAATTCAAAAAAGCAATTCTTTAGCCTTCACCTAAATAATCTACAGATTCAATGTGACCCCTATCAAAACCCCAATAACATTTTTTTTTGCAGAAATAGAAAATTTATCTTTAAATTCATATAAAATCTCAAAAGACCCCAAATAGTCAAAACAATTTTGAAAAAGAAAAATAAAGTTGGAAGTCTCACACTTCCTGATCACAAAGCTTAACTATGAAGCTATGGTAATCAAAAGAGTAGTAGTGGCGTCCAGACAGACATGTAGACCAATGGAAATGAATAGATGACCTAGAAACAAATTTCAAATGATTTTCAACAAAGGTGCCAAGAGTATTCAATGAAGGAAAGGATAGTCACTTCAACTGCTTTCCAAACTGGATAAAATAACAAAGTTGGACCCTTACATTAAACAAAGATTAACTCTTTATGGATTAAAGACAAAAATGTAATACCTAAATATATAAAAGTCCTAGATGGAACCATAGGGGAAAATCTTTATGACATTGAATTTGGCAATGATTCCTTGGATATGACACCAAAAAAACAAGCAATGAAAGAAAAAAAAACAGATAGGCCAAATAAAATTTTAAAGCTTTTGCACATCAAAGGACAGAATCAACAGAGTGAAAGGTAACCTACAGAATGAGATAAAATATTTACAAATCATATACCTAATATATAAAGAACTCCTACAACTAAACAAACAAACAAGATCAAATAACCCAATTAGAAAATGGGCAATGGGACTTCCTTTGTGGTGCAGTGGATAAGAATCTGCCTGCCAATGCAAGGGACAAGGGTTTGATCCCTGGATTGGGAAGATCCCTTGCCTGTATTCTTGCCTGGAGAATTCCATGGAGAGAGGAGCCTGGCGGGCTACTGTCCATGGGGTCACAAAGAGTTGACACAACTGAGCAACTAACACTTTCTTTTCATTTAGAGCTTATCACTCCCCTGTTCAAAATCCTCCAAAACCTTCCCAGTTAACTAAAAATAAAAGCCCAAGCCCTTATTCTGATCTACAAGTCCTGCTTCATCATCATTTCACTCTTACACACACACACACACACACACACACACACACACACACACNGGTCAAATCCAGTGTTCTGTGATAATCTAGACGGGTGGAATGGGGTGGGAGGTGGGAGGGAGGTTCAAAAGGGAGAGGACATACATATACCTATATGGCAGAAACCAACGCAATATTGTAAAGCAATTATTCTCCAATTAAAAATAAGTTAATTAAAAAAAAAAAAAAACCTCAAGAATGGGAGAAAATTCGAGCTCAACAGGAAATCCGACTCTGCTCTTCCCAAGCCTCTTTCCCAGCGCAGCATCCCATTGCTGCACCACCTGCCAGGGCGTCTGGGCGAAGCATCGGTTAAGCGCAGCCTCCTTCAGGCGCCGGGTACCAAGACCATCCCGGCGCGGGTTAGCCCAGCTTTCCCAGGACGAGGAAGCTAAGCTGGGGCAGGCGTTCCGCCCCGCCCAGGCGCTGGTGCCCGCAGGGTCCGCCCAGCCCTGTTCTGTACGCTGGTTTCGCTGAGACCATTCAGAATGCCCGCTGCCAGACAAGCAGGGCTCTCCACGTGGGCAGAGGCAAGGCTATCAGGTGGCAAGGATCCAAGGCGGAGCCTTCTTCCCCTCCGGGTCCACCCACCGCCCCTCCCCATCCCCGACCCAGAAAAAGACACGCACACAAAAAACTTTTGCCACACTATTAATATATTCGCGTTTCCTCCCACTTTCCCAATGGGCTACCAGCTGCAGAACTCCTGAATAGAAAGCTTAATTGTGCTTTGTCATGCAGAGTACCTCGATTTTCTATAGAAGGTTACAAAGGGCCATTTGAAGTATTTCTTTCTCGCCTAATAGTGAACCATTTGCATAGGGCACCTCTGCGCCTGCCAGATCCAGGTAGTTCTGCCCAAGCTCCCAGGGGCCCCCGGGGAACAAAACTCAGGGCGGTGTCCAAGGGGCGCCCCACCCCGCCTCCAATCCCGAGTTCCCACTCTTCTTTCCACTTTCTCGGACCAAGGCCAGCCCGGGCCGCCGATCCACAGGATGTGAAGCTTGAGGCAGGCAGACCTCGCGCGCCGGCGCCTCCAGCTGACCTCTTGGGGCCTCGGGCTATCCAAGCCCTCTTCCCTGGACTGGGGCCTGCTCTAGGCCTGGCCTCTGCGCTCAAGCGGTGTTTTCAGCCCCTACCTGTGTCCAAAACCCAGGCTGTTACCTAAGGGAGGCCCTGTGTCCTCTGGCCTCTGGCATAAGGCCCAAGGGAGTTACAGAAGGCACTGCCGCTGAGTTTGATTTGGATAGATAGATGCTGGTCCATTTCTCCTGGGTGATTGGCAGGACTGCCTTCCCAATATCTTTTCCTGTTGCTTGTTTTGACAGTTCAAATCCAGGTCTATGTGACATATAAAGCTAATACAATTCTAATTTCATTGTTAATCTTATTTCATTGCCGTATAGAAAGTTTTTACACTCACACCTGCATGGCAGGGTGTAATTCCATTAATAAAAAAATCAACATATTCATTGCATGTCTTTTCCCTGATGATATATTGTAAGCAGTGTGAGTTGAAAAAGAACCATTTATTCCCACCGTGAATGAGCCTGCATGGGGCGGGAGCTTCACCTGCCCCTCAGTCAATTAGGAATGTATCGAAAAGTCTAGCAGAAAACGAGTTAAATTAACCGTTGGCTAATTTCCTTGTGTCCCTCCTACATAATCCCCCCTTTTCAGCTTGCCCCAGAAATTACCACATGTTGCAAGGTTCAAATAGTGCCTAATGAAACAGTGACTAAACGCTTGTCTCTCCAGTGCCACCGACGGGGGAGCCTTTTCGCTGGCCTTCAAAGCCTGAGCGATTCTGGTTCTCAGGTCTCTTAAAAATGATCTATTTTCTTTGACAGGAAAAAAAAATATATTTTTAAGCTGTCAGTAACTCATGATCCAGCGAGTGAACACTGCTGCCCACTCACTTCCTGCCACTGAGGACGCCGAAAGTTTCCGAGCTGTGGTGTCCTGACAGGGGCCACTCCGGCATCCTCCCATCTCCGGGGACAGCTGGGGTCCTGCCGTTGGGAGGGTTGAGCCAGGGCCAAGGGAGATTGGAGGAGGGTGGGGAGATGGGCCCGGAGAACAAAGAGGATAAAGATTTGGAGAAACAGAGACAAACCAAGGCAGAAGGAGTATGAGAGACGGGGGAAAAAAGCTCAGGCAGACACCGGGAGGGAAGCAGATACAGAGGTACAGACCACACTGCCAACTTTCAACTTTCTTCTCCCAACTTAGTTCTAAGTTGGAACCACGCGCCTGGCTCAAGCAACTCATCAGCCCCTGGGGGAAGGTGTTTTGAAGTCTTGAGATGCAAGGCCCTAATAATTAATCGTGGTCATTAATTAATTACGGAGGAAAGGGAGGAGGTGGCTTGCTGCTGCTCGACCCCAAACAATTTAAATTGGGCTTTGTGAAGGTAGACTCCAGAAGCCTGCCCTCCCCCTCCTTCCTATTATTTCTCTTTCACGCTCTCAAAAATTTCCATTATAATCCTCAGCGGTCTGGGGCCGGCAGAGCTGAGCCTCCCTCTCTCGAGCCCTTCCTAGCAAACTGAGGCCAAACTGGCCTCCACTCCTCCTCGGAGCCGGCTGCCGCCCGTGGACAGGGAGCTCTTTCCCGTAAGGGCTAGCTCCCACCTGCCTTTCTTCTCTGCACCCGCTGTGGGTTGTTTCTCCCTGAACTTCAGAAACCATGCAGTTGCTTAAAGTTGAATTAGTCCGCGGCAGTGCTCACACAGGCTAAATATCACTACAATCTCCCTCTCTCCCTCTCTGTCTCCGTTCTCCTCCCTCTCACTGGAGACTTGAGTTCCTTATTTGAAATGGGGCCGCTAATACAAAGTCATCAAAGCACTATGGTTCTTGTCTTAAAGTGACAGCCCTCTTTATGAGGCTGTTTGAAATACGCCCCCTGCTTTTCAATGTCTCTCTATCCATCTTTGTCTGCTCTTCAGAAAAGCGGACAATATAAAGCCCAGCCTGGCGAGCTCCCCACGCTCAGGCCTGGGCAGTGCCAACCTCCGCCTTTAAGCAGATTGAAATTGTCACTGCTTCATTAATCTGAAACTAGTTACTTTCCTAAGCACACAGCACACACTTCCGATCTGTCCAGATTCACTTCAGAGGGGCCCCTGGGGCTTTCCTGGGTTTGGGATTTGGAAGATTCAACAAAGGTAGGACAGAATTCAGAAACACACAGGGCTCTGCTTGCAGAAGTGCAATGCCTGGTGCAGAAGGGCAGGCACTGACCCCAATATAAGGGCACGCAAAACACCGTTTTCATAGACAGTGGGATGGTCAAGCTTTTGGAAGGTGCGCTTGAGAACAAGTCCAGCTATGTCAACAGATAAGGATATCTATCTCCATATAGAGAAGTTTATGGAAGGGATGTGAGAGGCTCACAGGCTTTGGATTTTCTGTCCCCAAACAGAATAACCTGCTTCCAAATGGGAGCCAGGGTTGGCTGCTATTTCTTCATCTGAGCTCTGGTTCAATTCTATTCCTAAGAGATCTCTTCAAGTTCCAGTTGCAATTGTAGCCTGTGTTACCCATTCCAAGTGCCAGAGCCTTCGGTGAAGAGCCCTTCATTCCTGTGGAATTTCTCATCTTCTGGGAGACAAGCTGACTCTTTTCTCTATACCTCCACCATTAACAAAAGACAATACAAATTCCTCTACTTTTAATATTTCCAGCTGGCTTAGAATAGCAAGTTTTTGGATTCTATTCCATCTAATTTAGGGGAGAGACATGGGCTTTTTTTCTTTTTTTCAGAGAAGCTCAATCTTCAGTAATGTGAGCCTAAAGATTTATAAAATAGATTTATATTAAATTATGTTAATAGAAGCCTAGTAAATGCACCATTTAATTGCATGGAGAAAAATTTTCCCTTTTAAGAGGTCTGTCACCTTAACAGGTACATTCAAAGATTCCCTGTGAATAATGAAAATAGGAACAATTGCTTTGATGCACTGAGCTGCATTCAAGTCTAGGATAGCTTTAGGCTGTATTTGGAGAGAATGGGAGGAGTTCTTTTTAAAGCAGTGATTGCTCCTTTAAACTCAATTTCCTCCAGCAGATGGGTTCTATTGGAAGTGCCATTTTCCCCCTCTCTCTCACACCCTTAAGGCTGGACCTGAGATCTTACCCAGAGCTGTTAGGGTGGTTTAGTTGTGCTAAGCCATGTCTGACTCTTTGCTTCCCCATGGACTGTAGCCTGCCAGGCTCCTCTGTCCAAAGGATTTCCCAGGCAAGAATACTGGAGTGGGTTGCCATTTCTTTCTCCAGGGGATCTTCCCGACCCAGGAAATGAACTCTGCATTACAGGCAGATTCTTTACTGACTGAACTACAAGGGAATCTTTTTTCCTCCTTCTTCTAGCCCAACTCTCAGTGTCTTCCTGCCTCCCTCAAAGAAATCTCCCAAGCTGCGCCATGAAAAATGAGTGGAAACTGCAGAAAAGAAGTGGGAAGAAAAGAAAAAAAATCTAGTAAAAATAACCCTTTCCTTTCCACTTACCCGACCACCATCAGGAGTTCCCCCCACATACACACACATGTATGGGTACATGCATATACACACACAGACCCAGTTCCTCTGTGACCACCTTTCATTTAGAACAACCACCTTTCTGGTAATTCTTTGACGACAGTCAGGATGGACCTAGCAAACTGCATTTCTAATCCTGATGAGATATAAATGGGCAGCACTGGTGAGGAGTAGGGGCAAGGGGAGGAAGGAGGATGTCCGAAGATCAAAGACGTCACTTCAAAATTTTTGTTTCTCCTAAACTATCTTTCGATATCCTTGGGGGGGTATGTTGAGGGTTGGCAGTAGGGAGTAAACTATGATGGCCACTTCAGAATAAGGAGAGGAGTACAATCACAGTGTCTCCATCACCTGGGTCCATGGGTCCATGGTGATAGTGCCTTCATCACCAAGGATGGCTGCCGATTCCCTTTTGCCCTTGTCGTGGTTTGCAACCAAGAAGCCTTGCTGAGTGCCACTATTATTGTTAGGCCCTTGGCCTTGGGCTTGTGTTGATCACTGAGTGGGAAGGTGAAGGCGAAAGGTCTCTTCTCTTCCTCTTTGCTGGGAATGTCTGGACTGGATCAGGACACAAAGGCAGGAGGTCATTCTTCCTGCTGTCCCTCCTCCCCAATCCCCAGCTCTTTTCCTGTTTGAAGAGGTGGATTTATCCCCCCTAATGGCTCCTGCTGCTGCTCACTTCTTTTCTGTTAGTGAAACAAGGTCCTGATTTCTAATTATCATTTTTATTCTATTTCTCTTTCCATGATGTGGTTATAGGCCCCCAAGAGGCCAAATTTTGTGGGAACAGAGTTCTGTGTCTCAACGGGAATATACCGAAAAACTAGCATCTAGTGCTTCCCAGGTAGAAAAGTAAGGGTGACTCCATACATTTTAAACATTCTTCTTTTAACAAGTCTGGGGACAATTCTCTTAGAGTGGCTGATGTCAACATTGTTGAGCAGAGTACTTGTACACCTAAGTGTTGGCTTAGGTGTTCTTAACCTAAGAAAAAACTATAGGCCTTTAAAATCAGACAGATCCCCACAGCCTTATTCCCAAACTTCCTAAAAGCTCAGCTGAAATTTTCCTGGGAGGAAAGGGGTTGGGGAAGTATAAAATAGTAGACAAGGAAACCTCATGGTCCACTCTGACAGTGACAAGAATATTCACTCTGCTCCAAATGTTCTAGGACAAGGAGGACCCCTGCCCCCAACCCTGGAACCCTGGANAAAGCTCAGCTGAAATTTTCCTGGGAGGAAAGGGGTTGGGGAAGTATAAAATAGTAGACAAGGAAACCTCATGGTCCACTCTGACAGTGACAAGAATATTCACTCTGCTCCAAATGTTCTAGGACAAGGAGGACCCCTGCCCCCAACCCTGGAACCCTGGAGAAACTTCCTTTGGAGAATGTCCAACGTCTTTGCCTGAACCTTTATGCCTCTGGTGCAGGATCCTCTGTTTATTCTCTCTTCCCTAAGGAATTTCCCCAAGAGGGGAGGGAGAGGTACGGAGAGCATCCAAGGACTGGTACCGCGTTTCCTTCTCGGGGAGGTGGAGTTGCCCAAGGAGCGGCATCCGGTGTGGCAAATGGGTGGCTCTGGGCGCTGGATCTGGGCGGGGATGGGGGTAGTCAGGAGAGGTGCAGATGCTCAAATCTGCGAGGGCAGAGACTTGGGGAGGAACAAGCCTGGGGACAACAGAGGGACTGGGGCAGGTGCGGATGGGAGGGGGCCGGAGTCGTCTGTCCAGGAACCAGCTGAGGCTTCCCTTTGGGCAGGAGCGCTCAGAGGTGCAGCCGGGGCTCTTTGGCCTTCGGTTACTTCCTGCGAAGGGATTCTTCCTTAGATGCCGGTTCTTTGCGCTAAGAAACTCCCTCCCTTCCACCCCTGTACTGGTGCCCAGAGATGCCTGTTTATTAGTAAGGAGGAGGAAGGGATCTTCGGAAAAGGCAGCGGGCCAGTGCCCCTTCCCCTTAGCGGCGGCAGGGCGAAGGGCCCGAAGTTCTGCTTGTGTGTGAGCTAGAGAGCCAGCCAGAGAGCGATCCAGAGCCTGAGCCTCTGCCCGGGGCAGGAGCTAGCCGGTTGCCTGTGACCACTGCGCAGGCCCAGTCCCATGTCCCTGCACAAAGCACCAGCAGCTCCCTATTCAGGGCGAGCCGTCCAGCTTCACCCCCTCCACCCCCACCCCCCGCACCTCGCCTGCCCTGACTAGCACCAGAATAAGAGTTGACAGCGGGTCTCGGGTCTCGGGAGTCTGAAAGGAGACTTTCCTTCTCCCTGAGTTCTCTAAAGTGTGTGTGTGTGTGTGTGTGTGTGAGTGAGAGAGAGAGAGAATCTCTGGCCAGGGAAACCATGGTCACATCTTCCCCCCTTTTTCCTCCTTCCCACACTAGATCTGCAACCTCACCTGTTGAGATTTCAGTCCCTATAGACCTAAAGTAAATCAGACCTTAAGTGTGAGTATGTGTTGTTAACAGTTCCTATGACTTGGACCTTTGGGGTGGCATCTTTACAGAAAATAATCAGAAATAACACCAGTGGTTGTTAGTGGGACTCAGCCCTCGGGGAATGAGATCTCCTAGCTTCCATGTTTCAGCTTCACTCTCTCCGTTAAAGGACATAACCTAGCTGTGCTGAAGAGTCAGGTTGCCTTGCCTGGCAGAGCCAGGGCAGAGCCAAAGTCTCCTCCAGGGCCAGGCTTGCAGGAGTGAACTCTGCAAGGTGATGGGAACAGTGGGACTAGAAGGCAACTAATTTAGGTGAAAAGGAGACAAGGAAAAAAACAAACCAAAGTCCAACTGAGCTATTTTAGAAAACTGAGAATGTATATCTTTGGACAGACTAACTCCCTGTTCCTGAAAAAAAAATTTTTCCACAGCAGTGGTAGAAACCAGCTAATTTCTTAGCTAGACAAACACTCAAAAGCGGTATTGTTTCTAGTCATTTGTAGCATCATTTGTAAGTTTCCATGTGTTTGCTTCCAACCTGTTTGATGGATTGTTGCCCTTTCTAAAACAATTCCTACTATTCAAATTCCTTCACATAATCTGGGTTTTAGTATTTGAGAGAAATGAAGAAGGAAAAAAAAGGGAGGAGGGACTGCTATAGAAAATAAATAGGAGTAAGGGACTTTCAACTTCCCCTGCTAAATAAATGGAAAGGTTTGCCTGTTAATTGTCAGTGTCTCTCTAAATGTATTTATCCTGTCAATTGTGAGGAAGAGAGCTATTTTATGAATGGGGAGTACTACCTGGTAAGCAGCATCATGACTGAAAGTGTCCTGGCAGAAGTTTTGGTGACACAAATCCTACAGTCACAAACTCCCTCAACAAAGAGACTTGCATTATCAAGTTACAGTTATTACTTTGCTGTAAATTCTCAGACACTTTTATTCTCTATCCATATGGGGAAGAGAGAGACAGGAGAAGTTGGTGAGAGCCAACACCACGAATTTAAAACTTTGATTTTTGTCTCATTTATTTAAATAAATATAAATATAAATTTTATATAAAACTATTCACAAAGAGACTTCCAGTGACTTGGATTTGAGACTCTCCTCAGGCAAATTTTCAGAAAGCAAGACCTACAGGGTTTAATTTTCTAAGTTATTTGCAACTCAATACCTTCATTAAAAAAAATAATAATCAAGAAACCCCATGTTTTTATCTGGTTCTGAAAGACAGGGAAAGGGAAATGACATGCGCTTTAAAAAAAAACCCACATACAGTTTTAAACTTAAACCAATCCTGTTTTTCCTTTGTTATATGACAAAACTGAGATGAATCTAGATTATTTACATAAAAAAAAACAACGACGACCTATAAGTGCGAGAGGAGCCCCAAACAGACAGATCAAGGAGACAGGAGAAGGGTCAGGCCCCCGGGGAATGCTCCTCTCCGCTTCTCCAGGTGGGACCACCGAAAGGGTGAGGATTTTGGCTCCTGGGTGCCAGCCACATCGGGAGTTAGGGGAGATGCCGGGAGCGCCTGGTGTGTGGGGGGCGGCCCTCCCTCATAAGGGGGAAATCTCCTTGTCATCGTTGGCCGAGGCCGGCGACAAGGAGTCCTCATCCTCGGAGCGCGCGAAGTGCGCCTGGCCGCCAACGCACTTGCAGCCCGCGTGACTGTTCCTTGGCGTGCCCTTCCCTTCCTTCTTATGCTTCACCCTGCGGTTCTGAAACCAGATTTTCACCTGCTTCTCTGACAGATTCAGGTACGTGGCGATTTCGATCCTCCGGAGTCGAGACAGGTACATGTTTGAAGAGAACTCGCGCTCCAGCTCTAGGAGCTGCGTGCTGGTGAACGCCGTCCTCATCCTCTTGCCATTGGGTACCTGGCTGGCGTCCGAGCCCCCTGCAGATGGGCCAAGAGAGGGCAGAAAGGTAATTCTCCGGCGAGGCGCTCCCACCTCAGGGCCCTCCCTTGGAAACGCTGCCTCTCAAAGACCCACCCGCGAAGCTCAACCAAACACCTGTATCCATCCCTCACTCTTTCTCATTTGGACACAAATCTTTACTTAGCTGGGAAGGACAGAGACGCAAAGCAAGCGAAGGCCTTTGATCTCGGGGATGTAAAGTCAGAGGATTAAAGTGGGGGCGGGTGAGGGGTTGGCAGAGTCCTGTGGTCTCCTGTCCAGCCTAGCGGAAAGGCAGGCAGGCTTAACCAAAAGCATCGAAACGCTTTTAGCCAGCCTCGACGCCCGATTGCCGCACTTCAGTTCAAACACACCAACCCCGGACCTCAGTCAGTTAACCTCTGGTTTCTCAGCCCTCAAGTTCAAAGTCTCAAAGGACCCGATATTATCCCAGACTCGAGCACCAGGTACTGGAGTCAAGCGCACCAAGCTGCTTGGAGAGGCTGGCAAGGCTAACTTTCACCTTCTCGGAACTTACAGGGACGACTCCGCAGTTATTCTAAAAGCCCCTCCTTCGCCCCCTCTGCCCACCCCACAGGCTCCCACTTCCTCCACTGAGACGTTTTACTCCCGGGAGCCGGCAAGGCGTAGCGCGCAGGTGCCCAGGACCTGCCCTACCCATGGTGAGGCAGTGAAATCTCCGCGGGTCCGCCACGTTGTAGGTGGTGGCGGTGCAGACAGGTGCGTGGTGCTGCGGGTGCCCCAAGGCCGCCGCGGCCGCCGCCGCTGCCGCCGCGGCCGCTGCCGCTGCTGCAGCCGAGCCGGGCTGCTGGGGCTGGTGGTGGTGGTGATGGTGCGCGTGGCTCACGCGCGGGCAAAACTGTGCGTCCCCTGGACCCGAAGAAAACTGACTCTTGAGCAGGGGCAGGGCCCCGGCGGCTCCTGCCGCTCCGCCACCCGCGGCCCCTGCACCCCCAGCCCCTGCGTTCCCCCCGCCGGAGCTCGCG
>SJYV01013006.1:1536190-1578630 GCA_006410875.1 Neotragus pygmaeus | reverse complement strand
AACTCCTACTTTGCCCCTCCCTCTGCTCCCCGCCTCCCCCAACTCTAAGTCCTTTTTTTCCTCTCAGTTTCAGCATTTGCCCACACGGTTCTCCTGCCGGATCTTCTGCCCGATGCGGAGGAGGCCGAGAGCAGGACCCGACAGCCGGGAGTTGGCCAGGCGGCCTCGGATTTATTTGCTCCTCTTACATTGATTTCATATTAGTTTCCAAAGCGATGAATGATCTCAAAGCTGGGTTTTGTTAGACGAACACAAACAGGGGACAGGACTTACTTGCCCCCAGCTCCCTTTAATGAGGTCATTATCAAAGCGTGAACAAGTCTATGAATGTTTTATTGAAAGCGCATCGTTAACTTGTATCCATCCTTTTCTCCGAGTGGCATTGTGATATTGCTGTCTGTGGCACATCTTACCCGATATAGCCCGAGATTTCCCCATTCTCTGTAACCAGGCAACCCTTTCTGAATACCCCAAAATTGAAAAGAACCGCTTAGTCTTCAAGAAAGTCCTCAATAATAGTGGAAAAGAACAAAGATCCAGGAGACAACAAAATGCCACAGGGGTGACTTTTCATGAGCAATTATCTCTCATTAATCAGAAGAACAGCTGCAATATTAATTTTCTCTCTTTCTTCCTCTCTTTTCACAGTCCCCAACATTTGAATAATCATAAATTTTGATTTTATGAAGGAGTCACATTTCAGGGGCCGCAGGAAAGCAGCTACCTAGGTGAAGACAAGGAGAAAACGCTCTGATTTGATTTTTGTTGTTGTTTGGGTAAAGCTGTCAACAAAGCAAAATGGAAATATATATATATAAATAAGAGAGAAATACGGGAGAAAATGGTCCTCCCCCACCACTTCTTCTGGTAGATGGTGACTAAGAATCAGGACTTTTCCCACTCCCCCTTCTAAAATCTCCCCCTACCCCCACTCTCTTGGACCCACTTCCCAGTTATGTTGTGAGCAGGGTGGAGGGAAATGACCCGGCGTCTGGTGTGGGAGTTTCGGCAGGGTTTCTGCCCGTTTAACTTGCAAACGCGAAGCCAAGCGTTGTCGATATGACCAAAGGGACACTCTTTGGGCGTAACTTGCATTGTGGCCATCAAAAGCCCGCCGGCTTTGGATGAACCGAGAGGTGCATTCAGCAGAATTGGGGCGCTCGCTCGCTTTTCAGGAGCCAGAGAGGAAATTGTTCATGGGATGTGTAGCCAGGGTGGAAAATGAGGGTCCCCAGATGAGGCTGTAACCTGCAAACAGGCTTGGGGGAGTTGAAAGAATCTCATTAAGGCCGAGGCTGCTATTAGCAAATGCACACCCAAGCCCCTCTTGAAAAGCCCCTAGTGGGGAGAAAGACGGGCAGTTGGGAGTCATTCCCACTTCCAGCGCGGGCTGAGTGGTGAGGACTCAGGCCCTGGCTGCCCCTTCAGCTGCCCCAATACTGTTACTTTTAATGCACGGCCGGGAGAGGCCAGTCCATGGAGAGCACAGGCTGCGGACCTTGTGCTCACCCACCACCAAAAATGATCTTGCCTATCCCCACTGTTTATTCAGAACCCATGGGCCTTTGAGAAACCTGAATTCGCCTTTGTGCTCACCACAGGCACAAGAGTTCAATTCGGCCCTCAGAGAGGAAGGGGTGGGGAAGGTTCTGGGAAAGAAGTGAGGAGTTTGGCCGAGAATTTCAGGAACTGCCTTCAGAACAGAGTTTTGATGGCACCCAGTCCCCACCACACAGCCCTTCTGCTCCCCACTTCACCTTAATTAATATTCACCCCGTCCCAAATCCTTAAGCCTAACAAGGCGTGCCTCCCCCATTTAAAGCTCTCCTCTGTCACCAGAATAAAATTTATTGAGCGCCTTCTCAGTGCCCAGCGTGTGCTGGGCTCCGCAGGGAGCAAGCCTGAAAAGGCCCAGACTGTATCCTATAGAATATTGTTTCATTTTAGTAACAATGGTCTGAGGTGGGGAACAATTATCCAGATAATTGAAGCAAATGCTGCATCTCCCTCCCTCTCCAGTTCTCTTGGCGCTTGCCTTTTTTTTTTTTTAAACTGGATTTTTCAAAGTTAGTGGTTTTGGTTGGAAGCGGGGAGCTGGGAATATTAGGGGAAGGCTGAATTAACACCAATTCTTTACTTTCCTTAGCCTAAGTTTCCTGAAAGCACTGGCCCCAAATGGCTCCTTAGTAATGGGATTCAGGACGGTTTTTTATTTTTAAAAAAGGGCTCCAAAAAGAGAATGAATCATTATAATTTATAGCAAGCTGGCATTTCTGGTGTTCAACCTTGGCCATCTACAAAAATCACCTGGGGAGTATAGATGCCCTAGAGATTTCGATTTAATGGTGTGTGGCCAGAACACTGAAATTTAAAACAACACACAAAACCATGGCGCACTTTCTACGTGGTCCTGATGCTGGTGAGGGCTGAAAAATAATGGATAAATCCTACTTTCACTTATCCAAATAACCGCTTTGAGTCCCATTGAACAACTGATAGTGGTTGAAAGTGTGTACTGAGAACCTCCTATATAACAGGTTCAGGACTGGGGGATCCACTAAACAAGGCCCGTCCCCTGGAAATATCCACTTTGTTGAAGGAAGCAACCAACTCAGAGCTGGTGAATTACAAAAGGTCGCGTGAATATGAAAGCAAAGCCCTAGCGGCTCTGGGAGCGGAAATAGCTCGAGTGTGAAGTGACCTGCGGGAGCACCGGCTATCTTCGGCCTGGGACGGGATTGGAGGGAATGTGTCAGGCCACCCAAGGGCGCGCCCAAATGCCGAGAGGAGTCTCTTTTGGCTAACTGAAAGAATTGAAAGGAGGTCTCCCTTGGACTGGTAGAAGAATATCAGGGTCTGCCTCTGTGAACCAGGGAAAAGACCGCCCGCTGCTTTCCAGTCTTCTTGAGGAATTAGGGGATGCCTGGGGGCAGGAGGAGAAGGGGATGACAGAGGATGAGATGGATGGATGGATGGCATCACCGACTTGATGGACGTGAGTCTGAGTGAACTCCGGGAGTTGGTGATGGACAGGGAGGCCTGGTGTGTTGCGATTCATGGGGTCGCAAAGAATCGGACACGACTGAGTGACTGAAATGAACTGAACTGAACTGAACTAGCACCCGGCCTGGTGCTTAGTGAGAGTTCGTGGCGTCTCTTGTTTTCTGTAATTATCTGCGATCTGCAGCTCCACAGATCCTGAGGTTTGGGAAGCAGGTACCAGAGCCCAGGGTTTAGTTTGTAGTGAGCAACCAGGAAGCTGGGGCCTCTGCCCAATCACCACTTCGCCCCCACACTCCTTTTCCCGGCGGGATTTGCCAGCTAAGGCTCCTCCACAGGCTGGCGTCTTCTCCCTAAAGGCGCACAGTCCGTTGGTTTTTCCAGCCCTCTGTTTCTGGGCGAACAGTTCAGTAGCCTCCTCAACCTGGGCCCACCAGGAAAACCTCGCCACCTCCTATTTCCCACGCTCGTCAAAGGCCTGGAGCTCTATCTTGGCAGTCCCTATTTGGGACTGCGCTCTAAATTTCAAGGCTCTTTTGGCCTGGAGAAACCTAGCTTTGAGGATGGTTTTATAGAGGAGGAAACAGGAGGGTATGAGCATTTCTCTTTCCCGAGCTCTCACTGTGTGCCTTGCCCTTAATCAGGAGCCTTGCCCACAAAACCTCATTTAATTTGCATAGCTGCCCTACCAGATAAAGCGCTATTTTTCTGTTATTTCTCCAGTGAGAATCCTGAATCTTATTAAAGTTCAAAGGCTTGTCTAAGGTCACAGAGCTAGAGATGAGGCAGCCAGGACTCAGATCCTGTCTGTAGAATGTAAAAGTCGGAAGTTTTAAGCACTAAGTAATACTATCTCCTAATGATATATCCAATATGTATTGTGCACCTACTATATTTAAAAAAAATTTTTTTATTGGAGTATGCATGTGTGCTCAGTTGTGTCCAACTCTTTGAGACCCTATGGACTGTAGCCATCCAGGCTCCTCTGTCCATGGGATTTCCCAGGCAAGACTACTGGAGCAGGTTGCCATTCCCTTCTCTAGGGGATCTTCCTGACCCAGGGATTGAACCTGTATCTCCTGTATTGGCAGGCAGATTCCTTACCACTGAGCCATCTGGGAAGTATTATTGGAGGATAGTTGATTTACAGTGTTGTGTGCTAGTTTCAGGTATACAGCAAAGTGAATCAGTAAAACATATATCCACTCTTTTTAAAATTCTTTTCCCATAGAGGTCATTACAGAGCATTGAGTTCTCTGTGCTATACAGCAGATCCTCATTAGTTATCTATTTTATGTATAGTAGTGGAGCACCTACTATGTCCTCAGCTATGTGTTAAGCCTTTAATGTATCATTTATTTCTCATAGTGACCCTGTGAGGAAGATACTTTCATGATTTTGAATTTGTTTATTGTCCACTCCTTGGTTAACGTGGCTTTCCTGCAAATTAAAGATTACAAAGGCCAGTCTAATGTAGCCCATATTACAGAAAAGGTATAGACTGGAGTGGGATGAGATAGGGAATATGACTGTGTTTATTCTCTTGCTCCCAGAACATAGTAAGTGCTAAAGAGAATCGGCCAGGTGAAAGCAACATGTTACTCTTATTTCAAAAGCTGTCATCATAATCGATATTTATGTCTTCAGGTTTATTTCAATGCTAGTTGAGTACCACCCCCAGTTGACTGCAAGCTGCACTGGGCAGAAACTTCATCTGTTTTGTTTATTCGCAGGTGTCTATAAAACGTCTAGCCCAGAGGTGGCATATATTAGGAGAGGAATAAATATTTGTTGAATGACTAATCCCTCATTTTGCATATTGGATAAATGAGGCTCGGAGAGGCTATGCAACTTGCCAAAGCCACGCAGCTTAGAAGTGGGAGAGGGAAGATTCAAACTGAGGATTTTCTAACGCTGACCCGTCCCGCTTTTCACCCTGGCTCACACCTTTCTGTGCTGTGTCCTCTGGGTCACAGGGACTGGCGCTGCGCGGCCGGCCGGGGGCTGTCCCAAGTCCGCGCCAGTCACTCCCCTCCCCAGGCCGAGAGATACATAAGCTGTCGGAGGTTGGCGAGGCTGCTCCCTAGACGCGGTGAATAGGCACTCCCCGCGGGTCGGCCGCTACTCAGCGCTCCAGCTGCCACCGCGGGAAACCTGCAACCCACTCCCTCTCTGGGTCTTGATCTGCTCCTCTATCTGGCTAACTTCTCACTGGAAAACGAAGCGACTCTAAGAGATCGCCTTGAACCCACAACCTGCAAACGCTTCCATCAGCAACAGTCCCCAAACTCCAAGCACACGGGCATCCACGCTGGAAACAGCGTCCTCACCGCAGCAGGTGCGCATGCGCAAGCGTGAGTGCTGGGCTGGAGAACCGTGTGACTCTGTGCGTGCGCAAGGGCGGGGGAAGCGTGTGTGAGAGTGTGGAGGTGAGGGTGAGTGAGTTATGCGAATGAGTGCATGCTGGAGGGTATGTTTGATGTGCATGTGTGTATCAGCAAGTGGATGAAGAGGTGAGGAGTGTGAATATGAGTAGCGTGTTAAGTGTAAAAGTGAAAAGTGTAGGTATTTAGGAGCTTGAATGGGGGTTGTAAGCATAGGGTGCCTGTGAATATTGGGGTGTGTGGATGTATGAATGTGAGAATTAAAGAGACTGTGTGAGGATGTATGTGTTGACGGGGGTGTATGAATGGGAGTGTGACTGTGAGTTTGTGAGAAGTGTGGGATCCCATGCGTATGTGCGAGAGTATATGCGTTTGTGGAAGCACGTGTGTTTATGCGGGCCTGCAAGTGTGTACTAAAGAGTATGGGGAGTATGAGCGTTTTAGCATTAGTGTGAATGTGGAGGAGAGAGTGTGTGTGTTTGTGTGTGTATGTGCGTGTGTGAAGTTGGCATGTGAGACCACCTGCCTTCGTGGGGCGCGTGCATGGGGTTCGGGTCCTTCCGCGGGCCTCATAACGGTTCCCTCCAGCCCACCCAGTGGGCATCCTCCTTAGGGCAAGCTCCTCCTCCTGCCAGGGGCCTTGGAACCTGCCGGGTCAGAGTCGGGGCGGGGGAAGCAGAGCCTGGAGAGAACCTCACGGTGAAGCCAGGACCTGCTAAGGGGGAGGGGCTTTGGAGCAATGCCTCTGGGAGTCCCCTTCTTTTCTTCACTGCCTGCCTCCAGTTTCCCTCACTCCTGTCTGGATCATCTTTCCATCTATTTTCTCACTCGGGGAACATTTATGTGTCCTCTGCCTTAGGACATTTAGACAAAACCAGGCTCTGCTTTAGGTGCTGGGGAAGCCAGGAGAACTAGATAGCTTAGGTCTCACTCACTATGGAGTTTTCACAGGGCTTTCTGTTCATGAGTAACTAACTGCTTTGCCAAATACTGATGATTTGATACAAACTAAAATTTTGGCCTCTGACCTCAAGCAGAAGAGCATGGAAGGCTTTTAAGACAGACAGTGATATCAATAAGACAATTCACTGAACTAACTGCCTGTGCATCCCGGCTCCATTCCAGCCTCAACCCTTTCACTGCTCTACTGAGCTTGGGCTTAGGGTTAGGAGGTCCTGGGTGTGAAGCTCCCCTCCTTTGACAATGAAAATAATCATGACTCTTTTCATAGCGTGGCTGTGGGTGTTAAATGAGTTAAGTCATGATAACTGTGGGAAAATGCCTGGCACACGATAAGCACTCAGTATACCAGCTATGATGATGATGATGATGATGTTTCCCAGGTCACATGCAGTGTGGGGGAAGGGGAGATGCTATGTTTGTGGGCTACAAGTTTAAGAGGTTATCCAAGGATTTAAATTAATCTATGTATGATTATCCTGGATTCCTCTCTAGAATCAGGCTGTATCAGATACCTGGTCTTCAGTCTTCTCTAGTGACTTCTTTCTTTCTTTATTTTTATTTGGCTGCGCTGGGTCTTCATTGCAGCATGTGGGATCTTATTAATAGCTGCAGCATGGAAACTCTTAGTTATGGCATGTGGGATCCAGTTCCTTGACCAGGGATCAAACCCAGGCCCCCTGCATAGGGAGTGTGGAGTCTTAGCCACTGAACCACCATGGAAGTCGCTCTAGTGACTTCTTATGCTCCAGAACTAATGACACCAATAGTGCTCTTGTCAAGAAGAAATGATAAAGCAATGGGGGAAGAAAGCAAGAATCTACAGGAGCCAAATGTTCTTTCAGGCAACCTTAGAAGCTTTTCAAGTTTGCTCATGTACCATTAAAGTGAAAGGGAGTATTTTAACAGTGGCACAAAATTTAACTTGTGAACAAGATTTCTGATGAAATATGACATAGGAAATATGTTTCCTGATTAGCCAAGTAACTCCCTGGAACAAGATACTGTATAAACAATTGCAGGACATACTTTTTTTTTTTTTTTTAAAGAAATCTGTCTTATTAACATTCATTTTTTGATGTTCTAACTAGGATCCCCAAATAATTTTCTTTTAAACCTTAAAGGGCATATTCAAAGATTGAATTTCTTTACTGAGACTTTTTTTTTTGAGAAAAAAAATACATCAAAAATAAATCTTGAAAAGTGTGAGAATTGGTGGCACCATCTACGTTCTTGAATTTAGCAGCTGAAATGGAATTTTGCCATTATCCTGCTGGCTCATTTCATATTACAACTAGAGAAACTGAGGTCCAGGGAGATGAACTAGTGTGAATTGTCAGTCCTTCCATCAATCACCAAATCGATCATTTCAATCTTGTTCCTCCAGGCAGTGTTTTACATTAGCAGGAAGAATTCCTGCAACTAGGAGGAAAAGGGCAGGGAGGAGTTTCAGCTCCCTTCCATACGGGCACATCTCTATTGCTGGCAGCTCTGCCTTCTGGTCAGTCAGACCCAAATTTTGTATCTTCCTGACTCCTCTCTGTTTGTACATTTAATCCACTGGGAAGTCCTGATGGCTCTATGTTTTAAAATATCCAGAACCTGACCCCTCTCAACGTTCCCACCACTGCCACACTGGTCTACCTTACATTCTAGTCTCCTGACTAGGCTTTTTCCTCCTATGCTTGTCTCTACAGCCTGTTCTCAACCCAGCACCCAGAGGAGCCTCTAAAAATAGGAGTCAATTCAGGTCAGAGCAAGAGATATACTGAAGATATTACAGTGGCCAAAAAGGCCCTCCATGATCTGGCCATGTGTCTCTCTCTGACCGCCTCTTCTTCTATTGGCCTACCTACCTGCTCTGCCTTCCTTGCTTGGCTGGCCCTCTCTTGCACTGACCTTCTCCTCTGCTGAGAATTCTTCCCCCAAGCTCATTTCCTCACCTTCTGGTCTTTTCTCAAATGTCATTTTTTCACTATTTTAAAAATACCAAAGTCTCTACTATGCACTCTGTACTCCCAACCCCCTTATTATGCTCTATTTTGTTCTCCCATAGCACTTAACATTTTCCAGCATGCTATATATAATGTACTGTGTTTGTATGCTCATGGCAGAATCTCCCTGCAAGAATGAAAGCTCCTGGAGAATGTTCATCTGTTGGGATCTGTTGGGGTCACTGAGAACAGAGCCTAGCACAGTAGGCAGTGCTCAAAAATACTAGATACAGGATTGAAAGAATGCCAGTGTTCTAGGTAGATGCCTAAACACAACTCATATCTTACATCTACATAACATTTTGGAGTTTACAAAGAATATGTTTTAAACGTATCTTAAATATGTTATGTCACTGGAGCTGCACAGTTAATATAAGCTAGATAGGACTATTTCCCCCCAGTTATTTCCACAATGAGGTATTCAGAGGTTAAAAGACTTGCCCAAATCAGATCCAGGACTAAAATCTAAATCAGGGTGTTTTTTTGGGTAAGAGACACTCGGCTCAATGAGGAAAACTAATAAGTTACTAGATTCATAGTAGATCCTTCTAAATGTTGCCCCAGGATGATGGCTGGGGTCCTCCTTCCACTGTCTGCCTTTTAGCTAAATGAGTGGTGCTTGGGGGAATGTAACACAATGGCCACATCCTCTTGTGTTTATAATTTGCAGAGTTGAAAACAAGAGATATTGTCCTGTTAGCTCAAGCTTATTTGGAGTCTGCCCTGAATCTCTGGACTTGGCGGGATGCCCTCCCTTGTCTAACTGCTCTGGGCAAACCAACATGCTGTCTTAGTGTATTACAGTTCTTTCCTCATGTTTGGGCTCTCTGTCAGTCCATCAGATTTAGCTGATGAGCTCATTGACTACAAACTGATTTAGCAAGATAATATCCCTCATTCTCTGGGCATACACAGTGCTATTGTCTTCCACAGATACTAGTAAAAATTGACATCTCCTTTCAAGAGCATTGCTATCTCAATAGCCATTAATCAATAACTGTTTTTAAAGCAACAAATTATCATATTGAACTACAAAAGGAGTTTTAAAAAAGTAATATGATTCAGAAAATAGATGTAAATATAAAATTAACAATTCTGAACTAATTTTTAGAGATAATACTTTTTCCTCAAAGATGTTCACATTTAATAAAATAAATGACAGTTGCTTCTTTGTTATTCCCCGACTGGCATAAATTGTTACTTTTTTATGTGAATGGGAAAAATTTAAACATTTTGAGACAAGAAAAAGAAAAGAACAATTTAATTGTTTATTGAAATATTAATTCAATGTTTGGTTATTCACAGATTATCTCCATGCCATCTCCATTTAGAATTTAATACTTGTCTCAGTTATACACTATTTTTTAGTTCCAGGTGCTCTAAAGCAACAGAGATGTTAATTATGAATGCAGAAGGCATAGTTCAGAAAGAAACAATGGCAGCCAAAATTAACTGTATCGTTGCTTCTCTAAAGGGGGTTTATTACCTGTTCTTTTTTCTGAGATCAGGCAAATTAATGCAATTTCCAACAGCCTCCCTAATAATGATCACAATACCATTTATAGTGGCCAGAGAATGATTCTTACCCAGATAGGATTCTTGGATATTTAGTTGGAAACCCTAAAGAAAGCATATCAGAATAACGGCCAATTTTAAATATAAGGTCTAGGCCATATTGCTAGAGGAACTTCTGGAAATAGAGCTGCAGTTGCTATTGAAATTCAAATCAGTTTAATTCACCATTATTTCCTGAGTGCCTATATGTGCTAGGTACTAGGGTTACAAAGATGGCCAGAATCTAACCACAGCCTTCGATGAATTCCACTGGGATGCCACAGTCTATGGCACTGTGGAGAACAGAGCCATTCTTTCTTCTAGCTGGCATCAGAGACTCTGGGATTGGGACCTGAACTGTTTGTAGGATATGCTCAGCTTCAAAACAATGCCACCACCACCACAGCTGTGAGAGAAGAGACTTCTAGGTCAAAGGTCTGCTGGTGGGCACAGGCCTAGAAGATGGATGTTCCATCATGTGGCAGTGGAATGACTGCACACACACAGCAGGGTGAAAAAGCAAGGGCTGCTGAGAGGCAGAAAGCAAAGGGTCTAAGTGGCAAGTGAAGTACTAGGAGATATCTCTGTATTAAGTGGATAGGCACTGAAGGTGCTGAGCAGAAAATTGCAATGATTATATTATAATCATTGAAAAGGATGGATTGGAAGAGAGAGAAACCAGAGGCCGTTAAAGTCTTAAAGTCCAGTCCTGAGATGATGAAGGTCACATTAATCCATGGTGGCAGAAAAGGAAAAGAAAGGTTAAATTCAAGAGCCATGTGGAAGAGACCACAAACAGTCCTTGATTATCAATTGGTTGGAACGTAGGTGCAGAAAGAGAAGAGGCAATGGGAAATTTATATTTCTATCTCAGGTGTCTGCATTGATGGTGATGATGGTAAAGATTAACGCAGTGGTTATAGCTGGAAGATAAGCTGGTTTTTTTGTTTGTTTCAGATGGGCTTGTAGATAGAGTGGGTGGAAGAGGAAGAAGAAAAACTATTTGGTTTAAAGATTTTGAGTTGAAAGTGTTGTCTGAACCACCAAGAAGAAATTTTTTACATATAGTAGTATTGTAAATATGGGTCTGAAGTTAAGAGAAATTGGGGTTGGAATAAAAATGGCATTCATCTACAGTATTCAAACTGTATTTGTATACTAGTTGCAGCATTAAGATAAGATGAAATTACTGAGGTGATGGTTAGTATGGTGGTCGGGAAAGGCCTCAAGGTTGTTATTTCGGTATAGTGCCCATCAGAATAAATGGTACATAGTATTTAACATATTTGTTGAGGGCTGATTCTGTTCCAGAGTCTCATTTCTTTGTCCTCAGGCACTATGTCATCTCTTGGTCACTCTATCTTGACAATGGAACTGGAATACAATAGATTTGAAAATCAAATCAAAGTTGTAAGGCAGCTTGGTAGAAATACGGGATTAGTATTGAAAAGAGTCTCCTTTAGCCAACCAGGTGCCTTAGAAGGTTGGCCTGAGCACTCTTCTCATCCTAACCTATCTAATAGAAACAGAGTGAAGTAAAGAAATCCTAAGATAGTATTCAGATACCTTGCCTTGTTTTCTTTCCAAAAGACTTCCTTTTCCATGTAGACCTTAGACGTTTTCTGATTGATATGACTTTTTCTCCACAAGGCCTGTTGACAACTTAGCCTGCCAAGGACCCATCAAGTAGGGCAGTCAGATGTTTATGATCTGGTCCTGAGCAGCAGCATCACCCAGATTCCCAGTGTGAGTCAGAATCCCTCATGACTGTTCCAGATCACAAGATGTTTGTATTTCCTTAAGTGCTTGTAAAATGATCTGTCATAGCCACCTCTAGAAAGAAGGTTGCTCATCTTTGAGCTCCCAGGTGGATGAAAACAGCAGGGAGAAATGGTAAATCAATGCACAAAATCACCTTTGCATATATATTTATTATCAGCTATAACTTTTTATTTATTTTTCATGCATCGCCTCATTACCTATCTAACTGCCCACATCCTAGTACATTCTGGACCAACTTCTCTGTTTTAAGCAGTCAGGCCTGTTTGTGGTCCACAGCACATAGAGTTCTGTGTTTAGGGCTTCCTACTGACATCTTTCCCCCACTTAAAGTGCCTCTATCCTTTTCTTCTACCTTTTTCTTCCTAATAGTGAAAACTCAGGTCATCTAAGATTCCTCAATGTTTCCATAAATAGTAGCTATAAATTTTATCTCTACATAGTACATACTAGGGTGTAATTTCTCAGGTTCTGTTTACACAGATGCAAATCTTTCAAGAGCAGTATGTTATAGACTAGCCCTTGCATCACCTAGAGAGATGGTTGAGTTAAATGGACTATTCAACTAAGTCAATTTGAAGTTTTTTAAATGATGAGTATAATAACAATAGTAACTATCATTTATTAAGTGTCTACTATGCCAGACTAATGGAGACAGGCATGCCAACCCACTCCAGTATTCTTGCCTGGAGAATCCCATGGACAGAGGAGCATGTCAGGCTATAATCCATAGGGTCACAAAGAGTCAAACACAACTGAAGCGACTTAGCACACACGCATCTGTGCCACACACACATGCAAGACTAAGCATTTTGCTGTGTTATTACATTTTATTGAGTGAGAAGATACCCTCCTCATTCTACAGATGAGAAAATGGAAATTTAGAGAAATTAATTTGCCTGCGATCACATGATTAGTAAAGATCAGAACCTGGATTCAAACCTATGTCTTTGAGACTCTGCCATTCATAATCTTACCAAAACACCATATTTTTAGTGTTCATTTTTTAAAGAACAGAAATAGTTTCTGCATTTTTTTTTGATCTCTTTCCATTCCTCCTTGTATAGGGCTGTATGCTGAATGCTGTAATTAAATGGGCTATTTTTAGTTACAGGAACACACAGATGTTCAGTTTTCCTGTGTGGATTGAGTGTTTATCTTTTGGTAAAGATAAACAGTGAAGTAAGGATTTACTGAAGGTATATCTCAGCCAATGTGAAGCTAGACCAAAGGAGAACTGGAAAAATTGTTTCACTGTATGCCCATTTCTTTCAAAGAGGCTTACTTAGAGACCTATGGATCCTCCTTCCCTTTGAGAACAAAGCTTGCTAATGTTTGGATAGAAGAACCTTTTTTATAAATTAGTTTCTTCATTAATCCCACAAATATTTATTGAGTGCTTATTATATGTCAAGCAGTCTTCATGGCACTAGGGCAAAGAAAAGAGATAAAGTTTTCTCCTAATTGGGCTTATTTTCTAATAGTTCCTTATATTAAGTTTTAGGGATATGCTAATAAATCTCATGGGGCTCATCTTTTCTTAATGCTTATTCTACAGGTTTTGAGTCTTCTCCATTTTTAAGATTGTACTTGAGTTAAGAAGTAGGTACACCTCAAGGAGTCAGGCATGGTTAAATGACTGAGCATGCATTCACACAATATTTCAAAGATGTTTTAATCACTCACTGAAAAGTTGTGTTAAAAATTTAAACTACATGCCATTTTTTTAAGACTAGCTTTTAATAACACCTCTTTGCACTTAGATTACAGAACAGTGGATATAAAGATATTTCTTAAAACTTAGAAAGATCTTGATCAAAGGGACACATATTTTCTCCTATCTAGGATCAAGATCTTTTGATGGTTATTTTTGATCATTTTAGGAAAGAAAACAGCAATATCTGACTGTGGCAGTGGCGTTTATCAAAATGACATTTGATGCATATGTGATGGTAGATCCTGAGCTACCCAAAGTTTGTAAACTCATTTCAGTAACCTGAAAAAAGTCTCTATTAGTGGGCACTAGTTATATACTTGCATGCAGAATACATCATGAGAAACGCTGGGCTGGAAGAAGCACAAGCTGGAATCAAGATTGCCAGGAGAAATATCAATAACCTCAAATATGCAGATGACACCACTCTTATGGCAGAAAGTGAAGAGGAACTAAAAAACTTCTTGATGAAAGTGAAAGAGGAGAGTGAAAAAGTTGGCTTAAAGCTCAACATTCGGATAACTAAGATCATGGCACCTGGTCCCATCACTTCATGGCAAATAGATGGGGAAACAATGGAAACAGTGGCACACTTTATTTTTCTGGGCTCCAAAATCACTGCAGATGGTGACTGCAGTCATGAAATTAAAAGACGGTTACTCCTTGGAAGGAAAGTTATGACCAATCTAGATAGCATATTCAAAAGCAGAGACATTACTCTGTCAACAAAGATCTGTCTAGTCAAGGCTATGGTTTCTCCAGTAGTCGTGTATGCATGTGAGAGGTGGACTGTGAAGAAAGCTGAGTGCTGAAGAATTGATGCTTTTGAANAAGACGGTTACTCCTTGGAAGGAAAGTTATGACCAATCTAGATAGCATATTCAAAAGCAGAGACATTACTCTGTCAACAAAGATCTGTCTAGTCAAGGCTATGGTTTCTCCAGTAGTCGTGTATGCATGTGAGAGGTGGACTGTGAAGAAAGCTGAGTGCTGAAGAATTGATGCTTTTGAAGTGTGGAGTTGGAGAAGACTTGAGAGTCCCTTGAACTGCAAGGAGATCCAACCAATCCATTCTAAAGGAGATTGGTCCTGGGTGTTCTTTGGAAGGAATGATGCTAAAGCTGAAACCCCAGTACTTTGGCCACCTCATGTGAAGAGTTGACTCATTGGAAAAGACTCTAATGCTGGGAGGGATTGGGGGCAGGAGGAGAAGGGGACGACAGAGGGTGAGATGGCTGGATGGCATCACTGACTCGATGGAGGTGAGTCTGAGTGAACTCCGGGAGTTGGTGATGGACAGAGAGGCCTGGCGTGCTGCAGTTCATGGGGTCGCAAAGAATAGGACACAACTGAGTGACTGAACTCAACTGAATTATACAATTAACATGTTGGAGACATTACATTCAGGGTTTGATTTGTATCACTCATAGCTGATCTGAGATTATCATTTAAAGCACTTCTGATTTTGGATTCATTTGCCAAATTGCATCATTCGTAAAACATCTCAAATCAGGCATGACAGGATAGAACCACATGCTGGTGCTATGGAGTGTAGCTGGGTCTGAATGGACCTGATTTAGTCAAGAGTCATGCTTTCATCATGAATGATCAGCTGCTCTATGATACTACAAGAACGATCACCTGCTTGTGTGACATGCCCTTAAATGGGTCCTCATAGTTGGTGGTGGGTGGCAGGAGGGCTGCTCTGGGAATGAAGTTACAGCAATCTGACAGAAGGAGGGTGGAGCGGGACTCTGAGCCAACGTGAAATCACTTCTAAGGTGAGTGGGAGCTACAATAGCCCAGCAAGGATACTTGGAGGAAGCATCTCCTTAAACAAACTGCTCACACGCTAATCACTATGCTAATCCACAGCAAAGCAGTTTGTCCATTCCTTAGATGATACATACATTACCACCTCAGTGAGCCTCTTATAGATAATGTAAGCTGTCGGGTTAAACCTCAGAAAACAATTAAATCAAGTTGACTGTTCTTCCCAGTTCAGCCATTGAATTTTAAGTTGCCAAGCAACTGTATAGGTCTGAAGGGATGACTACTCAAAAACCCCTTCATAGTCCCACAGTGTGGCTTGCTCAGAATCTCAAGGAGGGAGAAAGACAGGATGAGAAAAATGGTTGTGGTATCTTCTTATATTTCTGTAATGCTTTGCAGATGCTCAGAACATGATCCAACATGGTGAATTATTTCTGCAGGAGCAGCTAGGAAGGAGTGTTGTCTTCATTCTCTAGATAAGAGTATTGAAGGAAGATAATTTAGAGTAGGTTGATTATAATGCAGCATGCAAATACATGTCTACTACTCTTTATTCTAGTATTCTCTCCACACTGATTAAAATGACATCATCATCATTAGTCATAACAACTAGCACTTATTGAGTACTTATCATTCTTTACAGGTATTATCTCATTTAACCCTCCCAACAGCTCTGTGCAATAAGCATTATAATTAGCTCTGCTACATAGATAAGGGTAACAAGTATTGAGTCAACCCCAGTTTCCTGTTTCTTAAGTATCATTCTGGGATTGCTAAGTGTTTGGGGAGGTAAATATTTTTTTTTTTAATAACCACTCAGCAGTTCCTCATTATGTTGCATAAAAATTGTTAGCCTCGTTTTCTCTTTAAGTTTCTTTTTCCTTCCTTGTGGTGGAAACTTACCCTTAGAATCAAAAAGAGTCTTAGGTCTTTATTGTATCTCAACCTTTCAGGAGCCAGTTAAGTTAAACTTGAGTCTCTCATTTAACTTCAGCTTCCTCTGAAATGTATAGAATCGAAATAATATCCCTCTGTTTTTACTTCATTGGAGTGTTGTGATGGTCAGATGAGACATTCTAAGTGAAAATGTTTATGACACGATAAGCACTATGTAAACATTGGTATAAATATTTATTCTACGTATAAATTGTCTCTTTTCTTTGCCTCATTTCCCCTTATTTTTCTGAAGAAGAACATCGCATTCTTTTATATGTTCATATCCAAAAGTCTTCTGAACAGTGCAATTAACTGTAACACAAAAGATAATAGAAAGATTCCTGGAAAAGTCCACTTAGACCTATCGTGTTCCTCCAGATCTAAGTTTTCTCAGTGGTAATGGGTACCTTTAATTTTCAGAGCCTCCAGATTATCTCACAGCGAGTTACATCTTCAAAAGACACTTTGTTGGTCTTTAAGTACATCAAGTGCAGAGTGACTAGATGATTTCCCCAAACCTAAAATTATTCATGCATCTTCTTAGGTGCTTAGCATCACTAAGGGCAACATAACGAGTTGGGTATTGAAGCCCTGAAGTTCATTTACTTAAGAGAATTTGTTCTTTACAATTTTAGTTCTACATAAAAGTAACTCAGGTTTTACGAAGAGGCTGAATCACAGTAGGCAATGAAAATAAAAAAGAAAGAAAGTTCAAAAGTATGAATATAAAAAGCAGGTATTCAAAAAGAAAATAATGAGGAAAATATAATAAGAAAACAGCAGATGTGATTAAAAGCACAGCATTGGAAGACTATCATGTATGTTTTGGGGGTTCAGTGAGCAATGGAGNCTTGACTAGACGGACCTTTGTTGGCAAAGTAATGTCTCTGCTTTTCAACATGTTATCTAGGTTGGTCATAACTTTTCTCCCAAGGTGTAAGCATCTTTTAATTTCATGGCTGCAGTCACCATCTGGAGTGATTTTGGAGGCCCTAAAAATAAAGTCTGACACTGTTTCCACTGTTTCCCCGTCTATTTGCCATGAAGTGATGGGGCCAGATGCCATAATCTTTGTTTTCTGAATGTTGAGCCTTAAGCCAACTTTTTTCACTCTCCTCTTTCACTTTCATCAAGAGGCTTTTTAGTTCGTGTTCACTTTCTGCCATAAGGGTGGTGTCATCTGCATATCTGAGGTTATTGATATTTCTCCCGGCAATCTTGATTCCAGCTTGTGTTTCTTCCAGTCCAGCGTTTCTCATGAGGTACTCTGCATAGAAGTTAAATAAGCAGGGTGACAGTATACAGCCTTGACGTACTCCTTTTCCTATTTGGAACCAGTCTGTTGTTCCATGTCTAGTTCTAACTGTTGCTTCCTGACCTGCATACGGGTTTCTCAAGAGGCAGGTTAGGTGGTCTGGTATTCCCATCTCTAAGAATTTCCCACAGTTTATTGTGAAACATATATCTATAGTTACCTTCTAAGCAAATGATAATGACTCTGCCAAAAAACTCTTATACAGATTCAGTAAGGTTGCAGGATACAAAATTACTGTATAAAAATATGCTATCTTTTTGCATACTAACAATGAACTACCTAATGGAAAATAATATGAGAAAAAAAGTATATATACATATAACTGAATAACTTTGCTATACATCAGAAATTAATCCAATACTGTAAATCAATTGTACTTCAGTAAGATAAAAAATTTTAACTATTTGAAAAGAAACTTAAGAAAACAATTCCACCTACAATAGTATCAAAAAGAATAAAATATTTAGCAATAAAGTTAACCAAGAAATAAAAAAAAATTCAGCACTGGAAACTGAAATACTTTCCTGAAGTAAACTAAGGAAGACCCAAATAAATGGGAAGATAACCTTTGTTCATGGATTGAAAGACTTACTATTGTTCAAATATCCATACTACCCAAAGTGATCTATAGATTCAATGATATTCCCATCAAAATCTCACGGCATTTCTTACAGATATGGAAAAACAATATTAAAATTCACATGGAAAATAAAAAATCCAGACTAGCCAAAGAAATCTTGAGAAAAAAAATATATAGCTGAAAGCAACATACTTCCTGATTTCAAAATACACTGTAAAGCTACTATACCTAAATCTCACCATACTTACCTAAAAATAAACATATAAACCAATGGAACAGAATACAAAGTCCAAAAACTAACTCATGTATGTACAGTCAACTAATCTTTGAACACAGCATCCAAAAATAAACTTTTGTATGTACAGTCAAATAATCTTTGACAAGGGTGCCAGAAACTATAAAACTTCTAGGGGAAAACATAGGCAAAACACTCTCTGACATAAATCACAGCATAATCCTCTAAGACCCACCTCCCAGAGTATTGGAAATAAAAGCAAAAATAAGAAATAGGACTTAATTAAACTTAAAAGACTTTGCACAACAAAGGAAACCATAAACTATAAAGTGAAAATATAGCCATCTCTTCAGAATGGTAGAAAATAATACTAAATGAAGCAACCGACAAAGAATCAATCTCAAAAATATACAATCAGCTGATTAAGCTTGATTCCAGAAAAATAAACGACCCAGATAATCACAATGGTGTGATCATTCATCTAGAGCCAGACATCTTGGAATGTGAAGTCAAGTAGGCCTTAGAAAGCATCACTACAAACAAAGCNCAGTCCACCCTAAAGGAAACCAGTCCTGAATATTCATTGGAAGGACTGATGCTAAAGCTGAAACTCCAATGCTTTGGCCACCTGATTCGAAGAGCTGACTCATTTGAAAAGACTCTGGTGCTGGGAAAGATTGAGGGCAGGAGGAGAAGGGGACAACAGAGGTGAGATGGTTGGATGGCATCACTGACTCAATGGACATGAGTTTGAGTAATCTCCAGGAATTGGTGATGGATAGGGAGGCCTGGCGTGCTGCAGTCCATGGAATCACAAAGAGTCTGACATGACTGAGCGACTGAACTGAATCTAGAGAATCCATATGGATTTTATAGATTTGTTATAAAAATATTTGGGGACCGGACATTGAACTAAATATGTATATACAGTGTGAGATGATCAAAGAAAAAATGAGAATGAGTTCCTGGTGTAGTCACTAATATTTATAAAGCACTCACTGTGTACTACATACTGTTGTAGGTGTTGGGAAAAATGAAAGTGATCTGAATATTTCTCTTCTGGTGTTTAAGATGGGAGAGCTTACTGGTAAGATAATGGGGTGAGAAAACATGCTGTTTAGGCTCAAATCCTGGTTCTACCATTTCCTAGCTGTGTGACTTTGGGCTAAGATACTTTAATTTCCTTTTGCTTTAGTCTGCATATATGTGTGTAAAATAGGAATGAAAATGGTACCTATGTTAATGGGATGTTTGTGAGGCTAAATGGGTTGATATATGCAAAGTGCTTAGAACAGTGTCTGGGATACTATGTATGCTATATATGCATTTGTTTCTTTTCCCAAATAGAGTAGATTCTGCCCTTAGGAAGCTCCTAGTCAAGTTTATATCACCTTCTTTCCCCCTTCCTCAGTCACCACAGTTATTCAGATGACTGTAGAAGCAAAAAAAAGATAACTGTTCCTCCCCAAAGGCCTTTCACATGCTTGTATTACACATGACCTTTCCCTAGGTGCTGGAGTGCAGCGCTATTTTTCATTCGTTATACTTCGAGCACCACAGACTTGAGGAATTGGGACACAATGTGCTGATTTTATGTTAAAAAAATTTTTTTTACAATGATCAATGTGGGTTGAAAGAATTAATTTCTGTTTTGGAATTATCTCTTTGAGTGAAGACATTTTGTTTGGTTTCCTGGAGAACCAAGAAATTTGAATTTCTCCAGATAATCTAAAACTCTCCTGATGCAATGAAAAATTCTTTTTTAAAAAAAGTTTTTGTTTTAAAATATTTATTTATTCGTGCAGGATCTTAGTTGTGAGATCTTTAATCTTTGTCTTGGCCTGTGGGATCTTTAGTTGCAGCACGTTTAGTTTAGGCATGCAGGATCTAGTTTTCCCTGAGCAGAGATTGAAGCCTGGGCCCCAGCATTGAGAGATCTGAGTCTTAGCCACTGGACCACCAGGGAAGTCCCTGAAATTCTTCTTACCTGAGTACTCATGACTGACACCAAATATTTTTTCTCCTAAGGCCATGTTCCCTAATACAACNCTTTTGAGCCTCTCCCTCAACTCATTCTTTCCCTTTCCTCTCTCTGTTTTATCTATCTCTTCATTTATTTACATACACATCTATCCATCTATCTAATATCTCTGTCTATCCATCTATATGTTCTTCTGGACATCTCCACTGGGAGTCTCTTATTTCACAAACTAAATCCTCTCCTACATTATCCTCTCCTACAAACCTGGGAAATTTTACTTGTAGCTGAACTCAGGGGACCCAGGACATTGTCATTAGGAAAAGTCATGTTTGTGTCATCCCTCGGTTCTGCTTTCATGAGCTCTGGCATCATTCTTAGACTATTTCTACCCNCACAAACTAAATCCTCTCCTACATTATCCTCTCCTACAAACCTGGGAAATTTTACTTGTAGCTGAACTCAGGGGACCCAGGACATTGTCATTAGGAAAAGTCATGTTTGTGTCATCCCTCGGTTCTGCTTTCATGAGCTCTGGCATCATTCTTAGACTATTTCTACCCTAACAACGACATGGTTCCTAGTAGATCATAGAAAAAGAGGTCTCCCTCTTCCCAATAGTCCTATTAAAAGTCCTGATATTGTGAGGATTTCCCTGGTGATGCCCTGGATAAGAATCTGCCTGCCAATGCAGGGGACACAGGTTCAATCCCTGGTCTGGGAAGATTCCACATGTTGCAGAACAACTAAGCCCACACTCTAGAGTCTAAGAGCTGCAAGTACTGAGCGGGCATGCTGCAACTACTGAAGCCCATGCATCTAGGGCCTGTGCTCCACAACAAGAAAAGCCACTTCAATNTGGTCTGGGAAGATTCCACATGTTGCAGAGCAACTAAGCCCACACTCTAGAGTCTAAGAGCTGCAAGTACTGAGCCGGCATGCTGCAACTACTGAAGCCCATGCATCTAGGGCCTGTGCTCCACAACAAGAAAAGCCACTTCAATGAGAAGCCCATGCACCACAATGAGGAGTAGCCCCCGCTCTCCGTAACTAGAGAAAACCCACGTGCAGCAATGAAGACTGGCACAACCAAAACTAAATAAATTTTTTTTTAAAGAAAGATATTTGAAACCACCCAAGACCACTCAACTAGGTATTGCGAAAATTAGGAAGTTTGCAAATCTAGGAATATTTGCCTTAAAAGCAACTGCAGATTTGTTGCCTTATGAGGCCCCCAAGGCATTATCCTGTTTGGCTTTGAACCATTTGGTGTGAAGGTAAAGTGTGAAAGTGTGTGAAGCAGGGATGGAAAGAGGAGCTCAAATGGAAAGGAGTCCATACTTCAGAGAGCAGGAGAGCACATAACAGTGAGGGGAAAATACACTGAGAAGGGAGATATTTCCCCAGGAAGAGACTGCGGAAGGCATGTGACAGGAAGTTGGACCCTGGAGGGCTGGAGGTGGAATTTGGGATTATGATGTAAATATCATCAGGGAAATGTTTGACTCATCTTCCCTCACCCTCTTGGCAGTGTTCCCAGGCCCTATATCATTTTGCTGGCTCTGACAAGTTTTTCAGAATAGGACAAAGAAGTGCAAAATAGGAAGGGTAAAAATAAGGTAGCCCCACCTTACACTGAGGTAGTGGGAGTTAGAAAGGTCTCTCTGCTGCATAGATATTAGAATAAAGAACATTTCTCCCACACAGAACCACTGTTTAGATAAGAGTGAGGTTCTCACAGTCCTGGGAAGCCTAATGAACTCATGATGTTCTGGAAATAGCACCAGTANGAGGTAGTGGGAGTTAGAAAGGTCTCTCTGCTGCATAGATATTAGAATAAAGAACATTTCTCCCACACAGAACCACTGTTTAGATAAGAGTGAGGTTCTCACAGTCCTGGGAAGCCTAATGAACTCATGATGTTCTGGAAATAGCACCAGTAACAATGTATCTCAATTCAGATAACATTTATTGAGCCCCTCTTTGAAGCTGGAGCTCTGCGGAAGTGCTGTATATGACTTCCCCAGTCCTTGGGAATGGAGAAGGCAATGGCAACCCACTCCAGTACTCTTGCCTGGAAAATCCCATGAACGGAGGTGCCTGAGAGGCTGCTGTCCACGGGGTCGCTAAGAGCTGGACACGACTAACTGGCTTCACTTTTACTTTTCACTTTCATGCATTNCAATGGCAACCCACTCCAGTACTCTTGCCTGGAAAATCCCATGAACGGAGGTGCCTGAGAGGCTGCTGTCCACGGGGTCGCTAAGAGCCGGACACGACTAACTGGCTTCACTTTTACTTTTCACTTTCATGCATTGAGAAGGAAATGGCAACCCACTCCACTATTCTTGCCTGGAGAATCCCAGAGATGGGGGAGCCTGGTGGGCTGCCATCTCTGGGATCGCACAGAGTTGGACACAACTGAAGTGACTTAGCAGCAGCAGCAGCAGCCCTTGGGAAGTTGTCAGCTATGTGATGATTTAGATATTTTAGAGCATCAGTCCCTTATCTTGGCCACTATTTCTACAGAAAGGTGAATTCTCAGTCACAGTACACAGGATGTGGGCCATGTGTGGAACATACTGACCCTTCTTCCTCAGGTTCCCTTTGCTCACTCTCCCATTTGCTATCATTCCTTTAACTGAGTGCAGCCACTTGGTCTTCTAGTTCCTGCCAAGAAGGAAATTCAGGAGCTTGGCCTACCCAGTGCACTGAATTGTAGCCCTGAGTTTGACTCTTAAACAGTTATTTGCCTATAAGGCAGTCATGTAGCATCTCTGAAGCTAAGGAGTAAGTTACAACCTTGGTTACCTCACACAGTTTTGGAGGAATGTTAAATGATATATGTGCTTCATAAACAGTAACGCATTACATAATGCAAAAAAAACCTGAGCTGATCCTCAGACAATTAACTCGTTGATTGGGACCATGGAGATACCCTCTTGCCACCCGAAATTTACTATGTGCGAGATTTTCTTCTAAGCATTTCACATGTAGTGACTTGTTTAATCTGCAGAGCAGCCCAGTGGGGTAGTACTATTATTATCCCCATTTTACACATGAGGAGCAGAGAAGTTAAATGACTGGTCCAGAGTCACATTGTAAGTGATAGAGCTGAATTCAAAGTCAGTGAAGTCTCTCAGTTATGTCCGATTCTTTGTGACTCCATGGACTGAAGCCTACCAGGCTCCTCCGTCCATGGGATTTTCCAGGCAAGAGTACTGGAGTGGGGTGCCATTGCCTTCTCCAGGGGATCTTCCCGACCCAGGGATCGAACTCGGGTCCCCTGCATTATAGGCAGACGCTTTTACTGTCTGAACCATCAGGGAAGTCAATCACCAAACCAAGCTCCCTCCTATGTGCTGTATTACCACCCTCCCTATACTCCTCTGGGAGCACTCAGCAGGGTTATGATTGCTTGCCTTAGTGATAAATAAGCTACTAGAAGGCAGAAACTATATCTCATCATACACACATACCCCACGGTGCCTGCCACATGGTTGGTGCTCAGTACCTATCTCTTGAACGAATAAATGTCCTCAGGAGAGACACATAGCAAGTTTGATTCGATCTACTATGTTTGTCTTTAATCTTTTCTTGGCTAACTATGTTCATTTTTTCCAACCATTACAGGTAGGAGGTTCTTTGACATTTCTCACTTGCCCTGATTGCCCGCCTTTGCACTCTCAACTCAACAACGAATCATCTTAACTGGTAGGAAGTGATCACTGTACTTGGGAGAACATTCTGACCAGCACCAGGTCCTGCTGTCAGTATATATTCCTTATCCTGGACTCTTTCAGGGGCCCACTCCTGCCCTTGAACTATTTGTTTGCCTGGGCGGGTTCTTGACTATGAATACAACCAAGTACCCAGAGTGAAACTTGGGCCTTTAGTAATGATCTAGGCAGGTGAGAGGAATCCACTAAATTCTGCCTCTGCTCTGCTCCCTTCACCTTTCCTTTCCTGGGACGAGCTGGAAGGGGAAAGGGATTCCCTAAATTCTTAAAAGAGAAATGAGGTTATGGCTTGTGAAGAAGTTAGGGAGGCAACTGTATCTTCTAATCTGGAATCCAGAGTTTGTTAATTTTGTGTCATGGCCTGACTACAATGAGTTTTCTCGTAAGAAAAAAAAAACATCAGCACCACTGGCCTCATCTATTAGACTATATTTAAGGGCACGATGGGACAAGATGTTTGAACTTGGACATATTTTGAAAAATCCTGTATTACAGTGGGCAAACATATTTGAGCTGTGTCTGTTGGGTTCCTCAAACTGGAAAACTACAGACTCTGGTTCTCATCACAGACTAAAAAACCTGACGAAAAGTGAGATTCGATTATTGGATAAACCAGCAACCACATGCACAACAAATTCTCTATTCCAAACTAGGGCTTTTATTGTTAGTTGTTTTGGTTAGAGATTACTCTGGGGAACCAAGTGCCCTACTGGACACTCAGAGCTCTCTTCTTTGGGTCGAGGTCAAAGCCACCAGTTTCCAGAGACATTCTCCTTAAGCGTCCGCGACTCTTCTCTTGGGGGGCGGGGCCGCGCCGGCGGGAGCGCGCTCCAGGAGTAGACGGCGGGTGGAAGACGAGGAAGGCGACCTGGGGAAGCGCGCGAGGCCTCACGCGCGCGCTCCCGCCCGCCTGCCCGCGCGCTCTCGCGCCCACGCGTCCGCTTACCCGCCCGCCTGCACTCCCGGGAAGTCTCGCGATGTCGTAGCCGGGTGCTCCCGCTGCGGGAGGCTCTGGCTGTTGCTGTGGTTGCCTGAGTTGCTGCTGCGGCGGTCGCGGCAGTGCTGGTGGAGGTGTCGGCCCTGGGGCGGATGTTGACATTGTGTTGTTGTTATTGCTGACGGTAATGGCGGCGGCGGCGCCGACGGCCAGGACCCCATCTCCTCTGTAGCCGAAGCCGAGACTGCACGGAAAGAACTCCGCGGCCTCGGAGCCCGCGGCAGCGACACCCCCCAGCCTTCGCCGCCTCGTCAGCCCGTATCTCGGCCTCAGCCTCTGGACAGGCCCCTTCGGTCCGGGGGTCTCGGAGTCTCAGGATGGCGGATTTCGACGAGATCTATGAGGAGGAGGAGGACGAGGAGCGGGCCCTGGAAGAGCAGCTGCTCAAGTACTCGCCGGACCCGGTGGTGGTCCGCGGCTCCGGTCACGTCACCGTGTAAGGCCCGGTGGAGGGCTGGGGCGAGGACGGGAGGTGCAGGGCTGGGGTGGGCCCCTTGCTCCGCGGGGGCCTTCTCTCCCCGGTGTCCGTCGGGTGTCTGAGGCCTTCGGGAAGAGTAGGCGACCAGGAAGTGAGAACTTGCTTTATTTTCATTTGTTTCTGTCTCCGGAGTGGGGACAAACGCAGCCCTACGCCCCCCGCACCTTCCCCCCGCCCAACTCCTGTTAGCAGGCCCCACGAGCCCGGGCGCTCTGACGAATCCCAGGAGGAAGGTTATTCTTTGGGATCTGCCCTCCCGGCCACCCCTTCAGCTTCGAGGTGGAAATACACGTATTTCTCAGGTGCCTCCCCCAGTTTTCTCATCCCTTTACCCTGTGGTTCTCTTTCCTCGTTTGTGCCTTTGAGCCTAGTGACATATGGCTCAGAGGCCGGATCTGGGCCGGGTGAAACCCTAGCGACGATCGGTAATGAGTGGTTCTCTGTCGTCGTGTTCACTCATACCCACAAGTCTTCCCAGTTTCTTGCAGTCAGTTTGTGCGGAACTAATGCAAGTTCCTGTAATTGTATATGATAAAATAATGTATGGATGAACATATGTATTTAAGATGCAGAATGATGTATGTTTACACATAATTAAAGAAAAAGCTACGTGATGGGCACAAAATTCTCAGGTTACTCAGGGTTCTCTGTAATCTTAAGTCCTTCCTTGGGGCATGAACTCTGGGATGGCTTCTTCATTTGATAAGGGTTCCTGTAAGTTCAGTTGGCAACATTTCAAAAGTCTGATATTATTCAAACAATAAGGAAGGAGCACTTTCTGAAAGGTCATGACTAATAAAGGAATGTGAAGACTTGAACCAAATAATGAGCTGTCCGGAAGCAGGAAGTTTTGTAATGTTTGTCTGAGAAGTTCAGAGTTTTGTACAAGTTGAATAATTTATGCCTTTTCATTTTAGATCTCTGTTCAAATCCTAGGTCAAACTTCATGCTTGTCAGACATCTCTCCACTTTACCTTTTTAGTAGAATACAAAGGGCCAGTAAGTTTGAAATTGCCTGGAACACTTCATATTTTACTTTGGGATGTGCAGTGAATAACTTTAAGTGAAATAGTAGGACTTCTCATATAAGACTGTCAGTAAAATCCTTGCACTTCTCAAAACATGATATGACCAGCCATATTGTTGTTTGGGTGTGCTTATGTAATGCTTTGATTTCTTTAGCACCTGTTAGTTTATATTCTGGTGACTTAGTATAAAAACACTGCATTATCTCTGTCACAGTGCCATGAGAAGACAGTAAGATATCACCATACTAACAGTTACTTAGTATTTTAAGTGTCATCACTAGCATGATTAAGACGTATAGCTAAATACTATGGGATATTAAATCTTTTTAACATATATCACAGAAATGTTTACATGACAGAGCCTGCCATTTTTTTGTTTGACTATTTGAACCTTAATACATTCTTTTAAACTTAAGGAGTGCCTAAAGATTGGTTTTCAAACTTTATCATGGTATCTGCCCACCCTTCTCCTTAAATTCCTTATACAAGGAAAGCTGGCAAAATTTTATTTTAAAAGGTGCAGCTATAGTTATAATGTTTCCTCTGTCTGAGTAAAAGAAAAGCTAAGTACATTGTTGGGCATGATGGAAAAGTCAGAGAGCTCAGAACTGAATAGGTGATTAGTAAATTTGATTTTAGTTGGCTACTTACAGAGGTTAACAGAGTGGGAGAGAATTGTTAGTGGTTCCCAGTCTTAATTGCCCATTAGAATCACTTGGGGAGTTTTTGTCATTGCCCCAGTGGAAGCCAAGTATCTGAGTGAGGACCTAGTTTGTTTAAAAAGTTCCACAAGTGACTCAAGTAGGTACCCAGGATTAAAAAACACTATTTCAAATTATTAAGAGAAACTAAATGCTCCCAATAAACAGTATGCCTTTCTACATAGAAGTTAATTTTTCTGTGCTCTCTCAACAACTTCACTTTCTTTCCTCTTACTTTGGTTCTAGGCTCTGGGTTCAAATCTACCCTTTGCCGCCACTTGGGTAAATTATTTATCTGTGACTCTTCATTTAAGATGGGGCTAGTTGTAGTCCCTAATTGTTAAAATTAAGGATTAATTGAGACAGTACATGCAAAGAGTTCATCACATTGTGTGGTACTGTGCTCAATAAATATAGCCTTTATTAATTATCATCCACACATATAGTGTTCCTCTTTCAGAAACATAGGTATAAAGCACAGTACCAAAAAATCCAAACTGCCATTCTCAAACTTAATAGTGATTCACTTTAGTCTTATTTTTCCATTTTTGGGCGATTTGTATGAGGATAAATTGTGTGAAATATTTCAAGGAGAATTAATAAGAATCTTCTGCATTGAAGGCCTAATCCTGTTTTGTGGTGACATAGATAAGTACGGTTAATAGTAGTACAAAACTTTTTGTATCATTCACAGGCATACTATGCCAGTAGGAGCCAGTTAATACCTATAATGGTTTTTGAAATTCGTGTTTGTGGGTTGCTATAACTGTTGAGCACGTTCCGTTTTCCTTGCCTGCAAGTATAAATGGGAAGAGCCATTAAAACAGTTAAAAGACTACTGGTTAAGCTTATCACTACAGCTGCCCTATCTGCTCCTCCTTTATTTAAACTAAGGAGCTGCTCGGAGCTGTTTTCCCTTATGGGTTTAGAAGTCAGTACAGTGTAATGTATAATAGAATCATCTGTAATCCACATCTGTCCGAAACTATATAGATCCATTCATGTGTGTTTTTCACAGATTTCACTTTTGAGTAGACCTTTATGATTGATTATTTCTACTCTTTTCCCCTCTATGATATAATACATCATATTATATTGTTGCTGTTTTAGAAGTCACTGTATTCTTGTATGACATAATGCAGCATGTCATTATAGTGATGTGAGAAAGTAAGTCATCTTTCAATTTTCTACTACACAGGCAGGGCTTGGTTAGTTTTGTGGCATAATCAGATTTTGGGCATACAAGTATTTAAAATGTATAATTTGCTTAAGTGAAGTTTGCTTTAATGTAGTTTCTAGTATTTTCATATTGACCACAAGTCAGGCTTAAACTGTGTACTTCCATAAATCAGTATTCTTTCTTGATATTTTTCTAGATGAGTGTAATAATTTCCTTTATTTTTAGATTTGCATGTAGCAATATGGAACAAGGTGGCAGCTCCAATAGGAAGAAATCTTATACAAAATAGTATTTTGAGGAAAAGTGGTGTTTGAAGGAAGAGAGGGAAATGATAAGTTCCTGTTATTGCATAATTTTTATGTACATATAATTTAAAAGACTTGCTCACACTTCAGTTAAAAGATTTTTCTGTGTGTGTGTACTTCTCTGTGTGTGTACTTCTCAGTTTATTATGTAATAAAGATGAAGGAAAGGTGATTAATATATTAGGTGTTAATTGGCAAAATTGGTTAATATTTTTTTAAATTATGACATTCTTTTCCCCTTAGAATAAATTTTTGTAGCTACCATTTGTTGAAGAGTTTGATTTTTCACAGTGATGATAGCAGTGCTTAATGTAAAAATTAGAATTTAAAACTAGGTTTTAGGCCAGTGTTTCTTGTCTAATCTGTCATCATAACTGACATTATCAGTTCCTGTCTCGTTTCATGCTCTCCCATATAAAAATCAAACTTGGAGCCTCCCTAGGAAATGTATAATTTTTGACTTCTAACATAAGCCTTGTCATAGAACTAGCTTATTTTTAGATTTGTTTCTAATGTTATTCTCTTCTGTTCACTAAATTACTGTGTCTTTGGGTACTTTCCTTTGAGGTATAATCTTTCTACAATGTCCATAAAAATTCCTCATCTTTTACCAGTTTTTAATCGATGGCTGTGAGACATCACTCTCTTTATCATTCATCTCATGTGAGTTGAAAAAGTATGGAAACACTTTGGAATACAATAGGACCTTTGCATAGGAGACATCACAGAACACCTCAGTATATATTGACCTTTCAGATAGAGTTAAAAAAAATTCTGTCTTGAAATGTACTGGAACAAGATTGCTACTGCATGCTGTGGTAAGCAACAGGAGATTTGCTTAAATAACAGATTCACTTCAGTTAAATAATTTTGTAAACTTTTGTAACTCTCACCTTCTTATCTCCACTCAGCATAATTATTCCATTTTTTTAAGATTAAATTTTTTGTTTGGAGACTTTTAAGGTTCTTCTTGATATTTCTCCACAAAGCTGGATAGTTCTTTGAAGGCAGGAATTATGCTTATTGGTTTTTATTTCTCCACTACTTAATATGGTGTCTGGAATAGTGAAGTGAAGTGACAGTCACCCAGTCGTGTCTGACTCTTTGCCACCCTATGGACTGTACAGACCATGGACTTCTCCAGGCCAGAATACTGGAGTGGGTAGCCTTTCCCTTCTCCAGGGGATCCTTCCAACCCGGGGATCGAACCCAGATCTCCTGCATTACAGGCAGATTCTTTACCAGCTGAGCCACAGAGGAAGCCCAAGAATACTGGAATGGGTAGCCTTTCCCTTCTCCAGTGGATCTTCCTGACCTAGGAATTGAACTGGGGTCTCCTGCATTGCAGGTAGATTCTTTACCACCTGAGCTATCAGGGAAGCCCTGTCTGGAATATGATGGGTTCTGATATGTTCTCTAAATAAATGAGGTGATTGCATACATCTTTGGATCTTGTCAAACTTGTCAAAAGAATAAGTGTTTTCTTCTTTTTTTTTTGTACCTCTGAATGAAGGCAAACTACTTTACAATAGAACTCTTATAATCACATTCATAAGATAAATGGATTATTTTTTACTTTATTTTTTTTATTTTTGGCCGTACTTTCAGGATCTTAGTTCCCTGGCCAAAGATTGAACCCTGGCAGTGAAAGCACGGAGTCTTAACCACTGGACCTCCAGGAAATTCCCTGGTTTGTCTTTTTCTAAAAATCAAATTTGGTGATTGTGAAAAAATTATCTGTTTAAAGTAAATATTTTCTCAGAGATTTTTCTTGTTCCTTATAATATGAAAGGAAATTACTTGGATTTAGAACATAGCATTGAGCATATTTCTGACACTATAAAGAAAAGAGTGATCAATATCTTAACTGGACCAAGTGCTAAAACTTCTCAGTGAGTGAACTTTCTTGAAGAAATGAGAAATATGGTAGTAAGCTTATTTCAAAATTTTACTGTAATTTGAAATTCACATGATCAGTTCAATCACTCATTCATGTCCAACTCTTTGTGACCCTATGGACAGCAGCATGCCAGGCTTCCCTGTCCATCACTAACTGCCAGAGCTTACTCAAACTCATGTCTATCTAGTCTGTGATGCCATCCAACCATCTCATCCTCTGTTGTCCCCTTCTCCTCTTGCCTTCAGTTTTTCCTGGCATCAGGGTCTTTTCCAGTGAGTCAGTTCTTTGCATCAGGTGGCCAAAGTATTGGAGTTTCAGCTTCAGCATCAGTCCTTTCAACAAATATTCAGGACTGATTTCTTTTAGGATGGACTGATTGGATCTCCTTGCAGTCCAAGGGACTCTCAAGAGTCTTCTCTAACACCACAGTTCAAAAGCATCAATTCTTCAATGCTCAGCTTTCTTTATAGTCCAACTCTCACATCCATACATGACTGTTGGAAAACACATATCTTTGACTAGATGGACATTTGTTGGCAAAGTAATGTCTCTGCTTTTTGATATGCTGTCTAGGCTGGTCACAGCTTTTCTTCTAAGGAGCAAGCGTTTTTAAATTTCATGGCTGCAGTCACCATCTGCAGTGATTTTGAAGCCCCAAAAGATAAAATCTGTCACTGTTTCCATTGTTTCCCCATCTATTTGCCATGAAGTGATGGGACTGGATGCCATAGTCTTAGTTTTCTGAACATTGAACTTTAAGCCAACTTCTTCACTCTCCTCTTTCACTTTCATCAAGAGGCTCTTAAGTTCTTCGCTTTCTGTCATAAGAGTGATGTCATCAGAATATCTGAGGTTATTGGTATTTCTCCTGGCAATCTTGATTCCAGCTTGTGCTGCATCCAGTCTATCATTTCTCATGATGTAATCTGTAGGCTATAGTTTTTTCCAGTAGTCATGTATGGATGTGAGAGTTGGACTGTGAAGAAAGCTGAGCGCTGAAGAATTGATGCTTTTGAAGTGTGGTGTTGGAGAAGACGCTTGGGAGTCCCTTGGACTGCAAGGAGATCCAGCTAGTCCATTCTAAAGGAGATCAGTCCTGGGTGTTCATTGGAAGGACTGATGTTGAAGCTAAAACTCCGGTACTTTGGCCACCTCATGCGAAGAGTTGATTCATTGGAAAAGACTCTGATGCTGGGAGGGATTGGGGGCAGGAGGAGAAGGGGACGACAGAGGATGAGATGGCTGGCTGGCATCACCGACTCGATGGAGGTGAGTTTGAGTGAACTCCTGGAGTTGGTGATAGACAGGGAGGCCTGGCGTGCTGCAGTTCATGGGATCACAAAGAGTCGGACATTACTGAGCGACTGAACTGAACTCTGCATGTAAGTTAAATAAGCAGAGTGACAATATACAGCCTTGATGTATGCCTTTCCCAACTTGGAAACAGTCTGTTGTTCCATGTCTGGTTCTAACTGTTGCTTCTTGACCTGCATGCAGATTTCTCAGGAGGCAGGTCAGGTGGTCTGGTAGTCCCATCTCTTTCAGAGTTTTCCACCGTTTGTTGTGATCCACATAATCAAAGGCTTTGGCATAGTCAGTAAAGCGGAAGTAGGTATTTTTTGGAACTCTCGCTTTTTCAGTGATCCAACGAATGTTGGCAATTTGATCTCTGGTTTCTCTGCCGTTTCTAAAACCAGCTTGAATATCTGGAAGTTCACGGTTCACGTACTGTTGAAGCCTGGCTTGGAGAATTTTGAACGTTATTTTGCTAGTGTGTGAGATGAGTGCAACTGTGTGGTAGTTTGAACATTCTTTGACATTGCCTTTCTTTGGGATTGGAATGAAAACTAACCTTTTCCAGTGCTGTGGCCACTGCTGAGTTTTCCAATTTTGCTGGCATATTGAGAGCAGCGCTTTCACAGCAGCATCTTTCAGTATTTGAATTAGATCAACTGGAATTCCATTACCTCCACTAACTTTGTTTGTAGTGATGCTTCCTAAGGCCCATTTGACTTTGCATTCTAGGTTGCCTGGCTCTAGGTGAGTGATCACATCATCATGGTTATCTGGGTCATGAAATAGTCTTTTTTGTATAGCTCTTCTGTATATTCTTGTCACCTCTTCTTAATATCTTCTGCTTCTGTTAAGTCCATTCCATTTCTGTCCTTTATTGTGCCCATCTTTGCATGAAATGTTCCCTTGGTATCTCTAATTTTCTTCAAGACATCCCTGCTGCTGCTGCTGCTAAGTCGCTTCAGTTGTGTCTGACTCTGTGCGACCCCATAGATGGCAGCCCGCCAGGCTCCCCCATTCCTGGGATTCTCCAGGCAAGAATACTGGAGTGGGTTGCCATTTCCTTCTCCAGTGCATGAAAGTGTAAAATCAAAGTGGAAGTCGCTCAGTCGTGTCTGACTCTTAGCGACTCCATGGACTGCAGCCCACCAGGCTCCTCCATCCATGGGATTTTCCAGGCAAGAGTACTGGAGTGGGGTGCCATTGCCTTCTCTGGAAGAGATCTCTAGTCTTTCCCATTCTATTGTTTTCCTCTTTCTTTGCATTGATCCCTGAGGAAGGTTTTCTTATCTCTCCTTGCTATTCTTTGGACCTCTGCATTCAAATGGGTATATCTTTCTTTTTCCCCTTTGCCTGTAGCTTTGCTTCTTTTCTCAGCTATTTGTAAGGCCTCCTCAGACAACCATTTTACCTTTTTGCATTTCTTTTTCTTGGGGGTGGTCTTGATCAAAATTTTGCTGTAATTTGAAATTCACGTGACATTCCAGTCCAAACAGTTCCGTGTGGGATTTCTGCCTGCCAACAAATGTGAAATTATTTACTACTTAAAAAGTTATGTGTTTAAGTGGAATATAGGAACTAAATGGTGGAAAGTAAATGATAAGAGATTATTTATGATAGTAATCAAAAGCTGTTATTATTCTGAAGAATAATATTTTTGAGAGCTGTTCTTGAATCCCAGCTTGAGTTTATATTTCTAACAGGTTAAATGCCTAGAATATTAGATCAACTGTGTACTCAGAAGGGAATCTTTTTTTTTTTTCAGTAATTTTTATTTATTTTTTTATTTTTTGTGCTGGGTCTTCATTGTTCTGGGCTGGCTTTCTCTAGTTGTGGTTAGCAGGGGCTATACTTTGCTGCAGAGCACCCTCTCTAGAGTTGTGGTGCACGGACTTAGTTGCTCCATGGCACATGAAATCTTCCCAGATTAGGGATCGAACCAGTGTCCCCTGCATTGGCAGGCAATTTCTTATCCATTGCAACACCAGGAAAGTTCGGAATGGAATCTTTTAAGTCTTTTTAGTATCTATGGCTTACCTTTTTAATCTACTATAAATCTACTTAAGATATTATTCTTAATGAAACAGCAACAGATGCTTTTAAGTATCCTTACTCTGATGTCTTCTGTGTAAGATTTGTTGGTGACTTTTCATAATTTATTTCAGAATCCATTTGTAAAATCAGATGTTATGCCAATGTTTCCATGTTCATGCAGTCTTGCTTAATCTCAATACAGCATTTCTTAAACTTGCCTGATTATTAGAATTACTTGCCCGATTATCAGAATCACTAAGGACATTTTTAAAAAATACACATTTCAGACATCCTCAGTCAGAATCTTTGAGGGAAGAGTCTAGGAATTTTTATTTTTGATAGGAGCTTGGGTGATTCTTAGACACATTTGGAAAGCAAGAGATGGTTCTGTGGAAAGAGTGGTCTCTGATGTCAAGCAGATTTCAGTTCTCAGAGAATTCCGAACTGTAGCCATTAACCTTTCTTAACTTTAGTTTTCTCATCTGCAAAAGGGATATCTATCTCAGGGATTAGATGTGACAGTCAGAAATAATTTATCTGATTACCTGAACCCATAATAGACATTTGGCAAATTATTGCCATATATTTTTATATTTATCCCTTCATGTGTATTTTTTGGTTAATCTTTATCATCTTGAAAATCAGTCGGAAATATGCCCTCCTGCTTTAAGATCCTGTCAGAATTATCTGACTGAGTAGAGGAAACTTTTAATCAAAAGAAAATATTGACAGATTGGTAAATAGTGATGTTCTTAGAGGCCATTGAGGTATTTTAAAGTTTGAGGATCTTTTCTAGAAAAATGGCACTTTCTTTTGAATTTTGCATATGAGAGCTTTTGCTTTCTGTTTATGTTTTTTTTTCTTTCTAATTGATCAGCTGTAGGTTAGAAATGAGACAACCAACCTTATAAGACCAATGTATAAAGTAAGAGAAGTTGGTTCTGAGTGCTGGATTTAGATGCTTGATTTTTAATACTTGAGTTTTGAGATTCTTATCTCCTCAAAGTAATTTTCAATTAATCCTTCATTATTAACTGTCTTGTTGAGGTTTCCTGATAAGTAATTTAACAAGTATTTATTAAATTTTATGCTCAGTATTTGAGGCTCTGAGTTTACAGTTATGAATGAAACATACGTAGTTCCTCTGCCCTTCTAGAGCTTACAGCTAACAGATAAATTATGTCTGAGAAAGTTACTGCGAAGGAGACATTAGCATCTGTGGCAGAAAATAATGTGATAAAGGGAACCCCTCTGAGAAGGTAACATTTAGGAAGGGTGAAAGAGTCCTGTGAAGAGCCCCGCAGGTCTGGAGAACAGCAAAATACGTTTGGCTTGCCTGAGGAACTGAAAGGATGCTACTACTGTATTGTGGCTAGAACATAGGAAACAAAGGAGATAGTTCCTTGAAACGAGATTGGCAAACTCAGTAGGGACCAAAACAGATTTTGGAGAGATTAGAGTGAAACTGGGGAGAGTTAGTTAGGAGCTGTTGGAACAGTAAAGATGAGATGATAGTGGCCTGGTTTAGGGTGATAGACTTTAGATAAAGGAGGTATTACAATTCTGGCTGTAAGCCATCAAATTTAGCAACTTTTCTATGAGGTATGGCCGAACATTGCCTCGGTCACTTTTGCCATCTCATTTCCCAGTTGTGTTATTTTTTGTTTTCTTTTGGTCTTTGTTTTGGCTTTGTGAACAGTGAGGTCAGAGGTTGGTGGCTGCCCTTACTATTGACTTGAGACTGTCATGATGACATACCTGCATTTCCTGTTCTGCTGCCACAGGGCAGCTAAGTATGACAAGAGAGCAGTGACTACTCCACAGGATCCTGGCTTTCCCACAAGATCATAGATTTTGAAGTGAGGACCTTTGTACCCTTTAGCTACAAGATGTGTGGTGTTTGACAGTGATCTGTTCATTAGATTTGAGGAAAAGACTGCTTTTTTACATTTTTACTCTTAAAGCTGAATTGTCTACATAAGGACTGAAATTTCCTCAAAGATCTGGAGAAATGATTTTCTTCTTGACGCTTTTTTCCATTCTACATCTAGTAAGTGAAGTTTACTTAGCGTTGAGTTGGTTGGACTATTGTTTTAACTTACTTTTGTTTTTTGATTGATAAGAAGTGAATATGTGTGTCTGTATCTCTGTCTGCCTCATCTTTCTGTCTGTCTGTCTGCTTCCTGCAAGAGTAACTGGTTTTATTCTCTTTCGTCATGCATTGTAATTACAGTGGAGTCCTTGATTAGTCCAGTGAAGCAGTTCCTGTGTATCCAGCCTTCTTTCTCTGCCCTTTCTAAACTATCCAATTATAAATGTTGGAGGTGGGAGGGAAGCTCATGAGGGAGGGAATAGATGTATGCATATAGCTGATTCACATTATTATATAGCAGAAACTAATACAACATTATAAAGCAATTATATTCCAATTAATTAAATTTTTTTTAATTGTAAATGTTACTTGAAGTTGATATTTTGGTAGTCTGTACTCTAAACCAGTTCAACTGTATATTGCTTCTTAAATGGACATAGTTTATCATCACTGTGTTGCTTGTAATGTTATAGAAATATGAAGCATATTCTAGACTGTATACAGATTAGATATATAAAATCTTTTTTCCTTATTCTGATACAGATAATGTAATGTAGTTGAGTTAGATTAGTTGAATCCCTAATTATCAGAAGTAATACCATGAAGTTTAATTACTATATGTTTATAAAACTTTTACTGCTTAACAACATATGTAATTGTTGAAAATATCTTAATAGTTGAAATTGGTAAAATTCTAATACTAGAATATTATGAAACTGTATAGTGATGAGGTATAGTGATGAGTGATTATAGTACATGATTTAAGTAAATTTTTGATTTTACTAATTTATGAATGAGATTATACTTTCACAGAGCTGGTTGAATTCAAACGTATAGAATTTTGTCAAACAGTTAAAATTTCTAGAGTTATATTCTGAGACTCATATTTATGTTTCCAACTCTAGGGGTTCTGTATCTTCTGGGTCCACTTTCAGTTCTGTCCTTCCATGAGCCACATTGATATTTAGATGTGTATTAAGGCAGCCAGATGAATTTAAAGTATGATTTTTATGTATTAAAATCTATTAATTTCTTCTTTGATTATGACTTCATCTCCCAAAATAGCTAAAAAGTTAACTCCATTGAGCTCAGAGTTCAGCATTAAGAGCTTTCTTCACTTGCCATTTGTATAACCTATGTGTTCAGATTGAATCGAAAATTTCTGGTTTATATCTCACACGCTAGCAAAGTAATGCTCAAAATTCTCCAAGCCAGGCTTCAGCAATACATGAACTGTGAANTTTTTACAGTAGTTCTACCTATAAAATGTGAATTCATAAAACTTTGCTTTTTTTTTTTCCTTAAAAACTTTGTAATTGCATTTGACCTTTGGGCATAAGCGACCCTGAGAACAGGTTGTTTTACGTGAGGCAAGTAAATCCAGAAAATGTGCTTTCTTGAGATAGCATATCTAGTTGACATCTGAACCCGGCTTAGAATTCAGGCGTTTTGTTTCTCCTTTGTGTTGCTCTTGTATTTTCACCATAGTAACTTCTTTGTGCCTTTCAACCTTTGTGTCACCTACATGGATTCCTGGCCTCATGCTTGCCCATATTAGCTCCAACTGTTTAATTTTTCGTAGCTTTCCTGAGGGGCTTCTCTGGTGGCTCAGAAGGTAAACAATCTGCCTGCAGTGTGGCAGACCAGGGTTCAATCCCTGGGTTGGGAAGACGCCTAGAGAAGGGAATGGCTACCCACTCCAGTATTCATGCCTGGAGACTTCCTTGAACAGAGAAGCCTGGTGGGCTTCCTGAACCCAGCACCTCTCTGTGTACCCTGTTTTCTCCACATTACCCCTGACCTTGAAGAAGTTGGCAGAAAGTTGGAATAGCTTTGACAGTTAACATTAGTTTTATCATTGGCTGTTTTATTTGCTAAGCTGTTTGAGGAGGGTGTTTGTGAAGTCATTGTGATCTGGACTTTCTCTAGTTTATCATTATCTATAAAAAGTGAACAGAGCAGCAAACTCAAGTGTTCTCTATATAATTCATCAACAGAAATACTTACAGGAAAATCCTACATATGTGGAGATTTTAGATANGGGTGTTTGTGAAGTCATTGTGATCTGGACTTTCTCTAGTTTATCATTATCTATAAAAAGTGAACAGAGCAGCAAACTCAAGTGTTCTCTATATAATTCATCAACAGAAATACTTACAGGAAAATCCTACATATGTGGAGATTTTAGATACAAATGTGAAAAGCTCAAAACCAGATTTTTTTCCTTAGATCCATATGAGAATGTTAACATTTATTGTGTTATTTTTTAATGCATTCTTGTAGTTTATCAGCATTTTAAATTTTATTTGGCTACGCTGGGTGTTGTAGCTTGTGGGATGTTTAGTTGCAGCATGCAGAATCTTATAATTGCAGCATGCAAACTCTTAGTTGCTATGTGGGATCTAGTTCCCTGACCAGATATTGAACCTCAGGCCCCCTACATTGGGAGCGTAGAGTCTTAGCCACTGGACCACCAGGGAAGTCCCATGTATTGTTTTTAATTTTATAATTTCTGTTTGATGGAAAAAGTTTTTTCCCTCCAGTTCTCAAATATTTTCTCAATTTAGAGTTTCTGGTTCAAGGAGAGAAATGTTTTCTTTGCTTACAGAGAAAGTTATTAGAGGCATTGTCCAGTAGTAGAAATTACCCAGGCTTGGGTTCAGGAGAATAAGGCTCTAGCCTAGATCTTACATGTTAATTAGTTATGATACCCAGGTTATTTGCATTCTATGCATCAGTTTGTTCATTTGTAAAATTAAATATTTGGACCAAATGATGGTCATGGTCCTTTTTAGCTCTCAGATTTAGAGATTCTATTGTTGTGGAATTAGGATTTTTTTTTTCTATTTAATTTCCAAATTCTTTACAATTTATTTAATATATATTTNAGTTTGTTCATTTGTAAAATTAAATATTTGGACCAAATGATGGTCATGGTCCTTTTTAGCTCTCAGATTTAGAGATTCTATTGTTGTGGAATTAGGATTTTTTTTTTCTATTTAATTTCCAAATTCTTTACAGTTTATTTAATATATATTTAAATATACTTTAAAAATCCTTAAAGTATGCTCTGAAATACACTTTAAACTAATAGAATTATCTTGAAATTTAAACATGTCAATTGTGTGTATATTTCCTTAGGCAAGGTTAAAAATAAAAAACTCCTTTATCTACTTTTTTTCAGGTTTGATACTTTTTCTAATTCTAATAAAAGCATAAAGATTATTAAAAATTGAAAAGTAGTATTTCCCAGTGAAGCAGAAAGTAAGTCATCTGTTATCACCAACAGGAAAAGGTCATTTAATATTTTTATGTATTTGTCCCTAATGAAATATTTGGTTTAAAGTACATATAAGTAATTATTGAAGTTTTGGAGAACATGAAATGGTGAAAGTGAAATACCACCCATAGTATTATTGCCCAAGATTAATCACTATTTTGATAAACTTTTTCTGTTTTTATGTTTATGTAAATATTTTTGTTAAAAAATTGAGACCATACTTTTAAAGTACTTTGTATTCTGCATTCTTCATTTACTATACTGAGAACATTTGCCAGTGTTATTACAGGTTCTTACATAGTCTGAAGTATTAGGCTCTGTTAGACCTCCAAGAACAGAAACACTCAGGGGTCCTTTCGTAGTGCAGATTTTTTGTAAGAGTGCATGGAGACTAAAGAAGACAGGAAACTTTGCGATTGTATAGCCAGACTTCAAGGAGACTGGAATATTATTGTTTTGGATAATTGAGTCAGCTCTGGTGATGAAGCTATTGTGTCATTTTTCTCAGCAACTTGTGTCCGTTGGTCTAGTGGTCTGTCACAGCAACTTACCTTTCAGTTCTAGTTTCTGCTGTTGCCACGAACTGGCAGACCTTTTTTTCCTTTTATCTTAACAGTTTCTGCTTACTGTTGGCGTCAGCCTATTCTTTTTTTAAAATTTGTTTTAACCTGTACTTATTCATAACTTTATCTTGGCTTTTGTTTCACCTTCTTGTTACCATCTGTTGTTTCTTTCTCAGATACGTCAAGAAAGAGGATCAAATTCAATTAGTTAATGTTGGGTAGCCCTGGCCATCCCACAGCCCAGGAGTTAGTTATTCTTAAAGCAAATGCCCATTTGTGATCTAATTCACCAGAGTTCAGGGGGATCCTAATTAGGTATGCAGAGTAACAGGTTACTCTGTAGTGTAAATGGTTTTGAGCTGTGTAGTATCTTTCAGATTAGTGTATCATAATTAATTTCATACAATTGTAGTCTTTCTACTGTTTTAAAACTTTCACTGTTAAAAGTAACACTGCACTCAGAAACAAGGAAAATAAACACAACACAAAACAAAATTGAACTCAGATTGTTATACTTCATTTATTTAAAAGGCAAAATTCACTGAGTTCAAAACATATTTTAATTCAAAATAACAGTGCATCTAAGAGACATTAATATGAGTAGATACAGGAACACAGAAGAATTAAAAATCACAGTTAAAAAGGATGAGATTATATGGACTAGAACTACAGAAAAGGTTGAAATGCATCCAGGAAAGCTGATTAGTGAACCCCAGACATCTTTTTTACTTATGATAACATACCTAGTTAATACCAAATAAAAGATTCAAATATAAGAAATTATGTTATTATATGTTATACTTTTAGTATATTTGCTATATCTACTGAAAAATAGATCCTATTTTAAGAAACAACAAATGAAACAAAATGTGTTTAGATCTCCCTCACCAAAATAACACTGCAGGGACTTCCTTGGTGGTCCAGTGGTTGAGACGCTGAGCTCCTAACGCAGGTGGCCCAGATTCGGTCCCTCCTAAGGGAACTAGATCCCACATGCCACAACTAAGACCCAAGGCAGCCAAATAAATAAATATTTTAAACAAAACAAAAAAAAACAAAAACACTGCATAATACTTGGTTATTCATTAATATATCTGTGCCACTGTAATGAATTTTTTAAAGACCCTTTGTGTGTGTGTGTGTGTGTGTGTGTGTGTGTGTGTGTGCGCGCGCGCGCGCGCAAGCGCACTCAGTTGTATCTGACTGTTTGTGACCTCATAAACGGTAGTCCAGGCTCCTTTCTCTATGTACTATCAAATTGTGTGCTTGAAGGGTTTATGATTTTGTAAGGTTTTCTCTTTTACATTCTAGATTATATGCTATGTTTTTGTATTTTTTGCTTGACAGTATATTATATGTGCTTTGCATATTATTAGTGTGCAACTTCATTTTTAATAGTTGTCTAGTATTCTATTATGTTGAGATACTATAGTGGTTTACTTAATGTTCTCAGTATTTTATTTTATTTTTCTCTATTGTGAATAAAGTTTCAGGAAACTTAATTGTGCATGTAATTTTATTCACATTTCAGATTATTTTTTAGGCAAGATCCCTGAAAGGAAAAGTTACTGTACAAAAGTATAAATATTTTTAATGCCAAATTAATTTCTGGAATGGTAATAATTTATAGTTCACTGACAGTACATGGATATTTTCCATCTTAAGACCTTCTTGCCAATATAAAATGTTTTTTAGTATTATCTCATCTGTTAGTTTCTGTAGCTAACTAAATTAAGATGCCACCCATCTTGAATGATATCTTAAAATTATTAAGTGCTGCTTCCAGTTTTTTGAATTAATAAAATGTTAGGTTATTAGGTTGAATTCAGCTTCCTACCCATTATTCTTTCAAGCATATTGAATTATTATTTTAAGAAATTTGACCTTTTTATTACCGTCCATGGGCAATTATACTTTGACTTAGAATAAAGTAGATTATTATATTTAAAAACCTCAAACTTGAAGGAACATAATGGATAAAAGGAGTAATTTCTAATGCTGTCAATTTAAACTGAAACATATGTCACTTTCATTGCTAACAAACCCTACCTCCACCAAACTTTAAAAAAGCGAAAAAACCAGCCCCTCTCCCCCAACCCTTCTGCTAAACTAGAACTAAGGTAGTATCAAAACTAAGTGACTTATGTCACATCAAAATCATTAAAGATGGTATTTTGTAGTTAGCAGACATGAAGTATGTGGCTTTTCTTGTCCATTTAATAAAAAAGGATGGTTTCATTAAAACTTTATCTGACAATATTGCTTTGGTTGGTGTAGAATAGATTAAAAAAGCAAAGCTTTGGCAGAAATAAAAGACATAGCAAAGAAAGTATTTGCTGTAAGTCAAGTGGGCCTTAGAAAGCATCACTACGAACAAAGCTAGTGGAGGTGATGGAATTCCAGTTGAGCTATTTCAAATCCTGAAAGATGATGCTGTGAAAGTGCTGCACTCAATATGCCAGCAAATTTGGAAAACTCAGTAGTGGCCACAGGACTGGAAAAGGTCAGTCTTCATTCCAATTCCAAAGAAAGGCAACGCCAAAGAATGCTCAAACTACCGCACAATTGTGCTCATCTCACATGCTAATAAAGTAATGCTCGAAATTCTCCAAGCCAGGCTTCAGCAATATATGAACCGTGAACTTCC
>SJYV01013006.1:1441859-1535461 GCA_006410875.1 Neotragus pygmaeus | reverse complement strand
TCCTTGGAAGAAAAGTTATGACCAACCTAGATAGCATATTCAAAAGCAGAGACATTACTTTGCCAACAAAGGCCTGTCTAGTCAAGGCTATGATTTTTTCAATGGTCATGTATGGATGTGAGAGTTGGACTGTGAAGAAGGCTGAGCGCCGAAGAATTGATGCTTTTGAACTGTGGTGTTGGAGAAGACTCTTGGGAGTCACTTGGACTGCAAGGAGATCCAACCATGCCATTCTAAAGGAGATCGGTCCTGGGTGTTCTTTGGAAAGAATGATGCTAAAGCTGAAACTCCAGTACTTTGGCCACCTCATGTGAAGAGTTGACTCATTGGAAAAGACTCTGATGCTGGGAGGGATTGGGGGTAGGAGGAGAAGGGAACAACAGAAGATGAGATGGCTGGCTGGCATCACCGACTCGATGGAGGTGAGTTTAAGTGAACTCCAGGAGTTGGTGATGGACAAAGAGGCCTGGCATGCTACAGTTCATGGTGTTGCAAAGAGTCAGACATGACTGAGCGACTGAACTGAACTGATACCAAATAAGACATTCCCTACTCTGGTAATCAAGTTGTTGGCTAGGAGAAAACATGCTCTATAAGTAGAACTCAAGGAAAAGAGTGTTTTCAACTATTCTGTTGAGAGCAGTCTCATCAGTAGAGAAATTTGGATTACATCCTGGGTTACTGTAGTGGTTTGAGTAATGAATGGGAGGTGAGATAAAGAGATGAATGTGGAAGACTTTTTCAAGACACTGGATGAGGAAGGAAGAGATGGATGCCATCATACATTGAGGGAGAGGAAAATAGGGGTTCAGATTCTCAGGCTGAGTAGACTTAGGCAATTTTGTAAGCTTCGTGTAAGGAGCCCCAAAAGACGGAGAAATGAGTAGATTGCAGAGGAGACTGAAGGAGATGCACCGTAGCAAATGATTAGCTTGCCTCTATTGAGAAAGATGATAAAGTTACTGAAGTGAAGTTGCTTAGTCATGTCTGACTCTGCAACCCCATGGACTGTAGCCTACTAGGTTCCACCATCCATTGGATTTTCTAGGCAAGAATATTGGAGTGGGTTGCCGTTTCCTTCTCCAGGAGAGCTTCCCAACCCAGGGATTGAACCCGGGTCTCCCACATTGTAGACAGAGACTTTACCCAGGGAATAGGTAAATCTAAACATGAAAGGGTGAGAAGGCAAAGCAGTTTTTTATTTCATTGGTCTTTTTCTCTTTGGTTGGAGTTAAGGAACTATGGTTATCTGCAAAAAGAAAAAAGTGGGTTGTGAGGATAAGGCTGAGCATACAGAGGAGCAGTTGTGAAGTATGGAAAAGGAAGCTGATTATGAATGATTTAAGATTGTTACTGCATTAATCTAACTGAAGTTAGATGTAATTTATGTTTTTTTTTTTTCCCTAATGTAGCTCCAGGCAGTGGAAATTGAAGTGAAGAATGTAAACATTTCGATTGGATTGACAAAAGACCCTCTAGAGGTGCAGAAAATAAAGGGTTCTTTTTGAGTATGGTTAAATGATTGTGTATTTCTGGCAGGTAAAGAGAAAGTAGAGTCATAGGGAGCAGATTTAGAATGGAAAAGCAAGGAGGAGTAGTAAGGAGGAGTGGTTTACAACCAGACACAAGGAAACAAATTTAATGAAAGTGGAAGAAATGAAATGATTGATGGTTTAGTAGTAAGAGGAGAAATTTACAGTTCCGAATTTCAGGATATAATTCTAAATGTTGATGATGGTTGCTGATTTAAATAGAAGTGAATTTCCTCAGAATAGATAAGGTCAGTTAATAAGTTAGATTTTGGTGCTGAATATTGAATTATTTGGGATAAAGACAGGAGTTGTAGAAAGAAAAAACTGTGACATAAATGTCTGTATCCTTAGAGAGTGTGAAGTTGTGCAGAAAAGAACGTAGCAGACTTGAGATTGCTATCCTTAAAAAGCCTTGTTTGCTGTGTTGATTTTGGTTGGTGTCTGAGAACTTGTACTTTGGAAGTGTTCCCAGTATGCCCAGAATTGATAAGAATGGCTCACTGTGCCTAAACTGTACAAATAATGTGGTTTATACTGAACGTCTGCTTTCCTTCTGGGTGTCTGGAATTTTGGTACATACTAAGTCGAAGGGGCCTATGTGACTAGTCCCTGGTAAAAGCTTTGGTACTGACTCTCGAATGAGCTTTCCTGGTAGACAACATTATATATATGTTGTGAAAACTAATTCCTGGAGGAACTAAGCACATCCTGTATTCTTCATTGAGAAGAGATTCTTGCAGGCTTGTTTCTGGTTTCCTCTAGACTTCACCCCATATCCCTCTTCCCTTTGCTGATTTTGCTTTGTACCCTTCTGCTGTAGTAAATCTAGCTCTGAGTACAGCAATATGTTGAGTCCCTTGAGTCTTCCTAGTGAATCATCAAACCGGAGGAGGATCTGGGGGATTCCTCAGCACAGAGGGAATGACCTGGAATACTGAAAATAATGGGGGTTGGAACAATGTGAGAGTCATGTGCATCAAAAGAGAGAACAGTGGAGTGGCAGTTGGCAGTAAGGAGTTAGTGAAATATAAACCACTTTTCTGGCTTGGAAATTAATTTATTTAGCAAATATTTATTGCATATTTATCAGGCATTGGGCCAGACATTTAGAATATAAAGACAATTAAGATATCATGCCTACCTATAACCATCTCACTGATTATCAAGGTAGGGAATTAGGCTTATGAAATTATTATAATGAGACATGATAATTGGCTCTGCAAGAGAGAGTATAGTCAAGTATTACGAGAACATGGAAGATGGAGTCTGGAAGATGGACTCCAGAGAATGAGCTGTAGTTGAGAATTTCTAAGGAGAGATTGTCATTTCATAGGAGAAAATATACCTATTTAAGGTATCCAAGTAGCAGATCAATAATTAGAGGTTCCAAAGTTAAATATTAAAAGAAGTTTGAAAAGGGTAGGATCTATCATGAAAAGAGGTTCTGAATTGGATGAAGATGAGAGTGCAGGGTAGCAGATTAGAGTCACTTACTCTGAGTTTTGGCTGTAGATTAGGAGTGAGGCGACAGTGATAAGAAAGTAGGTTGGGTATGAGTAAAAGAATCCTATTTCAAGATCCCATTTAGACTTAGGTGTAAAGTTTCAGTCCCTTTGCAGAATTTCACCAGATGTAAGAACTAAGAACTTTGAAAATTGCCTCAATTTATATAAAAGTAAGAATTGGAGGAATTTCCTGGCAGTCCAGTGGTTAGAACTCTGCACTTTCACTGCCACGTGCCCAAATTCAATACTGGTCAGAGAACTAAAATCCACCCCATCCCCCACCCCCAGACACATGCAAAAGCTAAAAATCGGCCTCATAAATGCTTTCTTCCTTAAAAAATTTTTAAAAAGCTACGCAAGCCTTCCTTTGTAGGACTTTGTGATCATGAAATGTTCCATAGAAGGTGCTGAATAGTTTGATTTGAATGAATTCTTTTTCTCCAAGTTCTAGTAGATTATAAACTTGTAATATAATATATAAGAGCAAAATAGGCTAAGTTTGATGTGTTTTATCTTTTTGCCATTCTTTGAAAACAGTTTAAATCTTTTATCACTTCTAAAGCAGTGCTTATTTTAACAGTGATTCAGGACAAAATCTTTCAGGTAGTAGGAATAGACGTAGATGTAGCTCAACTCAATTCAGTCGCTTAGTCATGTCCGACTCTTTGCAACCTCATGGACTGCAACACACCAGGCTTTCCTGTCCATCACCAAGTCCCAGAGCTTACTCAAACTCATGTCCATTGAGTCAGTGATGCTATCCAGCCATCTCATCCCCTATTGTCCCCTTCTCCTTCTGCCTTCAGTCTTTCCCAGCAACAGGGTCTTTTCCAGTGAGCTAGTTCTTCCTATCAGGTGGCCAAAGTATTGGAGTTTCAGCTTCAGCATCAGTCCTTCCAATGAATATTCAAGACTGATCTCCTTTAAGATGGACTGGTTGGATCTCCTTGCAGTCCAAGGGACTCTCAAGAGTCTTCTCCAACACCACAGTTCAAAAGCATCAATTCTTTGATGCTCAGCTTTCTTTATAGTCCAACTCTCACATCCACAGATGACTACTGGAAAACCCATAGCTTTGACTAGATGGACCTTTGTTGGCAAAATAATGTCTCTGCTTTTTAATATGCTGTCTAGGTTGGTCACAGCTTTTCTTCCAGGAGCAAGTGTCTTAATTTCACGGCTGCAGTCACCATCTGCAGTGATTTTGGAGCCCCCCAAAATCAAGTCTATCACTGTTTCCATTTTTTCCCCATCTGTTTGCCATGAAGTGATGGAACTGGATGCCATGATCTTAGTTTTCTGAGTGTTGAGTTTTAAGCCAGCTTTTTCACTCTCCTCTCTCACTTTCCATCAAGAGGCTCTTTAGTTCTTCTTCACTTTCACCCGTAAGGGTGGTGTCATCTGAATATCTGAGATTATTGATATTTCTCCTCNGATGCCATGATCTTAGTTTTCTGAGTGTTGAGTTTTAAGCCAGCTTTTTCACTCTCCTCTCTCACTTTCCATCAAGAGGCTCTTTAGTTCTTCTTCACTTTCACCCGTAAGGGTGGTGTCATCTGAATATCTGAGATTATTGATATTTCTCCTCGCAATCTTGATTCCAGCTTGTGCTTCATCCAGCCCAGTGTTTCTCATGATGTACTCTGCATATAAGTTAAATAAGCAGGGTGACAGTATACAGCCTTGACGTACTCTTTTCCCAATTTTGAACCAGTCTGTTGTTCCATGTCAGTTCTAACTGTTGCTTCTTGACGTGTATACATATTTCTCAGGATGCAGGTCAGGTGGTCTGGTAGTCCCGTCTCTTGAAGAATTTTCCACCGTTTTTTGTGATCCACACAGTCAAAGGCTTTGGCATAGTCAATAAAGCAGAAATAGATGTTTTTCTGGTACTCTTGCTTTTTCGATGATACAGTGGATATTGACAATTTGATCTCTGATTCCTCTGCTTTTTCTAAATCCAGCTTAAACATCTGGAAGTTCATGGTTCATGTACTGTTGTTGAAGCCTGGCTTGGAGGATTTTTTAGCATTACGTTGCTTGCATGTGAGATGAGTACAATTGTGCAGTAGTTTGAACATTCTTTGGCATTGCCATTCTTTGGGATTGGAATGAAAACTGACCTTTTCCAGTCCTGTGGCTACTGCTCAGTTTTCCAGTTTTGCTGGAATATTGAGTGCAGCACTTTAACAATATCATTTTTAAGGATTTGAAATAGCTCAACTGGAATTCCATCACCACCTAGTTGTAGCACATGTCTACATTTTCTTTCAAACATCTAATGGACTGATAGGTAGTAAGTATTGAATAGTAATTAAGACAGTTTTTGGTAACACTTTGTCAGTCTTCACTTTCTTCTTTGTTTCCTCTCTTTCCTTGTACTTACCTTTTCCAACTTTTCCCTGCATTTTTCCTTCTTCTTTTATTCCTTATGGCTACGAAGGACACTTGTTAAAATCCACAGCTACTGCCTGTCTCCAACGGCAACATTCAAAGCTAGGGAAAAAGTCATCTATTAAAGTAATATGTTTTGAAGTTAGTTTTTAAGGTGTTAATGGTAGCTTAAATTAAAGCAACCATTTTTTTTTCTTTTATTTATACACTGCTGGTTATTCAGCCTCTTTTCTAAAGTAAAGCAAGACTCACTTCAGGTAGAACAGCTGATAGCATTTGTTGTGAATAATTCCAGCTTTTAGATAAAAATTAGAATTTTTAGAAAACTTATATCTGCCACTGTGAGCTTGACAACGTCGCAAAACTTTTGATGAGATTGGTAGTTATAGTGTGATGATTCTGTTATCACACAATGATGTGTATCAACATTTGGAAATCTTCATCACTCAATCTACCAGTGTTTTCCAAGGTACAGATTTATGAACTTATATAGAATCAGGTATGCGTAAAAAAAAGGTTAGTTAAAAAAAAAGATATACAGTGGATTTTAATTTAACAAAGTATTAAAAGTTCATTGATAAAATTTTTCTCTGCCTTGCAAAAAATTCTTAATAAGCTACCACTTATCAAGTGTTGTTATCATAGCAAAGAGTATATATAATTTTTCAACTACATATCTGGTGAAACTCAATTTTCTTCATAAACATTAACCAAAAGAGCATGGGGGATTACCTGGTGGCTCAAGTGGTAAAGAATCCATCTGCCAATGCAGGAGACATGAGTTCCATTTCTGAGTTGGGAAGATCCCCTGCAGTAGGAAATAGCAACCCCCTTCAGTATTCTTGCCTGGAAAATTTCTGTGGACAGAAGAGCCTGGCGGGCTGCTGTCCATAGGGTTGCAGAGTCTGACATGACCGAGCACTCACGCACACAAAAGAGTGTTACTACTGATTGAATGCAGAAAGAGAGGTAAAAATTCAGCTGTCTCCTGTTGTTGGACATTAAAGAGATGTGTGAAGATCTCACAAATTAACTTTTTTTGCTTTGAAAAATATTTGTCATAAAAACATTTTCATTAGTATACAGTGGACTCATTTATGAAAAAATATTTTAAATGTTTTAGGGGTTTCAGTTCTAATGTATAATCCAAAGTAGTGATAAATATAAATCGCATAAACTTAAGTTCAGTGAAGTCTTCAAGGGTTTAAGAGAACAAAGAGGTCCTGCCACCAAATGTTTAAATATAGCAGAGTACAAAGGGTGCCTGGTCATCATGGCTCGATCTGCCTGTAATCACGAAGTACTTGATTCAAATCTAAATGTCTTTCTAAGACTTTTAAAAGGAAAGCAAATTGCTGTTGGGATTCACTCCTGTGGGCTGGGAAGGCTCCAAGCTCTTCAACAGCAGTATCTTTTTGACACTGTTTATAGGTATTCTTGTTCAGGGTGGGAAACCACAAGTGAGGAAAAATCATTGGCACCAAGTTAAAGGCTGGTGGCAGAGCTAAGCAGTCCCATCTATTGTGAACACGTCATTCTTTTAGGGGCGAGATGAAGAAAGAAGAAGGTTATTATCTGTTCTTAAGACACATCAAAAGTATGACTGAAGAGGGGAGTGCCTAAGGGAAGTCCTTGTAACTACTAGTTCTTACTCAGAAGAATAACTACTAGCCTGGCTTAAAAGGAACCTTGACTCACAGGAACAGCAGGGCAATTAGTAGGTAGTGCTCCCTGGATAAAGCATCAACACCCAGCCACTCAGCCCTATTGTAGGGGGTATCCAGTCTTGGGAAAGAAAGGAAATTGATGTTTATACTCATGCTGGACTGCTCCCTCCAACATAGCATATTACCTGGCAAACTATTGGTATTTGATAAAAAATCTGTTTTAAATATTTAAATATATTAAATATTAATGGCTGAAGATGGTAGGGGAAGACTTATCTTTAGGAGACTTGGAGGTATCTGGTTGTTGCTTTTCTAAAAAAATTTCAAAACCAGTTGGAAGGAGATGGTTAATTGCAATAACAAACGTGATTGAAATGAAACCTACTGATTGAAGGAGAAAGTCATCAGACAGAAGGAGATGACACAAGAGATGGAAATGTATAATTTAGAAGTCAATACTCAGTAAATATTTGTTGAATTATATCTCTTCTAAGAGAAATAGATGAAAAGGAAGTCCATTATCTAGAGACCTCAGAACTATCAGCAAGCGCTGTATATACCTTTTCCTCGTGCTATGACCTTTGCAGTTGGAGGTGAATTATCTATAGGGGCAATCTCTGGTAGAATCACATTGTTCTGAGGCCCCCATATTAAAAAATAGGTTTAACTCAGAGTCTTGGAAAGAGAATATCACCAATACCAGAGTTATGTTAAATAGTAATGGTTTAATGTTTAGTGTGAAGAGAACTTTGTCTTGGACCTAGGTAATTGTATTGTAGTTTTTCCCATAAATAGTATCCATTGTTTATAAAGACATATTGATGTTATTTCAATGCTACTATTAAATAATTTTTGAAGGTACTTTAAGATGATGACAGGATGGTCTCTGATGCCACCATCTAGATGTTGTGGAGAAGTCTAGGTCATGATGCAAATGACAAGCTGACCCACAGAAGTGCTGTGATTGACTTGCACACTATTTTAAAGGTGGGAAATTTTGCATAGAGGTCTGGTTTTCTAGCTCCTCCTAGAAGAAGAAAGTCATACAGACTGTCAGCATTAGGCCTGCATTCTAGTGTGACAGTAGTCAGCTGGATCTGACTCATACAATCACACAATACCTGGACAGTCTCCACTACCCCTTCTGCCTTAAGACAGACTACCTACTTAATTTCTCTCTGTGGCTTCACTGATGGTTAAGTCAGAAACCCTGGCCAGCTCTTTCATACAGAATATCCCAGGGGATCCCTCTTATCAGTGCCAGCTATTTAAGATGCAGTCGTGTATTAAGATGTGTATTCAAGACTGGCTGCTAAGACAGTGTATTTTAAGCATTTTCTTCACAAGAGAAAAAAAAATACATTGAGGCGATGGATATGAACTAGTGAACTTACTGTGGTAATCATTTCACAATGTATGCATATATCAAATCATTTGGTTGTGTATCTTAAACTAACACAGTTTTATATGCCAAGTAAATCTCAATAAAACTGGAAAAAAGATTTGGCTCCAGAAACCATATATAAACACCTCACTTTATTTTCCAGGGTGCAATCTGCTATTACCAATGTGTCTATGAGTGTTTTTTTTCTTTCCTGCTAACTTATGCAAAGAAATAGTCAAGTGCCCAGTCAATCTTCATGATCTGTGCAAACATTTAAAAGCTTAAAGATGTTAAAATCTACTACCTTGGTTTCATTTCTTTGGAAATATGTATAGCAAATGTCTTAGTATTTGAAAGTTAAAGTAGCCATGTTGTTCCAAATATTTTTAACATTCTCTAGGTATAATAGCAGTGTAGATATGCTGGTCTTAGAAAATGTTATTTGCATTCTTAGACAAATTATTATTTTGTTGAGTAGTAACAAAATGCTCTTGACCTAAAGAGTAATTAATAGCAAAAATTTTAACTTTCTGTTACTTAAGTAACAGAAGAATCTTAGTAATTTTGAAATCTTAGAATCTTGGAAGAATCTTAGTAATTTTGACAAAATTGGACAGTTGTGTTGTTTTCTGTTTCATTAATATTTGGCTCAGATAATTCCAAGAAAAGTGATGTCTATATATATTCTTAACCTCTTGTATAAAAGTTTTGATTCAGCTGCAGAATTGTTTTTTGTATTTCATAAATTGCTAATTATAATGTCTTAAGTTTCCGTTGTTATTCTGTGTATAAAGTTATAAAGTTGTGCTCTTATTTACTTGACCTTTTATTAAGTTAAATGGTCTATTTTTTGCAACAGTGACATATAATAACATATTTTTCTTTTTTTAAAAAAAATAGATTTGGACTGAGCAACAAATTTGAATCAGAATTCCCCTCTTCATTAACTGGAAAAGTGAGTGTCAATTATTTAGACATTATTTATATACCTCAAAAATAATCTTTTCCTAACAAATTAGAAAAAAATTTATGTTAGAGAGACATGTGTATTGACATTAATATTTCAGTATTGTTATTTCTTAAAATTTTTCTTTAGGTAGCTCCTGAAGAATTTAAAGCCAGCATCAACAGAGTTAACAGTTGTCTTAAGAAGAATCTTCCTGTTAATGTACGTTGGCTACTTTGTGGCTGCCTTTGTTGCTGCTGCACTTTAGGTTGCAGTATGTGGCCAGTTATTTGCCTCAGTAAAAGAGTAAGTTGAATTATATATTTTAATTTAAATTTAGAAGTAGACAAGTGAGATCTTGCACTAGTTTTTTATTTTTTGTATTGAATGAGTCACTGTTCTGAATAATATACAAAAATAATTTGATCCAGTAGAGAAGTGATTGAACATATACTGTTATATTCAGTAGCTATCTAAAAATAACATGCAATTTTTATGATGTAAGACATTACTTTAGAATAGAGTACAGCCTTATCTATATATCCATTGATGGTAGTAATTGAAAATTTGTATTAAGGTCTGCCACTTATCTCTGTGACCACTTAGAATGTGTTTCCTAACCTCTTTAAACTCTAGTTGACGTATCTGTAAAATGGCAATATTTATCTCCCTACTGAATAGGACTGTTGTAAGGATGAAATAGTCTTTGTAAAGGTTTTAGCTGATAGTTCAAAGTAAGTCTAATAAATATCGATTAATAGCATTATTACTGATCTGTAAGATAGCACCTCAGAGAAAAATGGTACAATGCTTGTTTTTATTTGTTAAAATTGTGGAAAATTTGATTTTCTCTTTTTATTAAAAGAGTTTTTGTTGCTGTTATTTTACAAGTGTCCTGTGATGAAATAGTAATCTTATAATCTGAAAAAAATGATCTGATGGTGGTAGTGGTTTAGGTGCCAAGTTGTGTCCGACTCTGGCAACCCCATGGACTGTAACCCTCCAGGCTCCTCTGTCTGTGGATTTTCCAGGCAAGAATACTGGAGTAGGTAGCCATTCTTTCTCCAGGGAATCTTTCTGACCTAGGAATCAAACCCAGGTCTCCTGAAGTGCAGATGGATTCTTTACTGACTGAGTCACCAGCAAAGGCGAACAAGTGATCTAAAGACTAATAATTTTGACTGCTTATAATAAAAAATTTCCAAGATGTGGGTAAAGGTATGGCAAATTAGTAAAGATTGAATATTACGTTTTTTTGTTATAAAGCTTTAAAAAATTATGGTAATTACATGTATAAAAATGAAATACATTGGAAATGAACAGATAGTTTTGTGTGGCTACATTTCATTTTGTCATCAAATAATCATAATATAGAAAAGCAAATTTTATTTGTCCTTTTTTGTCTTAGAAAATAAGATGTATATTCTACTGGAAAAAGGTTTTTAACTAGTGCATTTTATTGATAGGAAGTAGATATTGCCTTGTAATAGAATTGCTATTGTAATATTTAATTTTTTATATTCCAAGAATATGTCTTTTTTTCCCCCCATATAGTATTCACCAGATCATCTTCCTACCATAGATTGAAAGAAAAAAAATCTTGATTTTTCCTGCATCCACAGTTGAATTTGTAGCTCTTGTAGTCAGATCCCCTCACTCCCTCCTACTCTTTGGGCATTTCCAATGCTTATGTGACTGCTGTAACTTCCTTGCTTGGTTGGTTGCTGTTATTTAACCCAAGGAATTAAAGAGTATTATTACTATAGAAACCTTTGAAACAGTTATTTTTGTTTTTTTTAATGAATAAACGATATTGTAATGTGTGCACAGTGTTGGATTTAGAAAACAAAAGAAACTTCCTACCCTTTTCCATGCATTCTTAGTAACAAGATCATATTTTGGATGCTTTGATTGAATTCTTTCTTATTTGAGACATAAGGTAGATTGACTTTTTTAGGTTATTTTAGTATGTAGTTTCAGAAAGTATATGTCATTCAACTTCGTATTATTACCTCTGAAGTCTTTCTTGTATATATGTTTATGATTTAATTTTATATGGACTCTGCTGTCCAGTAGGCATAAACAAATAATGATTACTGGTTAAAAAACTGTTTCCCTGTCATGGGTATAAGCTGTTACATAACTGGAGAAAGGGACCCTTCTTGCATATATGAAGGGTGTTAGAGGCCCTGAAAAAAGGGATGCTTTGTCAGATAGGGGTGGGATTTAAAGCAGGGATTTTTAACCTTTTATTTATCATTTTATTTGCTCTTTTCATCTTACAAAATAAGACAAAGTAAGCTATAAAATATTATAAATAAGACCACATGTATTAAACTCAAGATGGATCCATAGAAATCAATAGAACAGAACTGATATGTAGAAATCTGAGAAGCATTCTTGTATGGATATATTATAATTTGTTTATCCATTTGCCAATTGAAGGACATCCTTTGTGAGATATTTGAAATATTGAAATATCCAAATATTTGAAATATCCTTTGTGAATATTTAACTTGCAAATATGTTTTTCCAGTCTGTAATTGTTTTTTCATTCTCTTATGTCTTTGGCAAAGCAAAAATTTTTTATTTTGATTAAGTCCAGTATATTAATTTTTTAAAAATTGTGTGTTTGTCATCATATCTAAGAATTCTTTGCCTACATTAGGGTCACATTTTTCTCCTATGATCTCTTCTGTATTTTATGACCCATTTTGAATCCATGTTTGTATGGATGTGAGATACAGGTCAAAATTCATTTTTTACATATGACTTCAAGTTTTCCAGGATGATTTGTTGAAAAAAGTATCCTTTTCCTGTAAATTGCCATTGTATATTGTCAAAAGCCAGTCAACCATATTTATGTGAATCTATTTCTGGACTCTGTTCTATTGCTTTTTATGTGTCTATCTTGATTTTAATACCATGTGGTCTCATTTGTAATAATTTATAGCTTTATAGTATATGTATTTGCTATAGTACTAGTTGTTCAGTTGCTAAGTCATGTCTGACTCATGCATCCCCATGGACTGTAGCACGTCAGGCTCCTTTGTCCATGGGATTTCCCAGGCCAAGAATACTGGAGTGGATTGCTATTTCCCTCTTATCTTCCCAACCCAGGGATTGAACCCGAGTTTCCTGTACTCTCAGGCAGATCATGGAGCTACCAGGGAGGCCCCGATATAGTACTGTACTACTACCATAAAACTATAAAGTGTTATAAACAACGTGTGTGTGTGTATAGTTTAGTGCCTTATAGCTTTACAATAAGTGTTGAAATCAGATAGGACAAGTCTTCTAAATTTCGTTCTTCTGTTTCAAGATTGTTTTGGCTATTCTGTTTTCATTTTCCACACAGATTTTAGAATCAGCTTGTCTTATCTTTTAAAAGTTACAGTTTGATTGGTTTGAAATTATAAATCAGTTTGGAGAAATTTGACATCTTTAACAAGTCTTCAAAACCATGAATGTGTTATAATTTTGAAGACTTGTTCAGTTCAGTTCAGTCGCTCAGTCATGTCCGACTCTTTGCGACCCCATGAATCGCAGCACACGAGGCCTCCCTGTCCATCACCAACTCCCGGAGTTCACTCAGACTTGCGTCCATCGAGTCAGTGATGCCATCCAGCCATCTCATCCTCAGTCGTCCCCTTCTTTTCTTGCCCCCAATCCCTCCCAGCATCAAAGTTAGTCTTCATTTATTTAGATCTTTGATTTCTTTTTCATCAGTATTTTCTAATTTTTTGTGTAGAATACAGATCATGCACATATTTTATTAGCTTTATGTGTATATTTTTTCTTTGTTTTTGATGATATTAATGGTATTTAAAAATTTTTGATTTCCAGTTCATTGTCAGTATATAAAAAATGCAGTTGATTTTTGTATATTGGCATTGTGTCCTATGACCTTACCGTATTTCAGGAATATTTTTGTAGATTCTATGGGATTTTCTACATAGATAACCATGTTGTTTTATTTCTTGTTTTCTAATCTTTATGCCTTTTATTTCTTTTTCTCTTTTTTTCATTAGGTAGAATTTCCAGTAAAATTTGAATAGGGAGTGATGTAAGTGGACTCCTTTAAGCCCTGATTTTTTTCTATTTTTCTGTTTTTAATTTCATTTTTTTTTTTTTTTGCTCTTATTTTTACTACTTCTTCTCCTTGGTTTGGATTTAATTTCTTTATTTCTAAATGCACTGACTAGAATCTCCAGAAAATCTTTGACTGAAGTAATGAGGACAGCGACTTCCCTGGTGGCACAGTGGATAGGAATCTGCCTGCCAGTGCAGGGGCACAGGTTCGATCCCTGGACTGGGAAGAGTCTACATGCCATGGAGCAGCCAAGCTCTTGTGCCACAACTACTGAGCCTGTGCCCTAGAGCCCACATGCTGCAGCTACTGAGCTCATGTGCTACAACTCCTGAAGCCCCCATGCCTAGAGCCTGTGCTCTTCAACAAGAGAATCCTCTGCAATGAGAAGCCCTCTCACCACAACAAAGAGTAGCCCCCACTTGGTGCAACTAGACAAAGTCCCCGTGAAGCAACAAAGATCCAGCAGAGCCAAAAAATTTTTTTAAAAAAGAAAAAAAAGTAATGAGAATAGATGTCCTTGTCTTACTCCTGATATTAGGGGGAATGTATTCACATTTTTATCATTCCATATCATATTATGGGGTTTTGTAGATTTTCTTTGTCATATGAGGAAGTTTTATTCTACTGCTTTGTGGAGAGTTTACATCAGGAATAGATGTTGGATTTTGTCAGATACCTTTTCTGCTTCTTTAGAATGGTTATATAGTTTTTTATTTTTAGTTTAGAAGTATGTGGAATTGATTGAATTTTTAGACTTCAAGTTTGTTTAGAAGTCCTCTGTTCATGAGGGATATTTTTCTGTAGTCTTTTCTCATAATATCTGATTTTGGCATTAGGGTAGTGATGGTTAACAAAATGAGTTGTAAAGTGTTCTCTCCTTTTCAGTTTTCTGAAAGAGTTTGTGCAGAATATGCATTCTTTCTTTCTTAAGTTTTAGGAAAATTCACCAGTGAAGCCCTCTGGACCTGTCATTTTCTTTGTTGGAATTATTTAAACTACAAATTCAGTTTATGTAATATATATGGAACTTTTCAGGTTACCTACTTTGTCTTCATTGAGCCTCATAGTTTCTGTTTTTCAAGGGATTTGTCTACATACAATTCATAATATTCATTATTCTTTTACTACTTGTAAAATCTCTAGTAATACAACCACTCGATTCCTTAAATTGTTAATTTATTCCTTGTTCTCTTTTTCCTGACCAATCTGTCTAATGGTTTATTAGTTTTGTTAATTTCAGAGATCAACTTTTGATTTTATTGTTTATATCAAGTTAATGTTTAATATCTCTTAGGTCCTACTCTTTTATTCTTTCTTCTTCTTACTCTGTTTTGCTAGTTTTTTTCAAAGTTGGAATCAAAGGTCATTGATTTGAGACCTTTTGATATTTAATGTTAAAAATTTTCTTCCTGAGTATTGCTTTAGCTCCTATTGCCCAAATTTGGTATGTTGTGTTTGAATTTTCATTCAATTTCTTTTACTTTCATATTTCTCTTTTGGTTTTTTTGTACAACCAATGTGTTATTTAGAAGTATTTTATTTGGCTTCCAGATACTTGGGGGACTTTTACAGAGATCTTTCTGTTGCCAGTTTTTAATTTCATTGTGGTTATATACTTTGTACGTTTTGAATCCTTTTGAATTTTTTAAGATCTATTTTATTACCCAGAATATGAACTTTCTAGGTAAATGATCCTTGTGCACTTGAAAATAATGTGTTTTCATCTTCCTTTGGGTGGCGTGGTGTGTTTTAATTCAATTAGATTAAGTTGGTTAATAATGTCAGATCTTCTATAGTCTTACTGAATTTCTGCCTAATACTATTAGTTATCAAGACAAGGATATTAAACTCTGTGACTGTAATTATGTAACGGTAGATTTTTCTATTTGTTCTTGTCATTTTTTAAATTTATTTTGACATTGTAATTAGGTACATAAGTTTCAGATTTCTGTGTCTACTCGTGAATTGACCTCTTTATCATTATGACATTGACCTTTATTTTTTCTCCAAAATACACCTTTTTCTAGTTTTAGTATTGTCATTCCATCTTTTTTTTGATTAATGTTAGCATGGCATATCTTTTTCCTTCTTTTACTTTTAACTTAGTTGTGCCATTATTTAAAATTTGTTTCTTATAGGCACTGTTAAGTCTTGCCTTTTTTTTCACTTTTTATTCATTCTGACACTCTCTGTCTTTTAATTAGAAATTTTGTACCATATACATTTATTGTAATTATCAATTTGGCTAAATTTAAGTCTTTCATTTTACTATTTATTTTCTTTTCTCCCAGTCAATTCTTGGTTTCCATTTTCAGCCTTAAATTTTTAAAACAGTTTATCAAAGTGAAATTTACATAACCAAAATTAACCATTATAAAGTAAACAGTTTAGAGACTATTCTAATGATCTAATGGTTAAGACTTTGCACTTCCAGTAATTCCCTGGTGTCCAGTGGCTAGGGCTTCATGCTTCCACTGCAGGGAAATGGGTTCAATTCCTGATCAGAGAACTAAGATCCCACATGCCTTGTAGTGTGGCTCCCCCTTCCCCTCCCCAAAAAAGAATAAAATGAATAATTCAGTGGCATTTTGTACATTCACAGTGTTGTGCAACTATCACCTCTGTCTAGTTCCAAAATGTTTTCACCACTCCAAAGTAAAATCTTTTTACCCATTGAGCATTCTCTCCCATTATCTTTTCCCTCCAGCTAACAAAGTAATTCCACTGGTGTCCAGTGGTTAGGGCTTCATGCTTCCACTGGAGGGAAATGGGTTCAGTTCCTGATCAGGGAACTAAGATCCCACATGCCTTGTAGTGTGGCTACCTCCACTGTCCACAGATAGTGTGTGTTCTGTCTCTATGGATTTATTTATTCTGGTTATTTCATATAAGTGAAATCATACAGTGTATGACCCTTTGTATCTGGCTTCTTTGACTTGGTGTAATGTTTTTAAGGTTCCTCTGTGTTGTAATAGGTCTCAAGTCTTCATTCTTTTTTATGATTTAATAATATTCCTTTATATACACCATGTACACCATGCTGTGCTTAGTCGCTCAGTTGTGTCTGACTCTTTGCAACCCCATGGACTGTAGCCTGCCAGGCTCCTCTATCCATGGGGATTCTCCAGGCAAGAATACTGGAGTGGGTTGCCGTGCCCTCCTCCAGGGTATTTTCCCAACCCAGGGTTAGAACCCAAGTCTCGTGCATTGCAGGCAGATTCTTTATCAGCTGAGCTACCAGGGAAGGAAGCCCATGTATGATGCTGCTGCTGCTGCTTAGTCGCTTCAGTTGTGTCCCACTCTGTGCGACCCCACACACGGCAGCCCACCAGGCTCCCCTGTCCCTGGGATTCTCCAGGCAAGAACACTGGAGTGGGTTGCCATTTCCTTCTCCAATGCATGAAAGTGAAAAGTGAAAGTGAAGTCGCTCAGACCCTCAGTGACCCCATGGACTGCAGCCTTCCAGGCTCCTCTGTCCATGGGACTTTCCAGGCAAGAGTACTGGAGTGGGTTGCCATACCCTCCTCGAGGGTATTTTCTCAACCCAGGGATCAAACCCAAGTCTCTGCATTGCAGGCATATTCTTTACCAGCTGAGCTACCAGGGAAGGAAGCCCATGTATACACCATCATAAGTTGTTTATCCATTCATCCATTGATGGACATTCAGGTTTTTCTGCCCAATAGTGCTCCTATTATGGACATGGTTGTACATGTATTTGTTCGATACTTTTTTCCAGTTCTTTTGGGTATATACCTAGTGAAGTGAAGTCGCTCAGTCGTGTCCGACTATTTGCGACCCCATGGACTGTAGCCTATCAGGCTCCTCTGTCCATGGGATTTTCCAGGCAAGAGTGCTGGAGTGGATTGCCATTTCCTTCTCCAACACGCAACATTATACAGCTATAAAAAGGAATGAGAACAATTACCACATACTGATGTGGAGTAATCCTCAGTACATATTAAGTGAAACAGCAAAACATAGAGCAGTTTTTATTGTAGCTCTAATTTTTGCATAAGGTAAAAGAGAGATGAATATATATGTAAATGCTCACATATATCTTTTTACATTTTTAAAAATGAACAACAGGATAAAATGTAATAAAACTTCTTTATATATGGAGAAGAATAAAAAGCATGAATTCTGTCAGCCTGAAAGTGGGAATGTTGTTATAAATATAATTTTGACTTTTTAATTAAGTATATTCTTTACACAATTTAGAAACATATTTAAATTAAAAATTCTAAAAACTGAAAATGAACTTAAACAAACATGCCTAATGGTTGGTGGAAAACCACAAAGAAAACAGAATCCCTAAGTCATTATTAAAGTACAGAATTCTGACTGCAAACCTGAGTGGAATATATTTAAAGACAAAACAATAAAGAAATCTTAAACCACACACTACTGTTCTATTGATATCCGGAATGTTGGTATTCTTGTTGTGAGAAAATTACATGAATATTATATAAATAAATAAGTTTAAGGATAAAACAATTTAAACAAGTTTAAGGATAAAAACAAATAAATGATGATACTAAATATTATAAAACAACACATTTTCAAAAGAAAAGATATAAAATCGAAAGAAAATCCCTGTAATTTTGTAAAATTATTTATGAAATTATATAAAATTTATATAATTTTATAAAATTATAAATATCAGATGAAGCCATCTAATTTTCTTTTCTCTTCAAAAGATGTGTATTTTGGGACTCTGCTGGCAGTCCAGTGCTTGAGACTCCACACTTCCAATTCAGGGGGCTCAGGTTCGATCCCTACTCACAGAACTAGGATTCCCCCACACCGCGCATTAAACAAAAAAAATGATGTGTATTTTCCAGCTATGTTTATGGATGAGACCTGCATCAGTCTGCTGCTCACCGTTCATTTCCACAGCACATGGGTTAGCTCCTCTCTCCACACAGGACAGGCCTTATGGTTATGCTACAATCAGGGTGCTTCTTGAGTATCCATAGCAGTATTTGATCTAGGGCTAAACACTGGTAAGGCAAGATCTTTCTGGTTATTCTACTCAGTAGCTTGTTAATTGTGAAGTTCTCTAGTCTGGCTAATGGAAAGAGGCTTTGTGCTGTATCTTTGTCAGATCTTTGTGTTGGATCTTTGGACATTCTTACCTCTTATCCTTTCTAGTAGTTCTTTTCTCTACCTTGGTTGTTCCCTTACCAGCATGCACTGCTCAGCATTCACCTTAATATTCAGTGTGGACTGTCTGCATGCAAATTTTTGGGGTTTTTTGAAATACTTTTCTCTTTGGTACTATGTTCTGTGGCTTCAAGTTGCCTTGGTTTCTCAAATTCTCAACTCTGTTTCCTTAACTCAGAGTTGCCAGGCTTTGTCTAGGCTGTCCTTCCAGTTACTGTGGCCTGGAAGCTTTCTGACATCAATAGTCTTGCTTTTTGGGTTTTTGTTGGTTTGTTTGTTTTGGTAGTCTCAGGCGAGAGGGTAAATCTGGTGGCTATTGCTGCATCTTTGCTGAAAATGAAAGTCTGAATATCCTAAAAGCATTTTTGACAAATAAGTACTGTGCTTGGGATTGAAAGATTTATATTAATGCTATATTGAAAGAGCATGTAGTCTGTTTGGAGAACTGGCTAGGTGAGCACAGAAATAGTTCAAGTTTATATAAGTACTTGGTATATTTTTTGTGAAGTAGCTCTAATAACAAAAGACAATAAATATATGTCTTAGAAATATGAAGTAGCCACCTGCAATAACAAAATATTTTTGAAGTCTTGTGTTATATCTCAGACACTCATTTGAATTTTACATTCTATTATATAATATTTATATGTTTTAATAGAAAATGTTTAAAATGACTTACTGAATAACATTGGTACTCTTAGAGTATGAACATATTTGTCTTATGAAATTGCTGATTTTAGCTGCCATTAGTTTAAGCTGTTGGAGAAGGAAATGGCAACCCACTCCAGTATTCTTGCCTGGAGATGGAGGAGCCTGGGGGACTACAGTCCGTGTTCCTCAAAGAGTCAGACACAACTGAGGGACTAAGCACTTTAAGCTGTTAATACGTCATTCTCTGGAAGTTACTTTTTCATTATTTCCGTTAATTATTTCTAAAGCCACACTGTGGGCTTGGTATTGCTTTAGATGATGTTAAGAGGTTATGTGTTTACTCTCGTGGACTTAAAAAATAGACAAAAAGGCAATGAGGTAATTGCAAATAGTGATAAATGCTTGGAAGACAATACAAAGGAAACCTCAGCCTTTTGGTAGTTCTTAGTGTGTGTCTGAGGAGCTTACAAGCAGGTACTATGTTTCAGCTTCATTTAATAGATTTTATGACATTTACTTTGCAAAGCTTATTTTTGTTAATACTTTTGTTTATAATTTGCTTCTTGATTATGCCTTAATTGTAGTATTATAGTTTTGAAAATTGATGTCTAAGTAAGTGAACTCCTTTGACTTTTTTGCTTTTAGCCTGGCTCATTTATTGAGGAAAAAGTTTCATAATTTTACTGTACATTGTTACAGTGTTTTTTGTTTTCCATCCTAAAGTAACTGTTAGTTTCAGTCTTTTGAGATTTTGCATATATATATATATGATGAACATATATAATATCCCAACTTTAGTGATTTTATGGACTTTGTTTATATGTATGCTCAGCCATTGTCCTTTCTGATTGAAGAACTGTAAGTTTTTTTATATACTGACTTCTTAATCTTGTGAGTTGTACCTTTTTTTTTTTTTTAATTGTGTGGCTTTCTAAAAGTGTTGTCAATATGAATTTGTTATACATAGTGTATATTTCCATTCTCTTTATACTCTACTGTATTTAGACCTATATCAGGGAATAATTTCTTCAGGAATAGGGAAGTAGGCTACAACATGTGGTAGCTGGGACCTGCACTTGATGCTGGAAAGAACTGGTTTGGAAAGTGGCATTTACTCTGAACATTGATCAGTTCTCACTCTCTAAACCTCAGTTTTTACCTAAGATGAGGTTAATCTCTTCTTTGCTGTATTGTTTTAAAAATAAGAGCAAGTTGCTTAGTTAATGGCTGTTGTTATTAAAATCACTTTATTATTCTTCTTCCCAGGGTCTATCTTTCTAACCACTGTATCTCCAGTGCCTCTCATCTGTTTTGTGTTCAATAANCAAATTCTCAACTCTGTTTCCTTAACTCAGAGTTGCCAGGCTTTGTCTAGGCTGTCCTTCCAGTTACTGTGGCCTGGAAGCTTTCTGACATCAATAGTCTTGCTTTTTGGGTTTTTGTTGGTTTGTTTGTTTTGGTAGTCTCAGGCGAGAGGGTAAATCTGGTGGCTATTGCTGCATCTTTGCTGAAAATGAAAGTCTGAATATCCTAAAAGCATTTTTGACAAATAAGTACTGTGCTTGGGATTGAAAGATTTATATTAATGCTATATTGAAAGAGCATGTAGTCTGTTTGGAGAACTGGCTAGGTGAGCACAGAAATAGTTCAAGTTTATATAAGTACTTGGTATATTTTTTGTGAAGTAGCTCTAATAACAAAAGACAATAAATATATGTCTTAGAAATATGAAGTAGCCACCTGCAATAACAAAATATTTTTGAAGTCTTGTGTTATATCTCAGACACTCATTTGAATTTTACATTCTATTATATAATATTTATATGTTTTAATAGAAAATGTTTAAAATGACTTACTGAATAACATTGGTACTCTTAGAGTATGAACATATTTGTCTTATGAAATTGCTGATTTTAGCTGCCATTAGTTTAAGCTGTTGGAGAAGGAAATGGCAACCCACTCCAGTATTCTTGCCTGGAGATGGAGGAGCCTGGGGGACTACAGTCCGTGTTCCTCAAAGAGTCAGACACAACTGAGGGACTAAGCACTTTAAGCTGTTAATACGTCATTCTCTGGAAGTTACTTTTTCATTATTTCCGTTAATTATTTCTAAAGCCACACTGTGGGCTTGGTATTGCTTTAGATGATGTTAAGAGGTTATGTGTTTACTCTCGTGGACTTAAAAAATAGACAAAAAGGCAATGAGGTAATTGCAAATAGTGATAAATGCTTGGAAGACAATACAAAGGAAACCTCAGCCTTTTGGTAGTTCTTAGTGTGTGTCTGAGGAGCTTACAAGCAGGTACTATGTTTCAGCTTCATTTAATAGATTTTATGACATTTACTTTGCAAAGCTTATTTTTGTTAATACTTTTGTTTATAATTTGCTTCTTGATTATGCCTTAATTGTAGTATTATAGTTTTGAAAATTGATGTCTAAGTAAGTGAACTCCTTTGACTTTTTTGCTTTTAGCCTGGCTCATTTATTGAGGAAAAAGTTTCATAATTTTACTGTACATTGTTACAGTGTTTTTTGTTTTCCATCCTAAAGTAACTGTTAGTTTCAGTCTTTTGAGATTTTGCATATATATATATATGATGAACATATATAATATCCCAACTTTAGTGATTTTATGGACTTTGTTTATATGTATGCTCAGCCATTGTCCTTTCTGATTGAAGAACTGTAAGTTTTTTTATATACTGACTTCTTAATCTTGTGAGTTGTACCTTTTTTTTTTTTTAATTGTGTGGCTTTCTAAAAGTGTTGTCAATATGAATTTGTTATACATAGTGTATATTTCCATTCTCTTTATACTCTACTGTATTTAGACCTATAGCAGGGAATAATTTCTTCAGGAATAGGGAAGTAGGCTACAACATGTGGTAGCTGGGACCTGCACTTGATGCTGGAAAGAACTGGTTTGGAAAGTGGCATTTACTCTGAACATTGATCAGTTCTCACTCTCTAAACCTCAGTTTTTACCTAAGATGAGGTTAATCTCTTCTTTGCTGTATTGTTTTAAAAATAAGAGCAAGTTGCTTAGTTAATGGCTGTTGTTATTAAAATCACTTTATTATTCTTCTTCCCAGGGTCTATCTTTCTAACCACTGTATCTCCAGTGCCTCTCATCTGTTTTGTGTTCAATAAATGTTTACTGAATGAATGTACCTTTTGGCTTTTGAAATTCTTGAGTAGTAAGATCATAACATTTCAGAAGACATAGGCCTCACTATTCAAAACAGGATTCTTAAGAAAATGAAAGTGTTTGTCTTCTAGAGTAAATAACAGACATTTTTTCCTACAGGGGCAGTGTGATAAAGTACAAAAGATAGAAAACCAGTGTTTGAAGCTGAGCAACTTTGAGTCACTTAAAACGTCTCTGAGCCTGAAGTTTCACCACCTTACCCCCTGCTTTATTTTTCTTTTAATCTCAGGAGAGGAAAGGCTGACTGATCTCTTTAGGTACTCTCCAGTCCTGAAAACCTATAATCCTTTGAAAACTGAGCTGTGTAAGTCAACAAAAACATCCTTATTTTCAAGCTCTAAGTAAAGAAGTTCTCAATATTGATTTTTATTTCCAATCTAAAGATTGACATTTTAGTATTTTCTTTACTTTAAAATTTTTAAAAACATTTATTTTTTTAATTGAAGGATAATTGCTTTACAGAATTTTGTTGTTTTCTGTCTTTAGTTTTTTGGTCCTAGTTGTTCTTTTACTTTTTTGGCTTCTCTGAGGTTTTTTTTTTTTTAATATANTTATTTTTTTAATTGAAGGATAATTGCTTTACAGAATTTTGTTGTTTTCTGTCTTTAGTTTTTTGGTCCTAGTTGTTCTTTTACTTTTTTGGCTTCTCTGAGGTTTGTTTTTTTTTTTAATATATAATTGCTATTTAGTTTTGAAAGTTAGATGAGATACAAGTCTTTTTTTTAAATCAAACTTTATTTCTTTTACTTTAAGTTGTAATGTGCTTAGATTTATTTCTAAATGTCTTTTCTCTCAACTTCAAATTTAGTTATTCAATAATAGTGAGTTACTTTGGTTGGGGTATAGTGGGAGTAGAAAATCCAAATGGGAGAGGTCAGGAGTCGAAGATTTTAAGTAAGAATGCAGCCTTGTAGGATTTGAAATTCAAGAGAAGGGGAGCCTGGGAGAATCATACCCAGAAAGCTGCAAATATTTGTGTATGTGAGGAACTTGGAGTTTACTTACTCAGTTATAACACCAATATTGAAAGTTACCTAGAACTTTTAGAACTCTAATTTATTCTGTGTTGGAATTTGAGCAATTGTATTCACTTACTCTGAATCATAAGATGATAATTGTGGTGAACATTTAGATGAAGAATTAGAAAGATGATTCTAACATGTTGCAGATAATGAAAGCAAAACAAACTTAAAAGCATCGTAACAAAATTTTAGAGGTGGAGGGGATCTTGAAAAGTTTCTGGTAAACAAGAGATGGTGAACTAAATGTATTCTTCTGACATTATAGACTGAAGGTTTAGGAAAATCAATGCTAACTTTAAAAAAAGAATTCTACCCAATTGCTTTATTTCTATAAATACAACATAATTACNTTAGAGGTGGAGGGGATCTTGAAAAGTTTCTGGTAAACAAGAGATGGTGAACTAAATGTATTCTTCTGACATTATAGACTGAAGGTTTAGGAAAATCAATGCTAACTTTAAAAAAAGAATTCTACCCAATTGCTTTATTTCTATAAATACAACATAATTACTAGGGTATTCATATGTTCAAAATAAGTATGCACCTGTGATACCATCATTATAAACGATGCCATAAACCTGACCATCCTCTAGTGATTTACTCCTTTATTCCCTCTTTTTTTGTATGTATAAGTGTGATGAGAACATTTAACGTAAGATCTACCCCATGCATTCTTCCTCCCCCAGCTTTATCGCCCCAGTGGCTCAGCTGTAAAGAATCCACCTGCAACACACAAGGCATAGGAGATGTGGGTTCGATCCCTGGGTTGGGAAGATCCCCTAAAGGAGGGTGTGGCAACCCACTCACTCTAGTGTTCTTGCGTGGAGAATCCCATAGACAGAGGAGCCTGGTGGGCTACAATTCATAGTATTGTAAGGAGTCAGACACAGTTGAAACGGCTTAGCACACATACACATGCACACACAATTGACACATAACACTATGTAAGTTTAAGGTATACAGCATTGATACAATATTTTGATAACACATATATATTCAAAACCCATATGTTCTCTTTTAATCTTTACAATAATCCTATATGGTAAATATTGTGGTAACATCTAATAACTAATTGAATGTTCACTGTACACCAGAGATTGAGTTAATCAGTTTACTTGTACTGTCATTCAGTCTTCCCCAAATTCCAAGAGTAGACATTCATATTATTCTTATTATAAGGATGAGAAAACTGAAGCTCAGATCAAACTGAGATCCCACTGTCTACAAAGTTAGGCCATGGTTAAAACCCTAGGCTTAAAGCTCCAGATCTCATACTTTTTTTTTCACTTTGATAAGGATACAAAATCAGTTATTTTTTTACGCTTTATTATAGTTCAGTTTTAATCGGGAAGCCAGGGCTATTTTAGAGGTTTTAAAGGAACATTTCACATGATGGGAAATTCAGGTTCATAGAGTGTTGTATAATAATTTACCTAAGTTTATCTAGTTGATTTATAAATGGTAGTAATGTTAAGCATTTAATATCAGCTTTTGCAATACTTCAGTTTTTTGGCAGATTTAACTTTCCCATTATTTTTTTCCCTAATAGTTAAACAAATTTGTATTTCTTGAAAATACAAACTCAGAGTAAAGGAAGGAGGTCATAAAAGAAATAAAGATGCAAGAAAACAGTATGTTTTAATCAGATTTTATACTAAGTTCCATTTGGATCAGTGAGAGTTGATACATTGCTTTTGCTTCTGTTTTACTTTTATAAAAACAAAAAATCAGTATCCCTGTATTTGAAAAATTATCAGGTTCTCGCTCCCTAATAAATAAGTTACTATTTCTGATAAAGTTTTTAATGTTTCTAATATTATACCCTTTCTTAAAACTTGTATATTCGCTCTTAGATTGAGAATGTCATGTAGTGAGTTAATGCATTGTAGGAGGGACAGGAACTCTCACTGAAGGTAGAGTTGGGTTTTCTGATTCTAATGCTAGATACTCCTGTTTGCAGTTTTTTGCCTTAATTCCTCCTGTATTCTCATGATAAATAAATAGGTTTAACCTCTTTCAAATCTTCAATTGCTGTGGGAAAGGGATCTCATGTAAAAATTTTATGACCAGAAGAATATATTTATTGTTGTTTCATTTTAAAAAATATTTTAGGCTTGAAACTTGGAAAACATTCTTACATAATGTGTGAATGGCACTGATTATTTGTTTTTAGTTGGAGGGAAACCCTGATGCTGGGAAAGATTGAAGGCAAAAGGAGAAGGGGGCAACAGAGATGAGATGGTTAGGTTGCATTACCAACTCAGGGGACATGAATTGGAGCAAACTCTGGGAGATAGTAGAGGACTGAGGAGCCTGGCGTGCTGCAGTCCATGGGGTCACAAAGAGTTGGACACAACTGAACAACAACTAAAAAAACGTGTTAAGTCTTCCCTGATGGCTCAGTGGTAAAGAATCTGCCTGCCAATGCAGGAGATGTGTGTTCAATCCCTAGGTTGGGAAGATACCCTGGAGAAGGAAATGGCAACCCACTCCAGTATTCTTGCCTGGGAAATCCCATGGAAGAAGAGCCAGATAGATGGGCTACAGTTCATGGGGTTGCAAAAGGGCCGGATACAATTCAGCGACTAAACAATAAAAACCTGTTACTAATTCTCATTATAAAGGAGGATAATGCAAAAAAGCAAACTTTGAATCTTAAATGTGCAGAGATGGCACTGGGACTTTAAAGATGTGCTGCTGCTGCTGCTGCTAAATCACTTCAGTCGTGTCCAACTCTGTGTGACCCCATAGACGGCAGCCCACCAGGCTCCCCCGTCCCTGGGATTCTCCAGGCAAGAACACTGGAGTGGGTTGCCATTTCCTTCTCCAATGCATGAAAGTGAAAAGTGAAAGAGAAGTCGCTCAGTAGTGTTAGACTTCTTTAAAATGTGTTTTGCTGAGAGCTGACCGACATTCAGTTCTTTCTGAATATTTAGGACATAGTATTGATGTGGTGATTTGTAGAAAGCTTTGCCCATCTTCCTCAGCGTCCAGTCTGTTCTTACCCTACGAAATGGGTTCTTAATTTCAGACACAATTTTTCAGTTCTACGGGGTACATTTGATGTTTTTATAGTGTAGTCCTCTTTTGAAATTCTTCATTTTTTCACCCATTTTGTCCATTTTCCACTATAATTGAACATACTAATCATAGTTAATTTAAATTCCTGTCAACTAACACCAGATTATCTCTGGATTTGTTTCTGTTGGTTCCTGGCTCTTAAAGTTTTTAATTTTATGTTAGATATTATAAATAGAGTAAAGCAGAACTTCCAGAAGAAATCTTCAAAACCAAGGGTCCCATCTATCCTCTTTCAAGCAGATCAATTGAGTTCAATCACTCAGTCGTGTCTGACTCTTTGTGACCCCCATGGACTGCAGCACGCCAGGCTTCCCTGTCCATCACTAACTCCTGGAACTTGCTCAAACTCATCTGTATTGAGTCACTGATGCCATCCAGCCATCTCATCTTCTGTCGTCCCCTTCTCCTCCTGCCTTCCATCTTTCCCAGCATCAGGGTATTTTCTGATGAGTCAGTCCTTCGCATCGGGTGGCCGAGGTATTGTAGTTTCAGCTTTGCATCGGGTGGCCGAGGTATTGTAGTTTCAGCTTCAGCATCGGTCCTTCCAATGAATATTCAGGACTGATTTCCTGTAGTATTGACTGATTTGATCTCCTTGCATTCCAAGGGTCTCTCAGAAGTCTTCTCCAACACCATAGTTCAAAAGCATCAATTCAGGCAGATAGGGTGAGGAAAAATATTCACTTTGATCTAATCAGAGATTGAGCTAGGTTGGACTGATAAGTGATTTATTGTCAATACCTAGTTTTTTGTTTCTTGGTTATGGCCCTTCTAGACTTTTGATTGAGGCCTAGCAGGTCTTTGCCTCCTTTCCTCAGAAAGTTGTATGTATCCTTTGGATACTTTGAGTTTAGATTTTATGCATGTTCAAGTGTTCTGAGGAGTATACCAATTTTGAGTTTGTTGCAGATCTTCCTCCCTCTAGCAGAATTTTGTCTCCTAAGTACTGAGAGACTATGAGTAATCTTTTTCTGCCTGTTTGTCTTGGTCCCCCACCCTTCTATGCTACCCCAGAAGTCAGTAATGTCTCTTGGGAAAACTGGCTTTGCATTTTAGGGTACATCTAATTTCCAGTCCACTGAGCCAGGCTGTGCAATCCATCAGAGCTCTCTTGATTTCCTCTTTCCTTAGTAAGAGTCCCACTGGTTGTGCCAAACCTAATCCTCGGCTGATTTCTCTAATCAACAAAGAAAGAACATGGTTGGTACATAATCATCAAATATTTAGAAAAGGTGCTTTCCTTCTCTGGATTTTATTTTATCCAGGCCTTGTTGCTTCCCAGAATGTTCTGATGTTTTAAAAATAATGTGTTTTTTTTTAGTTTGTTTTTTGTTATTTCTTCAATGTATCCATTTCAGTTTGTGGTGGAAGTGTTGGTTTGATTGTTCCTGTCCTACCCAGAAATACACGTCTCCAGTTACCTTGACTTTACATAAAGAATTGTGCTGTTCTTTGCATATTGGGAGGGAAAGAACAGGGTGATTATTATCTTGCTTTTTAACATTTTGTTTGAAATTTCTTCATATTTGGAATTAAATCATATTTTAAGGACACTGTATTCATTTTATGTTAGTGCCTTGAATGGAAGGATTTAAAATTGATTTCACTTAATTTAGATGCAAGTGAAAATAGTTAATGCTTGCTGATCCCAGTTAGAAAGCATGTTCGCTTTGGAAATCTGAGTTTGAATCCTATCATTACCCTTACTGGTATGTGACCTTGGGCAAACCATTAACTTTTGTAAATCTTTATACTTAATCTATAAAATAATGATATACCTCAATTCATGTTTAGTTGTACAAAGCAAGTTATAAACAAAAACAAAATACATTTTGGATAAATCTCATTGAGACATAAGAATAGAATGAGTATTTCCTAGACCTCAGCTGGAGAAAATTTTAGTTTTAGATTAAGTTGGCTGTTCAAGGCCAATAGCTGAGTTAGTGGTTTAAATACTTTACGTGTCGTAGAGGTGTTATACAACAAATTAAAAATTCATAGCTTCATTGAATAATGGAGAGCGCATATTATTGAAATCCTGTTTCAAATCCCAGTTCCACCATTTCCTAGTGTGGCTTTAAGTTTCTTAACCCCACTAAGACACAGTTTTCATATGTAAAATAAAAGTTATACAAGCTGCCTTCTAGGTTTATTGTGAAGATTGATTGAGATAACAGGGAAAACAATTAACATGGGGTCAGATCCAAAGTGAGGATCAACAGATATGATTCCTTACTCCTTTGTTTCTCCAGTTGTCATTAATAATCAGCGGTAATTTTCCCCCTGCCTATTGTGAAGTAATTCTTCCTTGTGAAGTCATACAGGTTTTTAAAATCTCTAATAGTAATATGTTTCACTATTATATAGTCATATTATATATATATTATATATACAAGCTATATATATTAGCTTAGTGAAATTCATTTGTCTTATGAACAATTTTTCTAATTTCTTCTGTCATTTGAAACTCAGTTTTCTGAGATGTTATCAGTATTTTCAGAAAAGTTATCACAGACTTGGATAACCCCTTAAAATTGTGTGCAAAATTTTTATATACTGGTACATAAATGCCTTTTTCATCAAATCCCAAAGTAGTCAGGGTAACCGTGAGAAGTCAAGAACCACTAGGCATAAACTCTTGATTAAATTGTGCTTAAAATTAGTATTTGTAGGTCACTGCTCAGTACTAAGTTAAAGGGAATTTTTGATACACAAAATATTTACAGTTGTTTAGGTTATCTTCATCTGAAAATAGTANCATAGACGGCAGCCCACCAGGCTCCCCCGTCCCTGGGATTCTCCAGGCAAGAACACTGGAGTGGGTTGCCATTTCCTTCTCCAATGCATGAAAGTGAAAAGTGAAAGAGAAGTCGCTCAGTAGTGTTAGACTTCTTTAAAATGTGTTTTGCTGAGAGCTGACCGACATTCAGTTCTTTCTGAATATTTAGGACATAGTATTGATGTGGTGATTTGTAGAAAGCTTTGCCCATCTTCCTCAGCGTCCAGTCTGTTCTTACCCTACGAAATGGGTTCTTAATTTCAGACACAATTTTTCAGTTCTACGGGGTACATTTGATGTTTTTATAGTGTAGTCCTCTTTTGAAATTCTTCATTTTTTCACCCATTTTGTCCATTTTCCACTATAATTGAACATACTAATCATAGTTAATTTAAATTCCTGTCAACTAACACCAGATTATCTCTGGATTTGTTTCTGTTGGTTCCTGGCTCTTAAAGTTTTTAATTTTATGTTAGATATTATAAATAGAGTAAAGCAGAACTTCCAGAAGAAATCTTCAAAACCAAGGGTCCCATCTATCCTCTTTCAAGCAGATCAATTGAGTTCAATCACTCAGTCGTGTCTGACTCTTTGTGACCCCCATGGACTGCAGCACGCCAGGCTTCCCTGTCCATCACTAACTCCTGGAACTTGCTCAAACTCATCTGTATTGAGTCACTGATGCCATCCAGCCATCTCATCTTCTGTCGTCCCCTTCTCCTCCTGCCTTCCATCTTTCCCAGCATCAGGGTATTTTCTGATGAGTCAGTCCTTCGCATCGGGTGGCCGAGGTATTGTAGTTTCAGCTTTGCATCGGGTGGCCGAGGTATTGTAGTTTCAGCTTCAGCATCGGTCCTTCCAATGAATATTCAGGACTGATTTCCTGTAGTATTGACTGATTTGATCTCCTTGCATTCCAAGGGTCTCTCAGAAGTCTTCTCCAACACCATAGTTCAAAAGCATCAATTCAGGCAGATAGGGTGAGGAAAAATATTCACTTTGATCTAATCAGAGATTGAGCTAGGTTGGACTGATAAGTGATTTATTGTCAATACCTAGTTTTTTGTTTCTTGGTTATGGCCCTTCTAGACTTTTGATTGAGGCCTAGCAGGTCTTTGCCTCCTTTCCTCAGAAAGTTGTATGTATCCTTTGGATACTTTGAGTTTAGATTTTATGCATGTTCAAGTGTTCTGAGGAGTATACCAATTTTGAGTTTGTTGCAGATCTTCCTCCCTCTAGCAGAATTTTGTCTCCTAAGTACTGAGAGACTATGAGTAATCTTTTTCTGCCTGTTTGTCTTGGTCCCCCACCCTTCTATGCTACCCCAGAAGTCAGTAATGTCTCTTGGGAAAACTGGCTTTGCATTTTAGGGTACATCTAATTTCCAGTCCACTGAGCCAGGCTGTGCAATCCATCAGAGCTCTCTTGATTTCCTCTTTCCTTAGTAAGAGTCCCACTGGTTGTGCCAAACCTAATCCTCGGCTGATTTCTCTAATCAACAAAGAAAGAACATGGTTGGTACATAATCATCAAATATTTAGAAAAGGTGCTTTCCTTCTCTGGATTTTATTTTATCCAGGCCTTGTTGCTTCCCAGAATGTTCTGATGTTTTAAAAATAATGTGTTTTTTTTTAGTTTGTTTTTTGTTATTTCTTCAATGTATCCATTTCAGTTTGTGGTGGAAGTGTTGGTTTGATTGTTCCTGTCCTACCCAGAAATACACGTCTCCAGTTACCTTGACTTTACATAAAGAATTGTGCTGTTCTTTGCATATTGGGAGGGAAAGAACAGGGTGATTATTATCTTGCTTTTTAACATTTTGTTTGAAATTTCTTCATATTTGGAATTAAATCATATTTTAAGGACACTGTATTCATTTTATGTTAGTGCCTTGAATGGAAGGATTTAAAATTGATTTCACTTAATTTAGATGCAAGTGAAAATAGTTAATGCTTGCTGATCCCAGTTAGAAAGCATGTTCGCTTTGGAAATCTGAGTTTGAATCCTATCATTACCCTTACTGGTATGTGACCTTGGGCAAACCATTAACTTTTGTAAATCTTTATACTTAATCTATAAAATAATGATATACCTCAATTCATGTTTAGTTGTACAAAGCAAGTTATAAACAAAAACAAAATACATTTTGGATAAATCTCATTGAGACATAAGAATAGAATGAGTATTTCCTAGACCTCAGCTGGAGAAAATTTTAGTTTTAGATTAAGTTGGCTGTTCAAGGCCAATAGCTGAGTTAGTGGTTTAAATACTTTACGTGTCGTAGAGGTGTTATACAACAAATTAAAAATTCATAGCTTCATTGAATAATGGAGAGCGCATATTATTGAAATCCTGTTTCAAATCCCAGTTCCACCATTTCCTAGTGTGGCTTTAAGTTTCTTAACCCCACTAAGACACAGTTTTCATATGTAAAATAAAAGTTATACAAGCTGCCTTCTAGGTTTATTGTGAAGATTGATTGAGATAACAGGGAAAACAATTAACATGGGGTCAGATCCAAAGTGAGGATCANCCATTTCCTAGTGTGGCTTTAAGTTTCTTAACCCCACTAAGACACAGTTTTCATATGTAAAATAAAAGTTATACAAGCTGCCTTCTAGGTTTATTGTGAAGATTGATTGAGATAACAGGGAAAACAATTAACATGGGGTCAGATCCAAAGTGAGGATCAACAGATATGATTCCTTACTCCTTTGTTTCTCCAGTTGTCATTAATAATCAGCGGTAATTTTCCCCCTGCCTATTGTGAAGTAATTCTTCCTTGTGAAGTCATACAGGTTTTTAAAATCTCTAATAGTAATATGTTTCACTATTATATAGTCATATTATATATATATTATATATACAAGCTATATATATTAGCTTAGTGAAATTCATTTGTCTTATGAACAATTTTTCTAATTTCTTCTGTCATTTGAAACTCAGTTTTCTGAGATGTTATCAGTATTTTCAGAAAAGTTATCACAGACTTGGATAACCCCTTAAAATTGTGTGCAAAATTTTTATATACTGGTACATAAATGCCTTTTTCATCAAATCCCAAAGTAGTCAGGGTAACCGTGAGAAGTCAAGAACCACTAGGCATAAACTCTTGATTAAATTGTGCTTAAAATTAGTATTTGTAGGTCACTGCTCAGTACTAAGTTAAAGGGAATTTTTGATACACAAAATATTTACAGTTGTTTAGGTTATCTTCATCTGAAAATAGTATTTTTAACAAACAGTGTGAAACTTTTTTTTTTAATATACTTTGGTGGATATTTAGCTTATCTAGAATTACATAAAAGTTAATATTCACATAAAATTATTTTCCTCTTTACATACCATACTTTTTATTTATTATGGTTTTTTAAACTTAATTTTTATTGGGGTATNAATATACTTTGGTGGATATTTAGCTTATCTAGAATTACATAAAAGTTAATATTCACATAAAATTATTTTCCTATTTACATACCATACTTTTTATTTATTATGGTTTTTTAAACTTAATTTTGTATTGGGGTATAGCCAGTTAACAATGTTACGATAGTTTCAGGTGAACAGTAAAAGGACTCAGCCATATATATATTTATTTATTTATAAAACCATGTATCTGTTCTCCCCAAAACTCCCTCCCCTCCTGTACAGGCTACCACATAACATTAAACAGAATTCCATGTGCTATACAGTAGATCCTTGTTGGTTGTCCATTTTAAATATAGCAGGGTGTATATGTCAATCCTAAACTCCCTAACTATTCCTTCCTCGATCCTTACTCCTCCTCCCCCAGCATAGTTCTTTCTCTAAGTCTGAATATTCACATAATTTTTTTTGAACTATATTTCAAGTCTTTATTGAATTTTTTTACAATATTGTTTATGTTTTGGTTTTCTGGCTGAGAGGCGTGTGGGGTACTAGCTCCTTGGCCACGGATTGAACCCACAACACCTAGATTGGAAGGTGAAGTCCTACCACTGGACCACCAGGGAGTTCCTCCTCACATAAAATTTTTAAAAGGGGCATTTAATATAGGAAGGGATTTTTTTGAGGAATTTAATCATATTCTAGTTTGTCTTTTGGTGAATTTAGATTTTTCATGTATTATAATATTGAGATATGCCATTTAATTTCCTGTGTATTATTCCAGTATAAAATTTATGTTAATCCAAGACAGAGATAAATCAAGTAATTTTCTCTTAAGTTAAAAAAATTCATTAAAAATTTTGCATGCTTGCTTCCTAATGACTTATAACTAATAACATTTTTGTTTCATTTATTTTAATGATTTGAATTTGCACAGATGTCAAAAGATAAGTATGGTTCTTATTTGAAAAATACTTAAAAATTTAAAAAATTATGAATACATTCAAAGCATTATTCTAGTTAAAGCTTAATTAATGCATTATAAACTTAGGAGTTTAAAATTTGTTTTAAATAAGAAATTGAACATTTGAAATTGCACTCTGAGCTCTGTGATATGAATAAATCCTATTCAAAAAGATTTAATTTTAAGTTTAAATAGTTGAACTTTAATAAATAGTTATTAGTGAGCTACTCATACATTTTGTTAAATATTTTAGCATCTTATATTCTGAAGACTGATAAGAATGCTCTTTATTTGGGGAAAATTCAGAGAAATTTTGTTACAGTTCCACATTTAACATTTTTCCTTTGGTTTTAAGTTCTAGAAAACCACTTCTTTGAAAAAAATTTTTTTCAAAGGACTGAGAGTCAGTGAATCATTGGTAATAAATATACTGTTAAATAAGAGTGGTAACAGTGGTAACAAAGTAGGGAAGTAATACAGGGAAAACTTTGTAAATGATTTGCTCTCCTGCAAGACTTATTATATCTAATAGTGCTTAATTCATTTATGAGGAATAATAACATATTCATTAGTAAGTATAATATTTAGAAAAATTACAAAAAATGTTTCTTCTCATAATAAATCAAATTTGAATTTTCAGAAAATCCTAATTTTCAGTTGCAGTAGCTTACTATATCTGGGTGTTTCATATGTATTTTTCTATTTTAAGCTTACTTTAGATGCTTCTTTGGAAATTGATAGGGATTTGTCAACCTAATATTAATTGTTGATCATTTGTTATTTAATTTCCATTTTTGTAAATTATTCAGGCTGTTTACGTCTTTTGCATTTTCCTGGTTGACTTACTTCCACAATTCTACCAAAAATTTAAAAGGAACCAAATAAAAGCCAAAATTTCTATCCTTCTATTATTATTACTTGTTATTCAAGTTAAGTCTATTTAATAAGTCCATTTATAGTTGAAATGGTTTTTTTAGTTTTTGTTATTTTTTACTTGAATGTTGCAGAATGGTTATATTAGAATTAGTTCATCAGTGAGAAAAATACAGTTAGCAAAGTGTTGAAATGAGGAAATGTTTGACAAAAAAGTAAAGCTAGCTCTGTGAAGAGAGAGAGAGGGTTCAGAGTCCAAATGCTTAGAGCGGTCCTTTTTCCAACCAAGTTAGTTGACATGATATTATTTTCATAAAAACATTGTTTTGATTACATGGTGTGGATTGGTGATTTTAAGAGATTCTTTTAACTAAGGGTAAAAATCTAAAAATTAGATTTCTTGTTGATCATCTTTTGCAGAACTGAGGATTCACTGGTTAAGAACTGCTAACCTGTCCTCTGGCCTGCAGGGTGTGAGCACTGAAAAGGATTAAGGCCCACTGTAGGGAAGCTTGCACTGAAGCCTGCACTGCCCTTTCCCCTGTTCTTTCAGTTAAATAGAAGATTTTTAGTTCCCATGACTATCAGTCTGGTGCTTTTCACAAGCACCAGATTCTTTTAAGAAAATTGATTATTTTTAGATCCATTGGCCTAGAACACTGAAAGATGATTTTTTTTTTAAAGTATTTCCCGTTGATAGACCTTATGCATACTGTTTTTTCTGAGGCATATTCGTTTCCTTTAATTTATGTAGATTTGGTGATCGATAGAAATACTTTAAAAAATCAAGGACAGGCTTTTATATGGTTAAGTTTGTTTGTCCAGTAATAATTATAGAGTTTGGCAGTGTTTAATCTTATATTTTGTTATAAATAGCTATCTGACAACCCTGTGGACATAAACTCTTAACTTTTATTTCTAGAGTCCTGCAGTAATAAGGTACTTTCTTTTCATGTTTAAAGGCTTTTAAATAGATTTTTTTTAATGCTGTTGNAGTGTTTAATCTTATATTTTGTTATAAATAGCTATCTGACAACCCTGTGGACATAAACTCTTAACTTTTATTTCTAGAGTACTGCAGTAATAAGGTACTTTCTTTTCATGTTTAAAGGCTTTTAAATAGATTTTTTTTAATGCTGTTGTCATTTTTTAAAATATCTGCCAAATTGGTGTTGTATTTAATCGTGAAAATATATCTTGACTTTGTTAACTGAAAATAATTGCAAAGTATTAAACATTCTCAGTAGTTAAAGCTTTTTTCCCCCATTTAATTTGAGTTTTTGTTCTTACTAGCAAATAATTTGTGGCACAATTTCTTTTTTTTTTTAATGACTGTTACAGTCTATATACTTGTCACCTTAGTGTTCTAGAAATGTTCCACTCAGATCAAGAGTTCCTTTCTGGTTTTGTATGTTCTCACCTGCTCCTCACTGTAAATCACTGAGATGTCAAGTGCAATGATTAATTAAGCTGCACGTGCATGTGCTTTTTTTCCCCACCTGTCAAGCAGGAAAGAAGTCTTATATCAATAGCAAGATTAGATGCTGCAAATTCACAGCTATTACTCCAGACTATCAAGTGTATAAAAATATTTTATGTTTAGATGCTTATTTGGAATATGGCGTACCACCGTTTGTTTGATTTAGAATTCTTAAATATTGTAAGATACAATTATTATATCAAATCCTGTCATTAAACTTCCAAGTAGAAGCAAAGGATAAATTTGGCATTTCTACATAAATATTTTGGAATTTAAGGTTCATACTTNTGGCGTACCACCGTTTGTTTGATTTAGAATTCTTAAATATTGTAAGATACAATTATTATATCAAATCCTGTCATTAAACTTCCAAGTAGAAGCAAAGGATAAATTTGGCATTTCTACATAAATATTTTGGAATTTAAGGTTCATACTTTTTACTTGTCTTTTATTCAAATATGGGTAGTTGATTTGAGTTGTTTAAAGTAAATTATTTTAAGTTTCTAAATTGACGTTTGTTTGTGTGGTATCATATACACCATGAGATCCATTCGTAATGTTTGTTCTTGTTATAGTATGGGTTTAAATTTGTGATGAATGATTGTGGAAACTACACTTTTTTTCTGTGTGTAATGAGTATTTGCAGAATGTAATGTTAAACTTTTAATTTTTATATATTAATATGAAACAACAGACTTGAAAGCTTGTTCTCCTCACCCTACTTCTTTCATACATCCTGCCCCCTTTTTAAACATCAGCGAAAGTAAAACCTCAAATTGTATAGTAGTCTTAATCTATTATTAAAAGGTCCTAGAAAGGAAGATTACAAGGTAGATTCAGGTTTTGAATCGGTTTTGCCATTGGTTTAGCAGCGGGTGGGCAGGCAGATGCCTGCTCAGAGTAGAACCTATTGCCATTTTTCACCATTGATAGAGTAGCCTTTCAGAGTCAATGAGCTCTGTCAATGTGAGCTTGTCAAGGCTACAACTTCATAGACCTGAGAGGCGGTTTGAGAGGTCAGCCCTTTTCAGGTTCGCTGTGATGCAAATGAACTTTAATGCTTAAACAACTATTGGAATTTTTATGTCTGCTCCTTGTTCTTTTTTCTTCACAAAGTCATTGACGAGACATTCAGTGCTTTTTAAATTGGAAGTTGCATTGTGCTAAAGACCTAGTACAGATTTACGGAGGGCTGAAAGCAGTTAGATCATGTTCTTTTCATGGTGCGATTAGAATCAAATCGATTTCCCTACAGCCTTCAGCATTCAGATGGCAATTTTAACAAAGCTTGGGGGCTAGACAAGGGACAAAACGACTGAACTGAATGTTAATTACACTCTGCAGCCTTATTTTCTTTTGATTTGGGGCTGACTGGCAACTAAATTAACAAAAAGTGTGACCATAACTGCTGCCCTATTTTCATTTAAAAGGAGAGCTGCCTCTAAAAGGCTATCTTTACAAAGAAACAAGTGAGGTCTGCTGATCATTGTTAACAAGGGCACTTTTTTTCCTTTAAAATTCTTGCCAAAAAAACTGTTCAAAAAAGTAATGTAATAAATTAGTCATTGGCATATTATTACCCAGGGAGTTAGTTGAGTTTCTGATTTTTTTTGACGTAAGCTTGGAAAATGTAAGGCAGTAAGTGGTAGTTATGAATTATAATTGGCACCTCTGTGACTGTGGTGTGTATTTAGCATGTAATATGGTAACTAGATTACAGTAGATACCTTAAATAGATATTAAACATTTTATTATGTAACATTAGAGTATTCAAAATCAGCTTGGTCGTAACAATTTTTCACCTCACTCATCCTTGCTTGATAGTCAGATTTTCATATTTGATGATTAGCGCTTATTTAGTTGTGCCACATTAATGGAGCTGGATGCTTTTTTCCTTTCCTTGCAAGGAGGCTGCAGCTGCAGCAAGTTGCATTTGCTTCTTGTGGCAACACTGTCCTGTTTGCACCTGCAGCTGTGTCAGTCTCATCCTAACACCTGGCACCATGAATTATCCTACTCTTTATTCCTCCCCAAGCAAGAAACATTTCATGCTGCATAGTGTATACTGCAAAAATCACGTATAAATTTCTTAGTTGATTCCTTTAACAGTAGTATTGAATAAAGTTTGATTTTCAAATAAAACCAATTTTATTTGAAAACCAACAAAAATGATTGGATTAAATGCAGTTTTGCCTGTGAAAATCTTTGTGAAATAATAAATAAGCTTAGTTTTAAAATTTGGACATTATTTTTAAGTATGATATAAAAATTAGTTTTATACAGATTGATATTTTTTATTAACTTTTAATCATTTCCTTTTTAAATTTAAAGACCCTATTCATTTTGTTAATGTATAAATAACTTTGTTTTAAAATATGTATTAAGGTATTCTTATTACTACTAAATATTAGAGAAATATTTTTGAACGAAATGGGGATTTAAATTTGTATTTTTTATTGGATAACATTAGCTTTTTAGACTTAAATAAATCAGAGACTAGTAAGTTTGAAACAGTTAAAAAATATAATGCCCCAAACCATATCTTTATCAAAACAGAGTACTATTTCTGTTCAGGCTATTATTTATTGATAGAATGTTGCTAGTGTTATAGACCACTCTATACTCAGTCACTGTCTTATTCCTCTCTCCTTTTCACACAAAAAACAGCTGCAAAACCACGTTTTTCTAAAACCAGTCAGGAGTAAACTTTTTTCTCATTTGTCTTCTAGACACGAAGATCGATTGAGAAGTTATTAGAATGGGAAAACAATAGGTTATACCACAAGGTGAGTACCACGGGGAGCAGCTTCGTACTGTTGAGGTCTGAACTGCACAGTATGGAAACAGATGCTTTTGTTGAACTAAAAATATGAAAGATGGACAAATGGGTTAGTCTGTGTGCTGCAATAAAATAGAGCTCATTTTTCTTCTTTTACTCTCCTACTTGTCTAGCTGTGCTTGCACTGGAGACTGAGCAAAAGGAAATGTGAAACGAATAACATGATGGAATATGTAAGTTAAAGGGCTGTTTTGTGAGTTTCTCTATTAAATGATCATTTATTTTGCTTCTGATCTTATTCTTTCCATGATTATTAATCAGCAAAGGTGTCAGAAGCTTAATCTCCTGAGTGCAAGGATTTTCTACGGTTCACAGATGCATGGTTTCATGTGCAAGACTGATTTATAAAGTTATGAATGACTTGAAAACAAGGCTTCACTGTGTTCTGAAAAATAATAAATTAATTGCCAAGATAAAATAGGCTGAACATGTGTTGATGGAGTGTGAAATTTTAGATGCTGTATAAAGAATAACCACAACTTTGGTTACGCAGCAAGTCAGATATGGCTTTTTTATATAATGCTAATCAGGTTTCCAAGTATGGAAGAAAACCTTTCAGCCAAGCCACTGGAGCTTAAGAAACCTTTAGCCTTTATAGATTTTAACTGCCCATACCTCAGTGGCCTTTAAAGAATCTTTCAAAGTGTTGTTGGGATATTATTCTGTAAAAAGTATGTTAAAAGTAAACAGGAGATAAGATGTTGCTCACCCTGTGTTTATTCTTCAAAAGATATCTAATAAGTATGTGTATACGGTCAGTTTTAGAGCTTGGAATGGGATTTAATTTACCAGCTACTTGATTTACTTGAAAATTTTTTCTCAGTTTGAAAAGTTCAGAATACTATAGAAAAAGTGTGAATTTTTATTCTCCCTTGAGCCTGGATGTTTTATGTTAAATATGAAAAGATTAATATATGAAAAGAAGAAGAACTAAGCATGGAGTTGAGTATCTAGCACATCATTTTTGACAAATTTTGTCTATTCTTTGACACAGAATAGCCATCATAGGTAGCATGTGTATGTGTGTGTGTATAAAAGATTAATGAAAACAGTGCCTGGATACTGGAAATAGTTGGAAATTATCATAAAATCATTTTTCTCTGTAGCATTTTCTCTTTCTTTCATTATCACACAATCAAATCCCATTTCTAGCCCTGAACATAAAAGATGTCTTTAAAATGTCTCTTTTTTCATAGAATAGCTCTATTCAGTGAACTAAATAATGTAGATTTTATCATTATCTATTATATCAAACATGTTAATTTATGATGGTAAAAAGGCACTTGATACTTTTGTATAATAATAAAAGCACATTTGAATAACTTGTTTTGAGATTGACCTATGAAAATACTAGGCTTGTATTTTCATCATAGATGAAAACTCACTGGTTGAGAGAGTTTATGTATTTTGTGAGAAGGAATGGATATGTAAGTGATTTAAAGCTTTTTGTGAAAAAATATTTGGTATATTTATAAACCCAAACACTCAGCTTATTAAAATAGAAGCTTTTATTTATTTATTTAGCACACTTCTAAATTTACTTTGGAAAGCAAAGCATAAAAGTATTCCCAATACTGTTATTTCCAGATAGAACTATAAGATCATTCATTCATAAAATATGCTCATTCTATTTAATGTTTATATTTATGATGTTGTAGTATTAATTAAATGGCAACCCACTCCAGTATTCTTGCCTAGAGAATCCCAGGGATGGGGGAGCCTGGTGGGTTGCCGTCGATGGGGTCGCACAGAATCAGACACGACTGAAGCGACTTAGCAGCAGAAGCAGCAGTATTAATTGAAATAATTTAACCTTCCAAAACATTCTGAACTTATGTGCTCTGTAAAATATGTGCTCTTTTTGCTCTGTTAAATTGTCATTAATTTTTAGATAAACACTTTTGTACTAAAGCCATTATATTTTCTTACCATCATAGAAGATATCTAGAAGAGTAGTTTTTTAAAAACTTAAAAATTACTTTTAAATGTATCTTTCTTCAGTTTTTTTGGAGTGAGTGTGTGTGTGTGTGTGTATTTATGACAGTTGAGTGGAGGAAAAACATAATTTTAAAAACTCCCTAAAAATAGTTTCGCAAAGTTAAAATAGAAATAATCAGTATATCTGTATGACTTTAAATTTTCTTTAATTTACAGAAATTTCATTTGCTGGCTAAAGGGAAATATTTCTCCTTGATTATGTTTTGAATATTGGAGTAAATTTATGAAATATACCAAATTTTCTTTTATTCAGATATGGCAGAAGAAATGAGACAAATGGTTAACTTCTGTGTGTGGCTTCTGAAGGGAAAAAGTTTGTAGGATATATTCTTTTAAAACTAGTAATAATTCAGATAGTCAAANATATTGGAGTAAATTTATGAAATATACCAAATTTTCTTTTATTCAGATATGGCAGAAGAAATGAGACAAATGGTTAACTTCTGTGTGTGGCTTCTGAAGGGAAAAAGTTTTAGGATATATTCTTCTAAAACTAGTAATAATTCAGATAGTCAAAGATATCTTTTACTATTCATTGTGCAATATATATACTGGAAAATATAATTTAGTCATCAAATTTTAGAGCTAGAATCTTGCCATCTCTCCAGTCCTTTCATTTTATAGGTGAGGACACTGAGAAACAGAGGACTCTAGCTCAAATAAAGTAGCTGGGCAGGAAGCTGGGGAACATTCTGTAGGCAAATCACAGGTCAGGAGAATGGCACAGGGACACCGAATGATGAGTCAGCTAGGGGAGGAGTATATTGGAGCCACGTATAGAAATACCTTCTTCATTGAGACAGGTCAAAAATCAGGAGAACTAAAGAGTGAAAATGAAGATTTGTGCCTCAGATGACTAAATGTAGAAAAGTATCCAAACCTAGATCATATCAAGACAGTTTCTAAAAAGACTGAGGAGTTCCCCAAACTGGAACCTGTTCAAATTGAATAATTTTTTGTTCAGCATCCATTCCATACAGAGTTGAAACAAGGGGGAAATTTGATTATAGTTTAAGACAGTTCCAAGTTTGGAATAAAAATTAGCTCTGGTCAACTTGTGTCTTTCTGTGTTAACTGTGTTTTGTTTTTTGATTGATTTCCATTTAGTTTCCTAGTAAAAAGTCCTTTGGGACAGATTTTAACCTTTAATTTTGCTAACCTAACCTTTAATTCTGCTAACCTAAAAAGAAATGAATGTTTTTAAAAAATTACGAGAGAGAACCAACACCTTGTCTAGAGATCACATGTCCCGGTATAGTAAAATGAGAACAGCTCTAGAACCTAAAAGACCCCTGGAACTGGGCTGTAAATAAAAGGGAGGAAGCCTGTGGAGCTGAATGTTAGGGTCAGCTGCAGCTACCATCAGGGAGTAGAAAGGGCGAGGCTTTGGAGTTAAGACAGTCTTTTGTTCATACACTAACTCCATAATCTGTGGTGTTGTACTTCTCAAATCATCAGGTTTCTCATCTGTAAAGTGAGTATGATAATACTTGCCTCATTGTCAGGATTAAATAGATGCATATAGTATGGAATATTTGGTATGTAGCTAGCCCTCAGTAAATGCATGCATTCTGCTCTTTGTCAGAGGCACTATAAAAATTGTTTTAAGTGATGGAATATAAATTAAGGTTTTTTAAGATAAAAATTTTAAAGAAATCCTTTTAAAACTTGTTTTCTCCTTCTACAGGTCATCCTCATAGAATTTTTACCAAAGACACCGATTTTTCGACCAGATTAGCATTTACTTTATTTATAGAGACTTTCCAAGTATGTTGTCTTTCCAATGGTGCCTTGCTTGGTGCTCTCCTGGTGGTGACATAACATTGGTTCTACAGAATCGTGTGGTGTTTTTTTTCTGTTTTTTTTTTTTTTTTTTTTTAATAACCGCATGTTCTAAGTGTGCATTTTTGTCAAACTTTGCAACAGTTATTTCATACAGATGTTTAATACTTAAGTTATTGTGCTCTTTTCTGTTATGTATTCTGATTTTCAAGGATTACTTTTTTGTATTATCAAAAGAAAAATACATTTGAACTTAGCATAAAAAGTGGCCAGCTTTTTTATTTTACCACCAAGGTATACACAGTCCTTTATTTATTAATTCCTTAATATAGAAAAAGACCTTTGTAAGGCTATACTTATCTGTTATTCTAGCAAGCACACTCTGTATTATTTCTCTTGCTTTTTAAATTTATTGTCATTATTTTAAAATAGTGTTTTCTTTCATAAATTTTTGGACCATAACATATTCCTTCTCATACAATTCCTAATGCTATGTTTACAGCAGAAATATCTGTAACATTATAAAGACCTGTCAAATATTTTGAAAATATTTCCGTCTTCAAAAGTCGTAAGGCAGGATTAAATTATTTTCATTAGAATAGACAAATCAGTGAATGGTATGCATGCATCTAATGTTTACTAGAGCTCAGGATCACAAAACATAGTAGCATTGCAATCTGTATATTTTTGATCAAGGTATTAATATAATGGCCTTATTTGGGTTATTTTTTATTGTTTTATCAAATCTTATGTACAAAAGTATAGGAATACTAGAAATACTCCTTTAAAAAATTTCTAAGGAAACTATCAATCTAACAGCAATTGTAGAATGCATATGTTTCTGAAAAGTTTTCAAAAGAAAACAAACATTATAGAATTAAACTGGTGTTTAATATCCCATTGATATTTAAAACAGATTATTCCTAAGAAATGGAGGGCATATCTAATACAGTTTTAATTCACTAGTTTGCTTTCAGTCCAGTTATGTATACTTTTCTGATTAAGAGTATGATACACAAATTTGAGTCAGATCATTTTGTTTCTTTAAAATATGTACAGGCATCCTTTTTTTTCCTCTTCCTTTTGGTTGTACATATCTCCATGCATTTTAAAACTCTAAATTTCTGAATGGCCTATGTGTAAACTTTTGTTTTTATAAACCTTGAAATTATACAAATTTTGTGTGTGTATACATGTTCCATACAACTGTGGTATCGAGCAATAATGTGAATAACTTTTGAAATTATATAAACTATGCTTAATTTGTATTAAGAATTGGTACCACTATATAATACTTTTTTCCTTGTATTAAATCTTTTAAATACCAGTTTCATTAATTTATATACCTGTATTTTTAAAAACTGTTTCTTTGTACTTCTCCAAAGTACTGTAATTCTATGTGAATATGAATAATTTAATAACATATCCTATCATATATTAGGAACTATCTTAAAAATTAGGATTTTTGGAGAGGGGTGTGTCCTGAGATTTATTTGTTTCCTTTGCTTCCCAAAACACCAACTTGAATTTATAAAACACTTTTCCTATGAAGAGCTCAAAGTACAGAGAATTCATACACTTCTCATTTTATTTACCTTGTGTCTTGGATATGTCCTATCACCTTAAAGTAGCGCCAATTAAAAGATAATGCTATTCAGAAACTCTAGTATTCCTCTGTGGTTTCCCTGTGACAAATTATCTTATGGAAAACTCTGATTTTGCCTCAGGAGGATTCCAAAAGAACAGAAAAATATGACTGTGTAGACAATGCAGCACAGTTTTCCAAATCTGAAGTTTTGTAAATTTGTGGAGCATCATGTTAATCAGCTTTATAGGAAGAACTGTACCCATTTAGGCATAATTATTTTCTCCTATTAATCTTCTATAAATTGTAATTTTAACATTATATTCCCATAAGAATATTAATATTTTTAACAGGATAGTTTTCATACTTGATAATGTTAAGTATAGGATTTTAAAATATTTTCCTGATTTTATTGAGAAATATGTTGCCTAAAGAGTCCCTGGAAATGAGCACTCATATTTCTAATGAATATATGGAAAAGAGCTGTGAATGCTTAATATGTGACATTATCATAAGTCAGTTATACTTTGAGCAGTTAGATTTCCATGTTTGGGTTTTCATTAGTAGCCTCCAGTGTAAGCCCTTTGTTTTACTCTTGAATCATGAATTTAAGTGTCTATGTTACTGGAAGTTAGGAATGTCGGAGATGCCTGCGTTATATGAACATTAGTCCAAAGGAAATTTTTTTTTTCCAAAAGAAATGTTTTAAATGATGATCTTTAGTTTCTGTTTTCTAGTTTGTGAGACATGAACCATAGTACATAATTATAAAAATGGCCAAGAAAAGGTATTATAGATTTTACATAGGTTAAGTGAATATCTTATGATCTTCATTCTGGCAATATATTACTGGCACTTTACAATTAGTCCAGCATCCCTTTGTAGAAACATTCCTTTATCAAACATTGTACTTTGTAAACTCTATTATATTTTAGCACATGACTTTTGTATACCTGAATTAAAATATATGGTCATCCAAAATCTAATGACTGTAGTAAAACTGAAGTAACATTTAGCTCTTAGGGTAAATATGCCCTTCTCTCACAACCTTATATATAAAAAGGTCCTCGGATACTCTATTATGACTCTTTAATGACTAGGTTTCATCCATTTAAAATATAAACATGTAATTTGGCCTGAGATCAAGAAGTGTTCAACCTTGAAAACTAGTAAACAGTGATTTCCTTTCCTTACTAGAGAAGCTAGTTTTGTAATCGAATAATTTAAAATCAGGAAGAACCACAAAAAAGTTTCTCCATAGTTGTATTTTCAGTGTTATACAAGAGAGCTTCCGATTGCCTCTTTAATAGACACAGACCAACTGTATAAAATATTGACAGCATTCCATATCAATCTTTGGTTATAAAATAATGATATTAAGTAGTAACATGTACAATTGAATCCGTAACTGCGTCCCTAGCTGCATGATTTCAAACTACACTACTTTTGTTATTGTTGTTGTTTAGTCGTTCAGCCATGTCCAACTCTTTGTGACCCCATACTTTCATTTAGTATTTACATTGACCGTTTCAACTTTTATGGTAAGTGCTTCACTATTACAACCATTAGCTGCTTGCCTAATGTTTCACTGTAAATAATTTGCTTTGGCTCAACTCTTGGTCACTAGTACTTAATCTTAAGTACAATGTGTTTAAAACTGTCTTTGAATTCTAGCATTTAGTACTGGACTCTCTTTCAAGCTTCTCCTATCCCATTGAAGTATTGTGGGTCCTTTTGCTGCCCTCCTGATGTCCAGAATCTTCACCCAGGTGTGGATAGTTCAGAATTGCCTTTCTATTTTCCTTAGTCAAAGCTCCGAGTAAGAATGTTAATTTTTTTGCGCTGTTAGCTATGTGTTTAGAAAGCCAATTAAAGTGAGTCAGTGACATTAAGTGATAATGGCTGACACTCTGAATTCTTCTAAAGTGGTACTTGCATTTTTAAAAGAGGATTTCTTAACTTAAATTTTCAATTGGTTTTCCTTTTCAAAACACCCTAGGAAGTCCGAACTTTCCTAGGAAGGAGGTAGTAGAATGGTTGCATGTGAGGCTTCTCAAACCATTATTTCTGAAGAAAGCTGATTTATGTCTAGTAGTAGGGTAGAAAGAAAGGGCTCCAGACTAACCCCAAACCAAACTATTCGTTGTTCCATAATAGTTGGTGTTCAGTTCAGTTGCTCAGTTGTGTCCAACTCTTCGCGACCCCATGAATCGCAGCACGCCAGGCCATCTCATCGTCTGTCATTCCCTTCTCTTCCTACCCTCAATCTTTCCCAGCATCAGGGTCTTTTCAGATGAGTCAGCTCTTCACATCAGGTGGCCAAAGTATTGGAGTTTCAGCTTCAACATCAGTCCTTCCAATGAATATTCAGGGACTGATTTCCTTTAGGTTGGACTGGTTGGATCTCCTTGCAGTCCAAGGGACTCTCAAGGGTCTTCTCCAACACCACAGTTCAAAAGCATCAATTCTTCAGCACTCAGCTTTCTTTATAGTCCAATTCTCACATCCATACATGACCACTGGAAAAACCATAGCCTTGACTAGGTGGACCTTTGTTGGCAAGGTAATGTCTCTGCTTTTTCATATGCTGTCTAGGTTGGTCATAGCTTTCCTTCCAAGGAGTAAGTGTCTTTTAATTTCATGGCTGCAATCGCCATCTGCAGTGATTTTGGATCCCAGAAAAATAAAGTCAGCCACTGTTTCCCCATCTATTTGCCATGAAGTGATGGGACTAGATGTCTTGATCTTAGTTTTCTGAATGTTGAGCTTTAAGCCAACTTTTTCACTCTCCTCTTTCACTTTCATCAAAAGGCTCTTTAGTTCTTCTTTGCTTTCTGCCATAAGGATGGTGTCATCTGCATATCTGAGGTTATTGATATGTCTCCTGGCAATCTTGATTCCAGCTTGTGCTTGCTGCAGCCCAGCGTGTCTCATGATGCACTCTGCATATACATTAAATGAGTAGGGTGACAATATATGGTCTTGATGTACTCCTTTTCCTATTTGGAAGCAGTCTGTTGTTCCATGTCCAGTTCTCCAACTGTTGCTTCTTGACCTTCATACAGATTTCTCAAGAGGCAGGTCAGGTGATCTGGTATTCCCATCTCTTTCAGAATTTTCCACAGTCTTCCAACAACAAAAGGGAAAATTATAAACATGGACATCACGAGGTGGTTGACACCGAAATCAGATTGATTATAATCTTTGCAGCCAAAGATGGAGAAGCTCTATACAGTCAGCAAAAACAAGACCAGGAGCTGACTGTGGCTCAGATCATGAACTCCTTATTGCCAAATTCAGACTGAAATTGAAGAAAGTGGAAAAAACCACTAGACCATTCAGGTATGACCTAAATCAAATCCCTTATGACTGTATAGTAGAAGTGAGAAATAGATTTAAGGGACTAGATCTGATAGACAGAGTGCCTGATGAACTATGAATGGAGGTTCATGACACTGTACAGGAGACAGGAATCAAGACCATCCCCAAGAAAAAGAAATGCAAAAAAGCAAAATGGCTGCCTGAGAAGGCCTTACCCAATAGCTGAGGAAAGAAGAGAAGCTAAAGGCAAAGGACAGAAGGAAAGATATACCCATTTGAGTGCAGAGTTCCAAAGAATAGCAAGGAGAGATAAGAAAGCCTTCCTCAGCGATCAATGCAAAGGAATAGAGGAAAACAACAGAATGGGAAAGACTAGAGATCTCTTCAAGAAAATCAGAGATACCAAGGGAACATTTCATGCAAAAGTGGGCACAATAAAGGAAAGAAATGGTATGGACCTAAGAGAAGCAGAAGATATTAAGAAGAGGTGGCAAGAATACACAGAAGAACTGTACAAAAAAGATCTTCACGACCCAGATAATCACAATGGTGTGATCACTCACCTAGAGCCAGATATCCTGAAATGTGAATTCAAGGGGGCCTTAGAAAGCATCACTACGAACAAAGCTAGTGGACGTGATGGCATTCCAGTTGAGCTATTTCAGATCCTGAAAGATGATGCTGTGAAAGTGCTGTACTCAATATGCCAGCAAATTTGGCACACAGGACTGGAAAAGGTCAGTTTTTTTCAATTCGAAAGAAAGGCAATGCCAAAGAATGCTCAAACTACCGCACAATTGCACTCATCTCACATGCTAGAAAAGTAATGCTCAAAATCCTGCAAGCCAGGCTTCAGCAGAATGTGAACCGTGAACTTCCTGATGTTCAAGCTGGTTTTAGAAAAGGCAGAGGAACCAGAGATCAAATTGCCAACATCTGCTGGATCATGGAAAAAGCGAGAGAGTTCGAGAAAAACATCTATTTCTGCTTTATTGACTATGCCAAAGCGTTTGTGCGGATCACAATAAACTGGAAAATTCTGAAAAAGTTGGTGTTAAGTAAACTCAAACTATCCTTTTAAATAAATAGATTCTTAATTTTCCATAGATATAATTGCCAACTGTGTGTTTTTTTTAGGATCAGATGTTTTATAGAAGTTGAGGTTTGGAGGAGATTTATCTTTGAGTTATGAAGGATATCTTGAGTTACCTTGTTCTGTACTTTTATAGACTTTTTAGATAGTTTAGCGACACCCAACTCCAGTACCCTTGCCTGGAAAATCCCATGGACGGAGGGCCCTGGTAGGCTGCAGTCCCTGGGGTTGCTAAGAGTCAGACACTACTGAGTGACTTCACTTTCACTTTTCATTGTCATGCATTGGAGAAGGCAATGGCAACCCACTCCAGTACTCTTGCCTGGAGAATCCCAGGGATGGTGGAGCCTGGTAGGCTGCCGTCTCTGGGATCACACAGAGTCGGACACGACTGAAGTGACTTAGCAGCAGCAGCACCAGCAGAAGCTTAGCTAGTGTTTGCATTGTTAGTTATAAATCTGTGTACTTGATTCTGCCATAGGGTGCGATCCCTCTCCTCCCCCCACCCTCACCACCTCACCTTGGTAAATTAAAACAACAGAGATTGATTGTAGCTTTAATAGTAATGAAAACAAGTTTAGATTACTAAACCTGATTTTGATTTCTCATGTTCTGCAAGATCAAGTTTACTTGGCCTCTTCGGTTTTCATTTTCATGGATGGATACTATGACTACCTCATATTTTTTAATCATTTATTTTGCTGCTGATTATTATGTCCTATATGGAAATAAGTAGCTAGATGTTTAATAGTAATGACTGAGTGGCTTTTTAAACTTAACAATATCAGCAGAAACTTGAGTTATTATCAAATTTTGCTTTTGAAATTGAGTTATAGTGAGTATTCCCTATATATACTTACTTACAATAATATTTGCTTATTTTAAAATGAGGTAAACATTAAATATAATATCTGAGAAAAATTTCTTATAAGCCCTTTAAAAATATAGTTATATCTGATATTTAAGCAAAATTATGCCTTTGTTTTGGTGTGTTTTAACATTCTACTTCATGAACATGGTGCTCTGAATTTAAGAACTGACAACTTTTTTCTCTTCATGAAAGATGCATTGTATATTGCTTTCTTAGCTCTTTATCTCATAAATATTTCATTGAATTAACTATACTAATTATTTCTCAACTTTGGCAGATAAGGTATCTATTTCTTAAAAAAAAAAAAAAAGGAAAAGAAAGAACCATAATGTCAACCAGCCTTCAAAGAAGATGAGGAACAGGTCACTGTTTTGGCCACTCTCCTGTACTGGACCATAATGTACCCTTAAAAACTATAGATATTTCTTTACTATTATTTTTCCTACTGGTTCTTAATTTAGTAAGAGTGGTTAGATTTTAAACGTTTTAGAAGAAAAGTATATTCCAGTTTGGCAAGAAACCTTTTGTACTAAATAAAAGACCACCTCCTCTTTCTTCCCTTTTAATAGCAGCTTATTTACTTAGGTAATTACTCCAATCTCATTGCATTGCCATAAGGTCTTCAAAAACAGAAGTTTGTTGTAACCGAAGTTATCAAAGCCCTTTTAAAGTCTCTATTTCTTTTTCACATTAATTAGAGCTAATGACATTTTGACCTCTCAGAAGAGTTAAGCATTGTAAACTAGAGGTGGAAAACAAGGTAGACATGATTGGAAAAGTGTGTGCTGAATTCTACTGTTGGAGAGAAATAACTGCATTGTTATCCTACAGTTTGGTTTACAAAGGGGAAAGTTATGCAATGGCCAGCAATTGCACACAGCTTTATACTTATATTCTTTCTGTATTACAGGGCACTGGGAAGTTTCGTTTCTTTTTTTTTTAGAAAAATATTGTTCTAAAGTTTTGCTATATAATGTTTTTTGAGAAGATTGGAGGCTACCTTGAATACAGTATTCCTCTGTTTATCTTTTATAATTGAAGTGTGGTAAACAGTTTGAAAAGTACTAAAGGATTTTAGGAATTTGTTCCTATGTCCTTGATGAGCATGGAATAGTTTTCAAATAAACTAATTCATTAGAAATTTTTGATGAGTGAGCAATTATGCAGACCCATGATCAAGGTCCCTATGAATTATACCTTCAGGTTATTCTAATTACACCCAGCTAAGTCTAGTAATGAAAATAATTGGTAAATTGGTAAATATGCAGTTGACTTTTAAAGATATATATTTTTCTTTATTGAAAAAGCCATTGTCCAATGAGTATCATCTGTTTTTGTTGATAAGATTTTTCTTTTGGTTAGATAAAAATTTGTTGGTTTTTATAATTGTGAAGAAAATCTGTATTTAAGTGGCTTGGTCTTTGTTCCAGTCTTGGCTGCAGAATATTTAGCCGTGTAAAATTAAGTCTTCATTGACATGATTTTTTTCTAGTAAACAAATGGAGACCTGATTTGCGCTAGGCGTTTTTGTTTTTTTTTTAACTTGCTTACTTTGCCTAGTTGAGTTTTTATTATTCTTAAGTGAATCTGTTGTAGCACATGACTTCAAAACATGATTCTATGCTCAAAACTGAAATATGGGCTAATTTATAGCATTTGGTCCCTAAAGACTGTATGTTAAGTAAAAATTTAAGTCAATTTAGGTGAAGTTGGAAAAGGGAGTCTGGAATTTAGAGAGCAAATCACTTTAAAAGAAATTGACCAAAAGTAGTCATGTCTGTTGAAATGACTGTGTGAATGAATACACACACACACATATTTCTGGGAATAAAATAGTAGACATTATGAATATGAGTTTAGGAACTGTGAGCAATAAACTTACTAAGGAAAATTGTATATTATTGTGTTCTTGAACTTGCTTTATAGTTGGAAAACAAAAGTACAACTTGTATATTACCTTTTTTCCCTCCAAATATCTTATTTAAGTTGTCCTTAAATTTTAAAAGCCAATATAGCTATTAAAGTTTAGCATTGATATTTAAGTTTTTTGGGGAAACATATAATTCTAATCACTACTCCTGTAAATATACATATTTAGCACTTAGGTAAAGTTTGTTATACTGTATCAAGTGACTTTTTGTCATATAAGCTATTTGTTTCATTTTACCTGATGATTGACCCAGGTTCCAGTGCAAACCTTTAAAAAGTTCCATATATATGGAAAAATGTATATACATACATAATTCTAAAATAGAATATTTATAAGTAATTATATCTCGGTTCATTAGGACATCTCTCCAGTCAGCAGTAGAGATGCTTTTACACTCTATCACCTGGATTGTTGTAGTTAAAATGCAAAATGACAATTGATTTTATTTAAAGCATTTAAAAACTAAGAANTTGTAAACTAGAGGTGGAAAACAAGGTAGACATGATTGGAAAAGTGTGTGCTGAATTCTACTGTTGGAGAGAAATAACTGCATTGTTATCCTACAGTTTGGTTTACAAAGGGGAAAGTTATGCAATGGCCAGCAATTGCACACAGCTTTATACTTATATTCTTTCTGTATTACAGGGCACTGGGAAGTTTCGTTTCTTTTTTTTTTAGAAAAATATTGTTCTAAAGTTTTGCTATATAATGTTTTTTGAGAAGATTGGAGGCTACCTTGAATACAGTATTCCTCTGTTTATCTTTTATAATTGAAGTGTGGTAAACAGTTTGAAAAGTACTAAAGGATTTTAGGAATTTGTTCCTATGTCCTTGATGAGCATGGAATAGTTTTCAAATAAACTAATTCATTAGAAATTTTTGATGAGTGAGCAATTATGCAGACCCATGATCAAGGTCCCTATGAATTATACCTTCAGGTTATTCTAATTACACCCAGCTAAGTCTAGTAATGAAAATAATTGGTAAATTGGTAAATATGCAGTTGACTTTTAAAGATATATATTTTTCTTTATTGAAAAAGCCATTGTCCAATGAGTATCATCTGTTTTTGTTGATAAGATTTTTCTTTTGGTTAGATAAAAATTTGTTGGTTTTTATAATTGTGAAGAAAATCTGTATTTAAGTGGCTTGGTCTTTGTTCCAGTCTTGGCTGCAGAATATTTAGCCGTGTAAAATTAAGTCTTCATTGACATGATTTTTTTCTAGTAAACAAATGGAGACCTGATTTGCGCTAGGCGTTTTTGTTTTTTTTTTAACTTGCTTACTTTGCCTAGTTGAGTTTTTATTATTCTTAAGTGAATCTGTTGTAGCACATGACTTCAAAACATGATTCTATGCTCAAAACTGAAATATGGGCTAATTTATAGCATTTGGTCCCTAAAGACTGTATGTTAAGTAAAAATTTAAGTCAATTTAGGTGAAGTTGGAAAAGGGAGTCTGGAATTTAGAGAGCAAATCACTTTAAAAGAAATTGACCAAAAGTAGTCATGTCTGTTGAAATGACTGTGTGAATGAATACACACACACACATATTTCTGGGAATAAAATAGTAGACATTATGAATATGAGTTTAGGAACTGTGAGCAATAAACTTACTAAGGAAAATTGTATATTATTGTGTTCTTGAACTTGCTTTATAGTTGGAAAACAAAAGTACAACTTGTATATTACCTTTTTTCCCTCCAAATATCTTATTTAAGTTGTCCTTAAATTTTAAAAGCCAATATAGCTATTAAAGTTTAGCATTGATATTTAAGTTTTTTGGGGAAACATATAATTCTAATCACTACTCCTGTAAATATACATATTTAGCACTTAGGTAAAGTTTGTTATACTGTATCAAGTGACTTTTTGTCATATAAGCTATTTGTTTCATTTTACCTGATGATTGACCCAGGTTCCAGTGCAAACCTTTAAAAAGTTCCATATATATGGAAAAAAGTGTATATACGTACATAATTCTAAAATAGAATATTTATAAGTAATTATATCTCGGTTCATTAGGACATCTCTCCAGTCAGCAGTAGAGATGCTTTTACACTCTATCACCTGGATTGTTGTAGTTAAAATGCAAAATGACAATTGATTTTATTTAAAGCATTTAAAAACTAAGAAATTTTGTGCTTGTGGATTATTTTTGTTTCCTTGAATCATCTCAGTATTGTAGTTTTGAAAGAATTGATTTCTTATTTTCTGAATTTTTAGTTTTTTATTCTTTTTTCTCCATGCTAACAAGAAAAATGCAAATATTCTCAAAAGTAAATGAACTTTCCCTTTTCACAGATGGAGACCTAAGCAAAAATACCATTACTGCTTGCATTAGTTACTATCTTACAATCCATCACAGAAAGCCCAAAAGATAGCCTAACCTTTTGTACCTATAGTCTTAGATATTGTTAGATAGCCATTCAGTTTTCTTTACATCATGTGTGAGATGAATATTTCTTTAGACTTTTTTGTTTGCTTTACTAAAGAAATCAACAAAGGGGGAAAAAAAAGTCCAAAAAACAAAACAAACAAAAAACACCCTGTAACTCATGTGAAGCATGCAGGGTGTTGTAATTTCAGTTTGCAAAGTGGTGTGATACAATGTTGCTGAGGCAAAAGCACACGATAGATTTAATGTAGCCAATTGTATACTTTTGAAAAAAAGAGTAACTGTTCCCTGTGAGTTAATTTTGGATTTTTTCAAAATCTCTCTTTTAGGCTTTGTGCTGGATTCTTCCAGACAAATGCGTATTCCATGTGGGCCACTGTTCTGCTAAATGCTCTCAGTTCTCCTTTTGCAATCAAGATTATGTTGCTAAGGAGATTTTGCTTTTATTGGTGCCATTGATTTGTGTTAATACGTTTTGAATACCTCTCCGTATTCTTCCATAGACAANGTATTCCATGTGGGCCACTGTTCTGCTAAATGCTCTCAGTTCTCCTTTTGCAATCAAGATTATGTTGCTAAGGAGATTTTGCTTTTATTGGTGCCATTGATTTGTGTTAATACGTTTTGAATACCTCTCCGTATTCTTCCATAGACAAGGCCAAAAGAAAAACTTCCCTGAGTTTCCCAATTTACATTACAAATGGAGCGGTGGTGTAATGAAGCCGATATAAAGTGGGCAGTTGAAAGGGAACTAAAGAAGGGCACTCAAGTGAGAAATGAAGAAATGTGCCGGGTGTAGTCTGTGGGCTGCCTTTGGTCCAGCTGCAGGAACTGGCTCAGGCCATAGGTAGACTGAGTGAGCACCTCCCTCTGCAAAGACCACCCACTTTTTGGAGCCCAGGCTAGCATACCGCAGATTACCTCGTCGACTGATACAGGGCCATTTAAAAAGTGAGAGACTCTTCTTCTGAAGTGGCAAAGAGATGATTCTCTCTCACCCTCGGATCTCTTTTTGAGTCTTTCCTAGAGTATGACTGAGGCTAGACTTCCTGTGCCTTATGAGTTTAAGTTGTCTTTTAACGGAAGCCTTGTGGATGATTATGAGGACTAGCATGTTCAAGTTCTGCTGGTATGTCTCCAGGTGAGGAGGATGGTAACTAGATTAAGGATTTAATTATATGCTTCTTCCTTTGTATCATATTCTGGACTCCAGAGATGATCTTCTTATTTAAAAAAATCTCAAATGTTCTGCTGTGAATGGAAGGGTAATCCAACTTGATACGTCTTGAATCAGTGATTTACTCACAGCATGGTATCTCAAGGTTCCGAAGAATACCTCTGTGGCACAGTCACACCCTTTTAGTGGTTCATGTTGTTCAGACAATCTGTTGTTAACCCATATGGTTTTGTTTTGTTTGTTTTTTAATCAAATCACAAATTCTGCACTGATAAAACGAAGAATTTTCAGACATTTTAAATTAGAAATGCAAAGAATAATAATATTAGGAACTATGAAAAAATTGCTATATATATGTCTGAGAAAATAAACTGAACACAAAGAAAGCAACTTAAGTATTAAAAGAACAAGCTTGAGTTATAATTAATGGTGTCTCCTCAGTAGTTTCTTTTCCCCAAAAGATGTTTGTCAACTACTGTGTTTCATGGTTAAAATTCCAGTTTGCACACTAAATGTAGTAAGAATTTTTGTCTTATGTCCCAGGATCTTTGTCTACTTGTCCTTCTGGGGCATCTTTTTCCTGTAATTTTTTAAAAGTCTTTTAAAAGTAATTAACTATAGTTTAAAGACTAAACTTGAAAAACACAGGGATGGATTTATATATTCTGCCTGGTATTTTTGGCTGTACTTCTCAATGATTTCTGTAGTAGTGATACCATTCTTCCATGGTATAATCTTAAAGAATTTATTACAGGTAAAAGGTAGTGAAACAAATAACACAATACTTTTGTACTATGTATTGAGAACTTTTTTCCTCCAAATTGGAATTAATCTATGGAAACGGACTTAAATTACTTTAAACTTATGCTTAGAAAGACTGACCTGAAGAGATAGGCAAATGTGTTATATTTGTGTACATAAAGCATAAGCAATATAGTTTTACTCTGTACCTGGAATATGTAACAAAAACTAATGAAGTTATTTTTCAAATATGACTAAAATTTATCAGACATATTCTAAGGTTTATGAACTTTGAAAAACCAGTTCTTCATAGTCTTCTGTTTATAATATACTATTCCTGCTGGAAGGTATTTCTGTAAAAGAATGCAAGGATAGCAAGTCAATCATTCCTCCCACCTTGTCTGACCAGTGTTTCTTCTGTCTACTACTGAGAGCAAAGATGAGTTAGATGCTCTGTGAACACATAGCATGTGTTTAAATACTATCAAAGCCATCAATAATTAGGCTGCACCAGGAGAACCTTGCAGAAAGTGTGTGTATAGGAGGGCATCATCTTCTTTTCCAGTTCTGTCAGCACTGGTTTGCTCTTTAGCCATATAGCCCACATCCATTTTAAAAAAGAATCTCAGAGCTGGAAGAAACCCCAGTGGCGATGTACCTTGGAATCAACTGGGGAGTTTTTTGTTTTTATTTTTTCAAGTTCAGTTGGCTGTCCTGTCACTCCCACCCATTAGAATTGGGAGGAGAGGGAAGGAGAACATGTTTATTTTGAAAGATTTTTCTCAGTTATGATGACATCACCCCTCCCCATTGTAACCTTATAATGACATAAGGAGTTTGTCATTTATTTATGCTCACAGATTGTTTGTGACAGAGCTTATGTGTGTGTGTGTGTGGGGGGGGGGGTGTTTCCTGCAGTAAATGCTGTAATAGAATCTTCCTTTTTGCAAATTTAGCAATTTGAAAAAAATCCTAAAAGCTATTTATCATTTGAAATCAAGAAATGTTATCAAAATTTATTCTTTGCAACTAACTGAAAGACTATCACCTAGAGCAACCAAAGGCAATTTGTTGAAGAAAAACAACCCCAAATTGTTATCTCCCTAAGTAGTGAAATTCTAGCTCTATCTACTGCAAACCTGAAAACTGTGATTTAAACATTTAATTATTTATTGCTAGTCCATGTGAAAACATTTAGAATGGCTGGCAGCCTACCATGCCCCGAGTTAAACATTCTACAGCTTGACTAGATTTGCTGGTAGCCAACTTCACATCAGATTAAACACATTCTCTTCATGATGAATAGCTTGGAACCTAAAAACTTGATTTTGTTACAAGAAAACGCAAGGGGTGTGTTGTTTTCGAAATTAAAATTATTTTATGTTTTCCTGCCACCATTCTATTTGTGATTGTCAAAAGTATTTTCTTTGGTGGTGGTGAGATGGAGGAGAAATGGACAATGAGGGACTTTGGGTACTAATAAAAAGGACTCCAACAAGGTTGGACACAATGCAGCTTAGAGATGAACATTCATGAATTTTGTACAGAAAAAATTTACATTTCATTAACATTTTAAATTACAAAGGCAGGTCTACAAATACTCATTTGTGTGCTTGTGTGTTCTCATAGCATTTTCGAAGCAAATGGTGAATAATGTAATGCTAACTATATTCTGTNGTACAGAAAAAATTTACATTTCATTAACATTTTAAATTACAAAGGCAGGTCTACAAATACTCATTTGTGTGCTTGTGTGTTCTCATCGCATTTTCGAAGCAAATGGTGAATAATGTAATGCTAACTATATTCTGTTTCCTTACCATTAATTTCCCTTTTTATTTTAAAGTTTAAGCTAATTGTAATGTGTGGAAACTAGTAACACTCATTTCAGTGAATCATACTTTATGGATCTATCCATGTAAGCTCTCTGTAATGTCCCCTTATGTAATGAATGCTTAGGGATAGTGAAGGGCACTCTGAGCATCACTGCTCCGCTGTGTAGTACACCAGTCCTCCACAGACTTGCCATTCTAGTTCTGCATCCACATGGAGAGAAATCAATCAACTGTCTTGATAGTGAATGACAGTAGGAAAATACAATATTTGATGATGAAATTCACTAGACTAGGATAGAATTCAGTCGAGTTTGCTATTCTTTCAAATATGTTATACTTTGGGAAATTTTGTGAAACTACAAAGTATTCGAAAGGGTTATAGAGGAAATGGTGACGAACTCTGTAATGAGTTGAAATGTTGGAACTAAGAACAGCCAGCAGTCTACCAGTTGAGGGTAATTGACAAGCAGGTGCCTGAAAAAACCAGAGGAAAGGTCCTATTTTTAGTTACTGGCATCAATAATGACAGTATGGCTTTAGGCCATGATTGAAGAAGGTATTTTCTGAGAGTAGTGTATCTTGAATTGAAACTGTATTAACTGTTCAACTGCAGAAAGTTACAATGTCTAAAAAATTTTAGTAACTGAAAGCCCTTCAACCAGAATCATTCAAGAACTTATTTGTGTGCAGTTTAAAATCTTAGCAGCTTAAAGAAAAATCAGCTTTAGATATATTTTTATAAAATACACTTTTAAAATCACAAAATGTTTAATATTTTCATGAATGTGTTGTTTCACTTTTTAAATATTTGGAGCACTCAGAAATATACCTAGTTTTGGAGTTTTCAAGGAAGCAGCCATTAGTCAAGAATATTGGTATTGCAGACGTAGTGAACTCTGACACATTTGTCTTTTTTACACTGTCTTCTNTTCATGAATGTGTTGTTTCACTTTTTAAATATTTGGAGCACTCAGAAATATACCTAGTTTTGGAGTTTTCAAGGAAGCAGCCATTAGTCAAGAATATTGGTATTGCAGACGTAGTGAACTCTGACACATTTGTCTTTTTTACACTGTCTTCTACCAGTATGGAGTCCTTATAACTGTGCTTCAAATGTGCTATGATTCCTAAATGCCATGTTTTCATCCATGAAAGGGTAAACACGAACAATTTCTTGGTTATCTCCTTTTTTCACCTATTGAACTACCCTGATTTACTCATCAAAATTGCATTCTTGGAATAATTTATATCAAGATCACAAATGAAATTTATCAAACCATTCAAAATCACTGGAAAATGTTTTTAATTAAGAAGATGAAGTACAGGAATTGACAATGTTGAAGCCTAGATTCTTAAATAGTATGTTAAAATTTGTTAAAGTATGCTTTTGGGATAAATTTGCATAGCTTAAAAAGAATACAAGAAAAATGATTTTTGTTTTTAAATAATTCTAAGTATTGGCCAGATATAGAAAGTCGGTGGTAATCCTACTTTGAAGTAATGCTTAGCTTTCAAAATTAGACTATTATTTTTATTTATTTATTAAAAAAAAGAGTACTTTGCTTCCTTCAACAAGAGTGTTTAAGATCGAACTTTTTGAAACTGCTAGTTGTAATTTTTTTAAAAAACAAATCCTATAGAAATAAAAGAGAATGTCAAATATATTTCAAACAAACTTATAGCAAATCTATTTACTCACAGAATTGCTTTTCAAAGATATCTCAAAAAACAAAAGGGAGAAACAAAATTTTAAAATTTATTGTCATTTTAGTGCCACTTAAAGCAAGTTTGGGCTTCCCTGGTAGCTCAGCTGGTAAAGAATCTGCCTGCAATGCGGGAGACCTGGATTTGATCCCTGGGTTGGGAGATTCCCTGGAGAAGGGAAAGGCTACCCACTCCATTATTCTTGCCTGGGGAATTTCATGGACTGTATGGTCCATGCGGTCACAAAGAGTCAGACACGACTGAGTGACTTTTACTTCACTTAAGCATGTTTTTGACCCATTTTGTTGTTAATAATTTTAAAATAGATGATGGTAATATTTTTTTCCTGAAAAAGGAATCCAGCTCAACTTTTAAAATCTGCCTTTAAAACTACACTGTTAACACACTTTTCTTAATGGGATTATCCATCACATTTGAGTGGAAAAATAAGTTGCCTCTTAATTGTTTTACACTGCCTATATGACTTTATTTCATTACCTCTAATAGTTACAACTTTAGCTTTAAAGAATAGTTTTATCAGTTTTTTTTTTTCTTTGCATCAATTCAAAATTCAGAAGATAAAAAAGAAGGTAAAAGAGTAGTGGCTAGTTTCTATTCTCTTTCGTTTGCTTTCACAAATTAGTCATTCTATTGTGAATTTATTTTTATTTTTGTTATTAGTATTTATTTTCCATTGTTTTGAAAGAGATTTGTTACTGAACTATGTCCTCAAATCGTGTTAATAGTCTGTGGCCTGGAACAGCAGATGAAAACTTCCTTTAAAAGTATATTAGTAAGTTTATTTCCAAGAGATGACACTGCTGTTCCTGGGTGAGAAAAATAACCCAGTTAATATCTTCCACAATAGATCTTAGGAAAATAGTCTGAATACCGGTTGTCCACCATCATGGCTAATGCACAGATTGAAAGTGCAAGTGTTAGATCCTCAGTCGTGTCCAACTCTTTGTGATCCCATGGACTGTTGCCCTCCAGGCTCCTCTGTCCATGGAATTTTCCAGGCAAGAATACTGTAGGGGGTTGCCATTCTCTTCTCCAGGGGATCTTTCCAACCTGGGGATCGAACCCAGGACTCCTGCATTTCAGGCAGATTCTTTACCATCTGAGCCACCAGAAAAGCTCAATGCACAGATTACTAAATCAGTAATGTCGATTTTGAGTACCAGGTAGAAGAGCTAAAAATACTAACAAAACTGGAGACATTTGACTTGTTCTTAATAGAGCCATATTCTAAATTGGTTTGGTGAGGAAAGGATTTAAAGAATGTTGTTAAGCTTGGCCTATTCCCAGGCATTGTGCCGAGTGCAAAGGATATCAAGGGAAATCATCACTCTACTGAAGAGATGAGGCTGGAGGAATAAACGTAATGTGGTATAAGTGCCAGTAATCAAGGGAATTAGTTGGTATGGTGGGGCTACAAAGAAGCAATAAATTTTGCATTGGGTGAGAAGGTCAATGAAGTCCTCAGAGGAGACAGTTAAGGTGATTTTGAAGGATCAGTTGAAAATGGACAGGTGCAAAGGCAGAGAGGGTTATAAATATGTTGCATTCAAAGATGGGTTCTGCATGACTGGAAAATAGGGAAAGATTATCTGGTATATAGTAATAATCTTTTAAATTAATGAATTATGGGGAAACATCAAGAGAGACGGTCAGCAAAGGGAGAAAGTTCATGTGTTTCATGCTGAAATTTTAACCTGAAGCTATTGGAGGATTTTTATGAACTCACTGTTTTAGCAGTAAGACCAAATGATAGGTAAGAGGGGAGAATAGAGGTGTAGAAAAACAGTTTTGATGTTTGTTTAACAGAAAGACTAGCCTAACAATTCTGGATAATTATTATCTATATATAATTATATAATATTATCTGGGACATTACAAAGCATCTCGAGTCAAACTTGGTCTCTAATTACAGCTCTACCACTTTTGGGCTGTGTGACCTTGGAAATGTTAATCAACAGTTTTGTCCCTGTTTTCTCATTTGTAAAATAGGTGTATAATAGCACCTGTTTTAAGAAATAGCTGTGAGGATTAAATAATGTAATACATATATTCTGTTGGCAATGCCACCCAATCAAAGATTACCAGGAACACATGAGGAATTGAACAAAATTGGGTTTATTGTCTGGTGAAAGTAGAGCACACACAGTGGGGTTCCCTGGAGCTGTTTGAATCAGAGGGTGCTGAAAAGGCCTTTTAAGATATAGGTTCATGTTAAGTGATTTGAAAGAGGCAAAGGAAGCAAAGGTTTGCTCTGGATTGCATTCTCTCAGGAAGTGGGATAATTTTATGACTGGGTATCTTAATGGATCTTGTTTAGAAGGTGGGAAGAAGGAAGGGAAGTTAAAACTGTAATTAGTAAAGAAACCACAGACACCTAGTATTAAGTGGGCAAGGGGATGCTTAGTATTTTTGCTTTGCACTGTGACTTGCATATACAAAATTATCTATGCGTACACAAAATTATGAAGAAGGCTTGTCTGTCTGTCTTCATCACGGTCAGAATGACCTTGTCTGATGCTGATATTCTATGAGACTAGATTTTTTGTTCAACTAGAGAACACTAAGATGTAGATAATAGTAACAAGTCAGTTCCCAGATGCCAAAGGCTGCTTTTCCTTAATCATCACTTAGCATAATACCTGTTATAAATTTAAAGCTTAAAAAATATTCCCTAAATAATTATAATATTGAAGCCGCCTCTCAAATAGTTTGGTCCATTTTTGGCCTGTTCTATTGGCCTGCACCTTCTTATTTCTTTTCTATGTGAGTAGATTTTTTTAATGTTTTAGATTTTTACTTTGAGCTAGTATTTTTGATATGCAGAAAGGATAGAATGTTAAACCTTTAACAACAGATTCTTTGAACATTTTCATAAAGGTTTGAAATATAACCATTCCAACATCTCCATTGTATATAAGGTGACACTGGTCAACTTTTATACTGTTTCTCAGACTGAACTTAAATATTTACTAAGTATAGTTATTTGTATAATATTTGTGTTCTGTTACACACCATGAGATCTATTAGTCTTATCGCTAGCACTAAGTGCAGTGCCTGGCACACAGTAAGTGTTGAAGAAATGGTTGTTGAATAACTAAAGGAGGAAGAGAAAACTTCTGTTTGGGAAGCAGAGCTGAAACTAAAATACACTGAGCGGTTACTCAATGCCAGGTACTGTTAGGCGCCTTATAAAAGTTATAAGGAAATTCTGGACATCAAGGTTAATTTCTATTCTGCAAAGGAAACTTTGACTTAAACTAAAGTAACTTGTTCTGGGAAATGATAAATAAAGCTTGGTTCCAGACCTGTGTCATGCATCAAACATTTAATAAACACTTATCTTGTATTGCACTGGGGATTGAATTTATCAAGGCCTATCATTAGCAGTTGCTGCTTTTGTAATTACATCAACTCCTTCAGCTACTCTCCCTCTGTAATAGTCAGCTGGGAGTCTCAGCTTGTTTTAAACACAGCTATCTTGCTACTCTGTGCTTGCATGTAAGAACTGAATGGGGCTGGAGAAAAACCTATAACCAGTGCTAATTTCATTTTCAGTTTATTACCACAAATGTCAAACAGCCACTACCCAAAGATCTGAACATACTTCACAAATATACTCTCCAAAATTTGTCATATCTTCATTTCCTACTTCAAATGTTCAACACCGACCTTCACTTACTACTGGATCTTTTCATTAGCATATTAACATTCTCTTTGCCTTCCCTTTTTAATAAATAAAGCTTCCTTAGTGGCTCAGCAGTGGAGAATCTCCCTGCAATGCAGGAGACCCAGGTTCGATCCCTGGGTCAGGAAGATCCTCTGGAGGAAGAAATGGCAACCCACTCCAGTATTCTTGCCTGGAGAANTCCCTTTTTAATAAATAAAGCTTCCTTAGTGGCTCAGCAGTGGAGAATCTCCCTGCAATGCAGGAGACCCAGGTTCGATCCCTGGGTCAGGAAGATCCTCTGGAGGAAGAAATGGCAACCCACTCCAGTATTCTTGCCTGGAGAATCCCATGGACAGAGGAGCCTGGTAGGTTACAGTCCATAGGGTCACAAAAAGTCAGACATGACTTTAATAAATAAAACCCTCCCTGGACCTCATATCTCCTGCCATGTTTCTCAGACCTCACAGAAGGCTTCTCAAAAGCTTCCTCACATTTCAGTTTACTTCTACTGATGCTAACTAGGTTTTGATTATCCCCTCCCCTAAAGTTGCTTTTGTCAAGATTACCAAACACCTTTACTTTGCAGATCAGTACTCTGAAACATTTACTCCATTGACCACTGCATCCTCTTCATAAACCTTCTCTTGGCTTCACTGAGAGCATGCTCTCTCAGTTTCTTGCTCCTTGTTCCATCCATTGGCTCCAGCTCCTACTCTTCACCCTTAAATGTTGGAGTGCTCCAGGGCTCAAGTCTAGGACTTGATTTCAGTTCTTCTCTTTTTCTACTCAATCTCATGTAATCCATATATTTCAGTTCAGTTCAGTCGCTCAGTTGTATCCGACTTTTTGTGACCCCGTAAATCCCAGCACGCCAGGCCTCCCTGTTCATTACCATCTCTCGGGGTTCACTCAGACTCACGTCCATTGAGTCCGTGATGCCATCCAGCCATCTCATCCTCAGTCGTCCCCTNAGGACTCTTAACTATTTAGCTTCCTTCCTAATCTGGCTCATGCCTTACCTTTTGACATTTGCTACCACTCAGCACCCAGTCTCACCCACTGCAATCCAGCTGAGTGGTCTTATTTGAAAAGACAAAATGTAGTTCTCCTTTGGGCTCTGGTTCATTGTTGCCTCTGCCTGGAATGACGAACTACTGTCATTTAGGTTTCAGCACAAATGTCCTTTCATCAGTTGAAATCTTTCCCAGCCACCCAATCTGAATTACCATCTCTACTCAGTCAGTATCCTACTGTACGTATTCTTTTGACTGCTTTTCACTGTCTGCATTGATCTTATTCATATTTTTGTCATTTGGTATTCCTTTTATTAGGGTATCAGCCCTATAAATTGAGTTCTTACCACTGTATTCCCAGTGTTAAGAACATTGCCTTACACATAAGTACTCGATATATTTGTTGAATAAATAAATATATAACCATGTTTGTTTTAATATAAACCCAATTTCAGCCTCGCAACATTGACCCTAGGAAAATATGCCTCGTTTCTCCCATGGCTCTCTGTATTCATGGCTTTATTACCTCATTTCTTAATTTGAGAAGCTTTGTCACTTTTTCACCTACACCAACCACTGAAAAAGAAGGAGCGTAGAATCTTTGAGTAAATGTCAGTGAAGATCATCAGTAAATTATCCATATTGTTCAGTCACTCAGTCGTGTCTGACTGCAACCCCATGGACTGCAGCACTCCAGGCTTCCCTGTCTTTGACCATTACCCAGAGTGTTCAAACTCATATCCATTGAGTCGGTGATTCCATCTAACCATCTAGTCCTCTGTTGTCCCCATCTCCTGCCTTCAATCTTTCCCACCATCAGGGTCTTTTCCATTGAGTCAGCTCTTCGAATCAGGGAGCCAAAGTATTAGAGCTTCAGCTTCAGCATCAGTCCTTCCATTGAATGACTATTCCAGTGAATAGTCAGGGTTGATTTCCTTTAGAATTGACTGATTTGATCTTGCTGTCCAAGGAACTCTTAAGAGTCTTTTCCATCACCACAGTTGGAAAGCATCAGTTCTTCAGCACTCAGCCTTCTTTATGGTCCAGCTCTCATATCCATACATGACTGCTGGAAAAACCATAGCTTTGACTATACAGACCTTGGTCTGCAAAGTGATGTCTTTGCTTTTAAAAATGCTGTCTATGTTTGTCATAGCTTTCCTTCCGAGGAGCAAGCATGTTTTAATTTCATGGCTGCAGTTACCGTCTGCAGTGATTTTGAAGCCCAAGAAAATAAAATCTGTCACTGTTTCCACTTTTTCCCCTCTTATTTGCCATGAAGTGATGGGACCAGATGCCATGATCTTAGTTTTTTGAATGAGTTTTAAGCCAGCTTTTTCACTTTCATCTTTCACCCTCAAAAGGCTCTTTAGTTCCTATTTACTTTCTGCCATTAGGATGGTATCATCTGGATATCTATATTGTTGATATTTCTCATGCAGTCTTGATTCCAGTTGTGCTTCATCCAGGCTGGCATTTCATATGATGTACTCTGCAGGGAATTTAAATAAGCAGGGTGACAATATACAGTCTTGATGTACTCCTTTCCCTATCTGGAACCAATCCATTGTTCCATGTCCGGTTCTAACTGTTGCTTCTTGACCTGCATGCAGGAGGCAGGTCAGGTGGTCTGGTATTCCCGTCTCTTTCAGAATTTTCCACAGTTTGTTTTGATCTATACCATCGAAGGCTTCAGCATACATCTACTGAAGCAGAAGTAAATGTTTTTCTGGAATTCCCTTGCTTTCTCTATGATTCGGCAGATGTTGGCAATTTGATCTGTTTCCTCTGCCTTTTCTAAACCCAGCTTGTACATTTGGAAGTTCTTGATTCAAGTACTGCTGAAGCCTAGGTTGAAGGATTTTGAGCAATACATTGCTAGCGTGTGAAATGAGTGCAATTGTCGGGAACGTTGAACATTCTTTTGGTACTGCCCTTCTTTGGGATTGGGATGAAAACTACACTCAACATGTCAGCAAATCTGGAAAACTCAGCAGTGGCCACAGGACTGGAAAGGTCAGTTTTCATTCCTAGTCAATATTGTTAGGGTACAAAACAAATGGTACCAGGGTACTTTAGGGAAACCTTAAAAATTGGTCATTTGCTTTTGATCTACCTACTTGACTGTTGTCTGCAAACAAATGATTTTGAAAGGATTTTAAATTTTACCATGTGTTCAAAACAGTGCAGTAGTTTTTGCCAAATAGGTTGGGAAGGGGTCATCTCAAAAGGAAAAAAAAACAAAAACATTCTAACAATTAGTTGTGCAATTTTAATTACAATAACAAAATTTTTATTCCTTTAAGTATCAGTGGAAGATAAGCCTTTTATCCAGCTTCTGATATTTCCCCATGAATTAAGAGTATACAAAATTTTTTTTTAAATAATCTTGAGTAATATATTACTTATTGCTTTAGTTCAAGAATAGTGAAGTTAATANAATTTTTATTCCTTTAAGTATCAGTGGAAGATAAGCCTTTTATCCAGCTTCTGATATTTCCCCATGAATTAAGAGTATACAAAATTTTTTTTTAAATAATCTTGAGTAATATATTACTTATTGCTTTAGTTCAAGAATAGTGAAGTTAATACTGCTAACCAAGTCCTACTTGCTCAAGATAGAGAAAGCTGAATGGGACCTGTTTAAACTGTGGCCTGGGTTTTAGCCGTCTCTTCCCACACTGGTTGCCTACTATTATGTGAAACTAACTTGGCATACTCTGGTCATAATTTTTCTTTTATTCCCTCCAGCCCCTGTGGCACTTAATACAGCAGTTGTCAATCGGTCTACAGTAGTGACTGCCTTTCAGGCTCCTGTGATGTGCCGTGTCCAGTGTGCACTGGGTTCTGGGGGACACTAAAGCAGAGGCCATATAGGGCTCTGCTGAGGGTGAATCAGCTCTCACAGCTCGGGAAGGAGGGCTTACTAGTACAGCACAGAAAGGCCTTAAACATTCTCACTTCTGACTGGAATAAGAAAAAAAGGCCACAATATCAAGGCTGTTGAAAGATAATACACAGCTCTGAAGAGTGAATGTGGAAGATACAGGGACCTCCCCCACCAACTTTCCACATCCTTTTCTAGTGACAAGCTTGTGGGGCATGGCTGGCTGTTAGAGAATGAAGTAGGGGGGCTATTGATTTACTTTACTTCCTTGCACTGCAAGTTTTAAAAGAATGGAATAGAACAAATGAGCCAGATAAACTTTTTTTTTCAATGAGGCAGGGTGTACATTATTAAAAAAAAAAAAAAAAAATGGCCTTGAGTTCCTGCAAACAAGGAACCAGTCAGAGAAAATGCAGCAGGGGAGAATGTAATAGAAAAATGGTGACGCCTATTCCTTTTAGGGGAGCAACAAGGGCTGCTAAGAATGGCACTGGTTTTCCTGGAAATACGGACCCTATGGAGCAGGCAGTATGACTCATCCACAACTGACAAGCAAGACAAAGATGAGCCAGGAAGGCAGTGAAGCACTGGAGTGCATTTATGTAGATTCCGGACCTGTACTCGTTGCAGGGTCTGCATCCCTCTTCTCTGAAAGCCTCTGCACATTGTGAGGAGAGAGCAGAAGAGAACGGGGAGAAGAAGCAAGAGGGCAGGGCCAGCCTTAAATATCTGGTAGTGTATTGTCCTCAGCTCACCAAGAGAACTCTATACAATTCAGTGCCTATTAGTAACGAGAACAAGTAGCTATTGTTGAGGCTTAAACAGCTCGAGTGTTTCTTCTAGAGATAATTAAATTAATTAAAATGGTCCCTGAAGCCAAACTGAGCTTCATATTGAGCACTGCACGCATTCCTTCCAGATTCCAGCCCAGGCTATTCAGAACAAGCAAGGCATCCGCCGTATAACTCAGCCTGGGCCCCGCAGACTAGCCTTTTCACTTCCGTTGGAATAGAGACCCAGGTCAGAGGCTAAGACAGGAGGAGTCTTTTCCTGTGCTGAGGGGAGGGCCATTAGTTGTGGTACTATTAAAGAAAAGATCATCTTTTATTCTGTGAGTTTAGTTCCAAAAGTGATGGGGGCATTTTTTTTTCCCCCTTAGGGTTCAAGTAGGAAATTTGGCTTACTGGCTGCATTCAAATAAAGAGTCCTCACTCAGTATAGTCTCAGAATGTTGGTGCTCAATAAATATACATTGAATCAGTGAGTGGATACATGAATAGAAACCAGTCCCATTGACTGACTTTCTGGAGTAAGAAAGTAAATGGGTAGCATCTGATTTTAGAGCAAAACTATAAAACTGTCATATGTCCCAGTGGACATAGTACAATACTGTGGCATTGTTCAGTTGCTCAGTCATGCCCAACTCTTTGCAACCCCATGGACTGCAGCACTCCAGGCTTCCCTGTCCTTCACCATCTTTTGGAGCTTGCTCAAACTCAGGTCCATTGAGTCGGTGATGCCATCCAGCCATCTCATCCTCTGTCATCCCCTTCTCCTGCTCAATCTTTCCCAGCATCAGGGTCTTTTCCAATGAATTGGCTCTTTGCATCATGTGGCCAATGTATTAGAGCTTCAGCTTCAGCATCAGCCCTTCTAATGAATATTCAGGGTTGATTTCCTTTAGAATTGACTTCCTTGCTGTCCAAGGAACTCTCAAGAGTCTTTTTCCATCACCACAGTTGGAAAGCATCAATTCTTCAGCACTTCTTTATGGTCCAACTCTCACATCCATACATGACTACTGGAAAAAACATAGCTTTGACTATACAGACCTTTGTTGGCAATGTAATGTCTCTGCTTTTTACACGTTCTCTAGGTTTGTCATAGCTTTTCTTCCAAGGAGCAAGCGTCTTTTAATTTCATGGCTGCAGTCATTGTCTGCAGTGATTTTGAAGCCCATGAAAATAAAGTCTGTTGATTGTGGTTTATTTGTGGTGGATGTAACTCTATATGTTTGGAATAAACAAACAGAATTAAAAAAAAAAATGTTTTGGCTGTGCCACACAGCATGTTGAGATCCCCCCACCAGGGATCAAACCCATGCCCCCTGCAATGGAAGCACAGAATCTTAAACATTGAACCTCCAGGGAAGTCCCAAGAATAAAGATCTTTGACTTTGTGATGCTTATTGTCTAGCAAGGGCATGGGGATGGGAGGCAAACAAAACCATAAACATATTAAAGTTTGTGCCAAGAGAACAGTAGTGCAAGGTAAGAGTACAAAGGCAGAGCTGGGGGATATGGGAAGGTGGGAGTGGCTTGCAATTTTATAGACGGTAGACAGTGTGGGTCTCTGAGAGGGTGATGGCTGAGCAAAAATTAGAGTGGTGAGGGAGTAAGCCATGTGGGTATCTAGAGGCAGAATGTTTTAGGCACTGGGAAGCCAGCACAAAGTCCAGAAAGCAGGAGTATGCCAGGCATGTTTGAGAGCAAAGAATAAAGAAGGTAATGTGGCTTGGAGAAGGAGCAGTAACTGCATCTCTGTGGATGCACAAGGAAAGAGGCAGAGAACCTGGGTGCAGCTGCTGGTAGGTGGGTAGATGTGGGAATCTTTGGAGGTTTTTTCTGATTCTCTCAAACATCTTGGGGAAGAAGGAAGCAAAGTAATCAGCTGAGACAGAGGGGAGAGAGGAAAGTATGAGCTTGTCCTCCAGGAGAACAGAGAGTGAATGGACTGGGGAACATATTATGAATGCCAGGTAGCACTGAGGTCCCACTTCATGGGTTAACAATCACACTCAAAATGAGGCCAGTCAGCACAGTTGAGTCTTTCAGCAGGCATATTCAGCTTCTGGTAGACACAGCTGGGTTTTGCCAGGGTGGTAGTTCTGCTAAGCAACTTTGACAAAGTGAGAAGAGGGTAAGAGATTTCAGGGGTTCTGAAGTGAGTAATTACAACATGATAATGACCAGAGAATGTATACTGAGTAGATAGGACCCCAAGTAAAAGGAGGGAAGGAGTTTCAAATGGATTAGAAATTCCCATGATTTAGAGGGACTGGAGGAATAGGGGTATTAGAAAGAATGAACTGGAAAAAATAGAGGAGGTAGGGTCAGAAAATGCTTCCTTTGTAAGGACTGTGCCAAAAATGAGTGAATGAGGATTTCTCTGGTGGTACAGTGGATACCCTGGTAGCTCAGATAGTAAAGAATCTGCTTCAATGTGGTAGACCTGGGCTCGATCTGTGGGTCAGGAGGATCCCCTGGAGAAGGAAATGGCAACCCACTCCAGTATTCTTGCCTGGAAAATGCCATGGACAGAAGAGCCCAGCCGGCTACAGTCCATGGGGCCACAAAGAGTCGGACATGACTGAGCAACTGACACATAGGGTCAGAGTGGAATGTGTCCAATTAAGATTTTGAAAATGCATCTAAAATCTTAGGATAATATCTGGCACAAATCAGATACTCAATTATAAACAGCTGTTGTTTGGAGTTCATAATACCTGTCCAAAACCTTTGAGGCCAGATATGTTTCATAATCCAGAGTCCTTCAGATTGTAGGATGAGGTCTTGGAAAGCTTTCCCTAATCAAGTACACTTGTATTTCTTCAGTGAAATATATGAATATTATATGAATATATGAATATCCCACACTAAGTGGGATACATAGCCAAAGGTAGGCTTAGGCTAGACTGCTATCCAGTAAGTTTTGACACTAAACTTAAAAAGCAGACAGTTTTTGTCTTGGGAACTTCCCTAGTGGTCCTGTACTTAAGAATCTGCCTGCTGATTCAGGGGACATGCTTTGGATCCCTGCTGGTTCAGGAAGATCCCACATGCCTCAGGGCAGCTAAGCCCGTGTGCCACAACTACTGAACCCATTAAACTCTAAAAGTCCATGCTCCACCATAAGAGAAGCCACTACAGTGAGAAACCCATGCACCGAATACAGGGTAGCTTCCCACTTTTCCCAACTAGAGAAAGCCGTGTGCAACAATGACCCAGCACAGCCAAAATAAATAGTTAAGAGCCTTTGAGATTTAAGAATTGCAGACAAGAGAAAGTGAACCTATCTATACTGGCGTTTAGACTAAGAGTTAAGGAATTATGGGCAATCACTTCATCTTTGTAGATATTAGTTATTTCTGTATGAAAAGAGGACTTTGAAAAATTTCTTAGCTACTTTGAGCTCACCGTTTTATGTTTCACTGATACCCTTTGCTGGGCTTTAAAAATTTTACTCATAAACTGTTTACAGTTGAATAAAGAGGGTTGGCCTAAATTTTATATGAATAAATGAGCTTATTTTGATTGTTATAGTCTTGGGGATTCCCTGGCAGTCCCAAGGACTCTGTGCCTCCACTGCAGGGTGCGCGGGTTCCATCCCTGGTTGGGAAACTAGGATCTCATATACCTTGTGGTATTGTGGAAAGAAAAACAAAAGCACAGCAAAACAAACAAAAAACTATTATAGTCCTGCTTAAACTGATAATATCAGAAGAGTCTAGAACCTTTTCTTTTGCATTTTCAAGGCTAAGAACATTATAAATCAGTCACAGGCATTTGAACACCTATCAAATTTGGTGAAACCTCACAGGTCAGGTTAAGTTAGAAGGAGGTCAGGGTGAATTCATACAAAGTTTTAATGAAAGTACTTATGAAATGCTGCATTTGTAATTCGATTCAAGTTTATTTTAATAATGACTGTTTCCCAGTAGATGTTAAGCCTTGACTTGCTTTGATGACTAAATGAGGCTGATTTTTAATTTAATGCATCATTTGCATATAGTGTGCTTATAAAATGCTGAGAAAAAAAAAATGTGTCCTTGAAGTGTGTTAAATACATTGCCTGCCTTTGGTTGTTCTATTCATTATCTTAGCAAATCCTTTCTTTGTAGGTACAGTAGCTTTGTTCAATTACCTCATATTCTCCAGGGAAGCTTTCCAATATGGAATTCACTTTCTGTAAGCGAACACAATTCTAAAGAATGGAGCAAAACTCCAAATACTAAGAAATAGAATGTGTTGCATTTTCTATCATATTTTCTGTAAATAATGATAAGATATAACTAGTTTAAAATAAAAAGGCCCCAGGGACTTGCTCAAATCCATTTTCAGCCCAGAGTGTGCTCTGAGTTTCTATCCAAATTCTTAATAGCACTGACACTTGGGTTTGAGTTTGATTCAATGATTTGTCTGAACTGCTTTTACACAATGATTTTTCTCCTTCAGGTGCTTTGCTCCCCTTCCCTTTCTTCTTGCTTTGCTTCACTGTTGCTCATTCTTTAATACCCAGCTTTGGTGACATCTCTTCAGGAAAGGCTTTTCTGTTTGTCACCCACCCTCATTCCCAGGCCTGGGGTGGACGTCCTTCCTGAGTGCTTCCATGGTAACGCTGACTGTTCCCCATCACGGTATATCTCTTTGGTGTGCATGTGCTTGTTCTGATCTCTCACCATATCCGTCTCACATCTTTGCTTCTTCAGGGTTTACCTGTCTTAAGCTAACTAAAGTTTAAGTTTAGAGTTCCAGAAGTAGGCCTTTGCACTAAAAACCAGGGTCATAGAACCCAAAGCAAGATTTAATCATCCCACTAAGCTCTTCTAGAGGCCTCAAGGAAAAGAAAGGAGGTTGAGAGAGGAGAATTACAGTTCCTCACCACTCCCTATCAGAGGAAGATGGGGCTGTCCTTACATCTGACTGGTCCCTAAGGACACAATGTCCTTTATCTAGTCACGGGAAAGTCAGCATTCATCTTAGGAGGCCTCAATAGGTAAGGAAAGGGGATATAAGGTAAAGATTTCATTTTCAAGCCATTCAATGAATAATACAACAGCAAATATTTTCCAAATACCTTTGCCAAACTGTGTGGCGGTGTCTATCTAGGGAGTTCTAGGGCATCCTCTTTTGGGATCTTGGTCTTTCTAAAGAAAGACTGAAGCAGCTCAGGTCAAACAAAACAACTCTCTGGCCTTATTTCCATAGTCACCTGTGTTCATCCCTGATCTTATTAAGAAAGGGGTTGATCTGCCCAGGCACACACTTTTAAAGACACAACATTTCAACCCATACAGATAGATAAATGATAACTACACTTATACATTTATTTCAAACACAACATTGGCACCTAAACTCAAATTGCTGTATTACAGTAAAATTGCATCAGCCAGCATTACATTTAAAGCCCACAGGCTGCAACTAATTAAAGAGACTCTAATGACTAGAGAAAGAAAAAATCACTTATAAAATGATGTTGGCTTAGTTAGTCCAGGTCCCCCAAAGAGGATGGGTTTCCCTATCTAGATACTGTCATACGGTGTTTGGCATAGGTGCTTGGTAAATACTTGTACTGAATGAATGCCTTGAAAATGGAATTTTTATCTTTTATTCTTTACTCTCTTTTACCTTGTTCCTGGGCTTCACTGGTGGCTCAAACGGCAAAGAATTTGCCTGCAGTGCAGGAGACCCGCGTTTGATCCGTGGTTTCAGAAGATCCCCTGGAGAAGGGAATGGCAACACACTCCAGTATTCTTGCCTGGAGAACTCCATGGACAGAGGAGCCTGGCAGGCTACAGTCTATGGAGTCATGGAGAATCAGACATGACTGAGCGACTTTCACTTTTACTGGGTTAAGCATGATGAGTTTATAACTGTACATGACTTCAGATTTCTTTGTGTGCAGGAGTAAAGGTCATTGATAAGTGCACAGCTGAGGCTTCCTATTTGGCTGAAGAGTCTAGCCATGACCCACATCAGCTCTGATCATTATTTATGTGAATGGGGGAGCAGGGGATAGTTGCTTCACAGACTAGCCTAAAGCTTGCTATTCAAAGTGTGATTCTCGGGCAAGGAACATCAGCATCCACTGGGAGCTTATGTGGAATGCTGCCTTTCAGGTTCTACCCTAGACCACCTGGACCAGTATCTGCCTTTCAACAAAACCTTCCAAAGATTTGTAAGCTCACTAAAAGTTGACCACTGGCCTAGACAGTCAAAGGAGGGTCAGAGCTTGGACCTCACATAAAGATTACCAATAAGGTAGCTCAAAGAAGAGCAGAAAGGGGAATCTGGAAGGGGTACTAGACCCAAAGAGAAAGAAGTAAGGCAGTCAGCTCAAGGGTGGGTGGAGGAGGCAGAGGAAAATCAGAAGTGACTTGTGTGTTGTGTGTTATACTAGGCTTACAGCTGGAACTTGGAGAGGAACAGGTAGGCCCCAAACCAGTGATGGAGCATCAAGTTAGGGTTTGCAGGATTATGGCTTTGGGCTCAGAAGAGGTTTAAATCAGACATCCTTGGAATTCAAATCTGATTTAGTAATCTGTTGTTGCATAGCAAACCACCCTATGTTTTAGTAGCTTAAAACAGCACCTATATACTTATGAATGAATCTGTGTGCTGGCAATTTAGGCAGGGCTCCTCTGAGATGGCTCGTCTCTGGCCCATGTGGTGCTGGCTGGGCTCACTTCCATGTCTGCAGTCAGCTGGAAGGGGACTGGTCCCAGGCAGTCTCATTGGTTTCATATGTCTTGTTTGACTGGAACAACTGGGATTACTGGGCCTCTCTCTCCATGAAGTCGTTCATCCCCAGTGAGACAAGCCTGATTTTGTTCACATGTTCACAGTGTTCCAAAAAGGCCAGAGTGAAAGCTGAAAGACTTCTTGAGGTTCAAACTTGGAAATCACTTCTGCTACATTCTTGTAGTAAAAGTTGGTCAGAAGACCAGCCTGTGGGATGTCTTCAAAGACTGTCTGACCAGCTGCCATATTCTTAACCTTCTGAACCTCAATTTCCTCTTCCTTTAAAATATAAATAATGATACCTTTTTCATAATATTATATTATGTGAGACAAATTGTCCTAGTGATTGGCATGTAATTAGCATATAGTAAATGGGAATTGGAGCTTCTCCACTGGCTTAGTGGTAAAGAATCTGCCTGCCTGCTAGTGCAGGAGATGTACTTTCAATCTCTGGGTCAGGAAGATACCCTGGAAGATGAAATGGCAACCCACTTCAGTATTCTTGCCTGGGAAATCCCATGGACAGAGGAGCCTGGTGGTCTACTGTCCATGGGGTTGCAAAGAGGTGGACACGACTGAAGAACTTCATTTTTTTTTTTTTTTTTGAGCTACTAAGCGCACACAGCACAACACAAACTGCATGGCCAGAAAAAAAAGAAAAAGAATCAGGCATTAATAAACTATTCTAGCCAAAAAATGGTGAGCAAACGGGCAGAATCTGAATTGCAGACAAACTAGGTGATGATGTACCTCGAAACTGAGAGACCAGCATCCTCAAAACAGGTCATTATGTCGTTCATCGTTGTCACAATAAGATCTCATGCATTGGCCCAAACCTCCAGCCGGTGTGAATACTTATTCCACTAGAGTGGTGACCTCTGCTTGTTTGGGGATGGTATAATTGTTTTCTTAATGGGGCTTTTAATCTGTTTCAGATTTAAATAGGTAGTGAAGTAAATCAAACCCACAGGGTTAGCATTTTTGTGTAAGTTCAGGAAGAGATTTTTATAATCTTGAGGATGATGTGTGTTGTTTGGTATTTCAAATATTTGTAAGGGAGGATTTAACTTGTTAGAGAATTGCAGTCCTATTAGAAAGAGTGTAATTTGTAATTTTTAGGTGAAATGTATATAAAGAGAACTTTAAAAAGTTTTTGATTAAGGTTCTAAATCAGTTTAGTTTAAAAGAACTGCAGATTACTTTAGTTACATTGTTCTAGAGTCATATAAGTATTTGAGAAAATTTTGCTTAGAAGCATTTGAAGTGCTAAAAAAAAAAGCACCACTATATGAAACATATAATGCAGCTTGAAATTTCTCATGGAATTTAATTAATTAAGTATTTAAATGAGACTTTAGGAGAATTTGATTCCTGCCGCTTTAGTTGACAGATCTTTAATCCTCTTGAAACTGATGGTTAAAATTTGCTTGGCTTATAAATAGAATAATAATTGAACTTTAGGTTTAAGGAAAACAGTTTTAGAATTATTTAAATTTTATTCCTTTAATACCTTTCATAACCATTAAAAAAGAAAACAAGGAATCTGAAAATAGTCTGCAGTATGCTCTAAAACTTCCATTAAGGGTACTGAAAACTAATATTAACATGAATAAGTTAAATTGTCACCAGTAGCTGATAAGTTTAGACATTTTAAAGCCAAGGGCATGTTTTTTGGTAAGTGTGGGACACTCTTCCTGCACTATGCCTCTCAAAGCTGTAACCTTCAGGCTCACAGGTAAAATATTCCCATACATCATCTGTAGATAACTTGCCAGCAGATTGTACAAGCAGCCTCTACTATGGTTCTCCTGCAGTGACTGCCACCACAAAGCATTGGTCTCAAGTCCCTTCCACCTCACGTCCAGAAACCCATGAGAGCAGAAGACAAAAGCCAGCCAGTGAACCAAAAGCTGAAGTTTTTCCACGATGTCCACTGATCCATGCCACTGATTAGAATCACAGTTTGCTGACTTTCCCTTTTCAAATAGCTCAGAACTCAAGTCTGTATTACAAACTGCAAATGGTTTGGAAATTTCTGTTTTAAAAGTGATGTTTGAGACTTTCCTGGCAGCCCAGTGGTTAAGACTCTGCACTTTCACTGCAGGGGAAGAGGGTTCGATTCCTGGTTGGGTTACTAAGATCCCACGTACTGTGTGGCGCAGCAGCCCCCACCCCCAACCAAGAAAAAAAAAAAATGGTGCTTGGTATCCTGAGGAGTGTATTTGCCTTGGGCACAAGGCTGCCTCCCCGCTGATGGTGATGTCAGGGAGCCAGCTAGGTATACAAATTCAAGGAAGACTTGGGCTTCCATGGACTGCCCAAAAGACCTTTCTTAGAGACCTTGATTCTCCTCTGAAGACTTAGAGCGGAAAAAAAGATTTGCCCTCAACCCTTCCTATAGAAATTGGTCTGCTCCTGAGGACTTGATACATACAGCTGGCTTAGTAAACAGAAGTCACCTTGAAACTGGTCTGCTGAAGGCCCATTGGGTGCTTGATGTTGAGAGGTCTATTCTTTTCCCCACTGTGGAAGAATTGGAGCTAAGAAGGGAAGAAACCCTTGAAAACAGCGAGTGAAAGTGTTAGTCGCTCAGTTGTGGCCAGCTCTTTGCCACCCCATGGAGCGTAGCTCACCAGGCTTCTCTGTCCATGGGATCTTCCAGGCAAGAATGCTGGAGTGGGTTGCCATTCCCTTCTCCAGAGGATCTTCCTGACCCAGGGACTGAACCCAGGTCTCCTGCATTGTAGGCATTCTTTACCTTCTGAGCCACACAGCATGTGTTCTTTTAATCCTATATGGTGAAAGGTGAGCTCAGAAGGCTTTTGCTTCTAAGCTGATGGTGCTTGGTGCAGAATTCATCATCATTGTTGTTGCCCCTTTGCCCCCTTCTTCCTGAAGCTTTCCCTAGGTTCTCCTTGGTTACCTCCTCATATCACATAGCACTATAATGTGTGTTTACTTATTTATTACCCCTCCACCACAGTACCTCAGAGCAGAGCTTGTGTTTTATTCATCCTGTATTTCCTGTGACTTCTTTTGGAACAGTTCACATGTCCGGAGTGTTCAAAAATTATCTGCATAGTAAACAAGTGAACGAACTAGAATAGCCCCTAATTACAGTAGAAATATTTACAGGGAAGTATGTGAAAGGGTTGTTTTCTCAGTTTGCTTCGAGTTCTGACTTTTTCCCCCACCATATATATATTTTCTTTTTCTCTTTTTGGCTGAGCTGTGTTGCATGTAGGATCTTATGTCTCCAACTAGGGATCAAACCCACCCTTTGATAGCGGAAGCACAGAATCCTAACCACTGGACCACCAGGGAAGTTCCCCTATTTGAAAATTTAAGTGTAGGTTTAACCCTAACTTCATGGCTATAGTTTAGTATCAAATATGTGCATATTTTATAGGAAAGGTCTGCGTGCAGCAGTGGAGAAAGAATCATAGAACTTAATCAGACTAGGTCTCAGAGTTTATGTAGTTGGCTAAGAATAAGCACTTACTAAATGCAAGGCTTAGTGGTAAACACTGTATGTACCTTAACTCGTTAAATGATTGAAACAACCCTAAAAAGTAGGTAATATTATTAGTCCCACTTTACTGATCAAGAAAACATACTTCAAAAATTTATATAATTTGCCTTGTTTAGCAAAAATCATTCAATTTTTTTATGTTTGACTTTTATCATAGCATATTTATCTTTCCAACTTACTTATGCTAAAATGAAAATACTTTTATATTTTAAAAAATTAGATATAGTCCCTCCCCTCGAAGAGCAAAACCTCAGTGAGGGCACCTACTGATTCAACAATACAAGGTAGAACCCATTGGCCCATGAAAAGAGAACAGATGAAAAGTCAAGGTCAGGAAAGGAAACCACAGCAGAGGGAGTTGGTGTGTGTCTGGGGGACCTGAGAGGGGAGCCCTGAAAGATGTGAATTCTGCTTTGGAGTCAGTGGGGCAGAGGGGCAAAGGGGAGCCCTACCAAGAGAGAGAATAGTGGAAGCCAGTGCAAACACAGCTTGAAACAGTTAACCAGTGCTTCGGCTACTCTCCCCCCAGCCCTACTTCTTTGAACATAGAGAAAAGTAGTTTGTACCCAGAGTACAAGGCCGACAACTTCCCTTCAGCATCCCTAACTCACCACCCTCTATTCCCTCTGACTAGCCTCCCTCGACTGGTTCCCACCGTATACCTACCTCATACGTAGGTTCTGGTTTACTCCATTAAGAAGAAAAAATCCCCCATTAATGGGTTGCCTCATTGTGGGTTGCTTCTTTCCTTCCTATCCCAATCTTAAAAAAACAAAAAAAGTCTCTGTTTATAGTCTCAACACGCTCAACCTCTATTCTCTTCTCAGTTCAGTTCAGTCGCTCAGTCATATCCGACTCTTTGCAACCCCATGAATCACAGCACGCCAGGCCTCCCTGTTCATTACCATCTCCTGGACTTCACCCAGACTCAAGTCCATCAATTCGGTGATGCCATCCAGCCATTTCATCCTCTGTCATCCCCTTCTCCTCCTGCCCCCAATCCCTTCCAGCATCAGAGTCTTTTCCAATTCGCATGAGGTGGTCAAAGTACTGGAGTTTCAGCTTTAGCATCATTCCTTCCAAAGAAATCCCAGGGCTGATCTCCTTCAGAATGGACTGGTTGGATCTCTTGAACACCACAGTTCAAAAGCATCAATTCTTCAGCGCTCAGCTTTCTTCACAGTCCAACTCTCACATCCATATACTCCTCATCCTAGTGTAATTCAACACTTCTACTCCGTCTTAATTCTTTTCCACCAGCACCCTACCTCCATCCTGCCGAAAGAGAACACTGCTTGCTAGGATGTTTATGACCTCTTCATTGTCAGCTCCCATGAACACATGGTCTGTCTGGTAGGTGACATTGTTGCTAACATTCTTCATGAGAACTGTATCCTCCCCTGGCTTTTGACCACTGCTCTTTTGCTGGCTCGACTTTGTTTATATGGACTTCCTTTGTGGCTCAGCTGCTAAAGAATCCACCTGCAATGTGCAACACCTGGGTTCGATATCAGAGTTGGGAAGATCCCCTGGAGAAGAGAAAGGCTACCCACTCCAGTATTCTGGCCTGGAGAATTCCATGAACTATATAGTCCATGGGGTCGCAAAGTGTTGGGCACAACTGAGCGAATTTCACTCAGCATGTGGGATCTCAGTTCTCCAATCAGGGATTGAATCCACATCCCCTGCATTGGAAGCACAGTCTTAATCACTGGCAGCCAGGAGAGTCCCTCTACATCCATTAAGAGTGGTATCTTAGTCCATTTGGGCTTTAACAAGAACACCACAGACTAGGTAACAAACAAGAAACATTTTTCAGCTCTGGAGGCTGGGAAATATAAGACAAAGACATTGGCAGATTTGATGTCTGGTGAGAGCCCGTTTCCTGGCTCATAGATGCTGTCTTCTCACTGTGTCCTCACATGGCCAAAGGGGCAAGAGAGCTGTCTGAGGTCTCTTCTTATAAGGGCACTCATCTAATTCATAAAGGCTCCATACTCATGACTCACTCACTCCATGTTCATGACCTAGTTACCTCCCCAAATTTCCAACCATTACAGTGGGAATTAGGCTTCAGCATATAAAGTTTAAGGAGACACAAACATCCGGCCCATGACAACTGGTGTCCTTTTACTCTGGTGTTCAGCCTACATTTGGTCTCACCACACAGAGTCCCTGAGTGACTATATCGAGTTCAATGAATTCAGTATCTGTCTCTGTTCAGGTGAGTACAGAATAGCTCTAAGGGTAAGTACCAAGTCTATTTTCTGAGCTCCCTTTGAGCCAGGTCATGGTACCTGAATGCTCAAACTCTCTACAGAAGACATCTCTAGACCAGACAGCTCCACATGGACATCCCACCGTTCAGGATCCTGAATAGTACTGATCAACNCTCTAAGGGTAAGTACCAAGTCTATTTTCTGAGCTCCCTTTGAGCCAGGTCATGGTACCTGAATGCTCAAACTCTCTACAGAAGACATCTCTAGACCAGACAGCTCCACATGGACATCCCACCGTTCAGGATCCTGAATAGTACTGATCAACTCTTCCCTTATTCATTCCCTATAATCCATTTTTCCCCATCTTTATTCATGGTACCATTCTTTACCCATAAGCCCATGGACACAGTCTAGCCTGTCTTCCTTATGTCCAATTAATTGGTAACAGGTGTCTTGCCAAACCTTTAAAGCTCTCTGGGACTGGTTTCTTCCTCCCATGCACTCTGATATGCAGCCTTAGCATCTCCTACTTGGAATATCCTAAGAGTTTTCCCCTCTTCAACCTCTTTTCCTTAAAATTCATGCTGTAGGAGTACATTTCACAAACATTATGTCACCAATGCTATATTACTCTTCTCTGCGGCCACACCCCTCTGTCCTCTGCTGTAACCTCCTCCCCCTCCACTCCTCTGTAGCCATCCCAAGCACTGATCCTACCCAACTGCTAGCAGGTCCCCCCTCAGGTCCTTTGTGTGCCCTTTGCATGGTTTCCTCCACCCAGAATGTCCCTGCCTCTTGCCCCGCTAGAGAACTAGCACTCCCTGAAAACCTCACCATTCCTGAGGTTTCCCGGCAGGATGACTGCTGTCAGACTGAGGAGTTCCTACAAGGTGCAGCTTGGTCTCATTCTTTATATCAAGGATTGGCTGGCATAGAGAGGCCCTGTGAAAGTGAAAGCCACTCAGTCATGTCCGACTCGACTCCTTGTGACCCCATGGACTATACAGTCCACGGACTTCTCTAGGCCAGAATACTGGAGTGGGTAGCCTTTCCCTAGGAAATGCCAAAAGAGAGATGAAAACCACCCTAATCTTAAGCAACAAGCCTCCATGAGGGGTTAGCTTTTTTATTAATTCAAAGATTCATGAATACTAAAGGGTGGTTTTCACGGGAGCTGAGATTCACTTTTTCTTCCTGCTAGATTCTTCCCTGGGGCTTGTCATGGGGAAAGTGAATTCACTCTCATGGGAACAAGCAGGCCGTGTGGGGCCTCTGTGTCCATCAGCAACTTCTCCACCCCTGAGCTCAAGATCTCCGCTGTGCTGGCCGCTCAAGGAGCTGGCTCCCCTGCCCCACCCTCACCTCTGGCATCAGAAAGTGAAACTGAGAAGCAGACTATTGACTCTATTTGAAATGTCACTTCTCTAGGTGATCTGCCACCTTGCAAAAAGATCGCTATTGTTACACAACATCATTAATGGTAGCAGCCTTCCGGAGGATTAAACTGTTATCCATCTTTCATTTTTTAAGAATGCGTTTGATTTGCAACACAGAGGAGTGAATTTACAACATTCACTCTTCAAACCAAATAAAGATTAGAGCAATTAAATGAAAACTGCCGCCAATTAATTTAATCTAGGCTAAAAACTGCAAATTGGTTACTAACACTGATCATAATTACAATGACATTAAGATGCCTTTTTGGGTTGTTTTTGTTTCTTTGTAAATGGGATTTAAGTAACGTAGCCTACGAAGATGATAAACCTAACTGCATGACTACCAGGTGCAGGAATTCTATTTGTGTGGCATGAACAGGACTGCTAATCCCTCACTCGTTCCTTTCTGTTTGGCAGCTAAACACTTCCTGGTGTGCCCTGTAATAACAGGCAGCTGTCCTGTCAGCTCCACTGAAAAATGAGATAATAAGGCAGGCAAATGATGTCCTTTATGTCCCGAATCTACCACTTCCTGCAGTTTTCTTCTTAAATGCTTTAAGTAACAAGGATCGGTGCAATTTTCACACTTTTTTCTTCTAAAAAAGTTTGTCCAAATTCTTGGTGAATGTCATTTCCCTTTGGACATTTAGTGGGAAAAGAGGCAGCCTGCTTCATTGCACCAGGATAGAAAGCTTCCAAAAAGCCTCTGAATGGAGTTTATGAATGGAAATCCCCTCTCAAAAGCCACCGAGGTGATCGGAGCTGGAACTCCTGTCTGGAGAGACAGGGTTGGCTTTCCTAACAACTGCTGTGGACTTTGCCATTCTGCCCCTGGGATAGCTGGAGGCAATAGCAAGAGCAGTGATATCCTGCCACTCTAGAAAGTGGCCTCCTGGCTGGGAAAATTGTAGCTGTAAGGGTCTGTGCCTGACGACTCACCGAGGGACCCCCGGTGGTGTAGGATGTGTGAGTTTTGAGGCATCCTGGAGGCATCCGTTATCTCTCCTGTCCTTTACGAAAAAGGACATGGAGTCTGTAGGTCAGAGGGCAGAGTTGGAGCTTGAACCCAAGCATCCTTTTGGCCAGGCTGGTAATAGTGTCTTTTCCTGAAACAAGGATGTGTTTCCTGGCTTTATAATTCACACTGACGCAAGGCTAATAACAACTGAATTCTCCGTTTTAAATCCTGTTCTAATGTAGGAGGTTAATGTTCAGAGAATGCATGTTTTAGAGTATGTTTTCAGGGACTCACTCAATTATGGCACTCATTCAACCATCCGTCCGTGTGAAAGAGTTAGAGAGACATAGATCAGTTGATCTTCCTGCCTGTAGTGCTGCTTTAGGAGGTGGCAATAACCAGAGAAACACATGCCAAGAATTCTAGACATGTGGTTTTATGTGTGTGTGTGTGTGTATTGTGTGTGTAGTGTATATGTGTAGGCGGGAAGGCTAACAGTCTAAATGAATCCATAAACTCTTAAGCAGCTTGAGCACTTTATACCAATTATCCAGGCTGTTTTCCCCTTGGAAGAGAAATCCACTTCATAGATTCATCATCTTTCCTGCCCTTTACTGGAATTAGCCTTAACACAGACACAGGACAGGGGCTGCCCTGGGTGCTGGGAACACTGTGCCCACTGTTTGCTGGCAGTCCTGGGAGGCCTATGCAGCCCCCTGGGCTCAGAGGCCTAGGCTGCAGGGCTTTGGGCAGGCATGGAGCAGGGCTTTGTCTTGCCAGGCCCCAAGAGGGGTTCAAGCTGGGCAGAGGGCTAGAGTGGCCTCCGCAGGGAAGGGGCAAAGAGAATTTAATAATCCCTTGAAGGAGTTCACTTTTCAGACCACACTTTTTACTGACACTCCTCTATCTGGGGCAGGTCTCAGCATGCTGAGCATAGGTGGTTTATTTGCACTGTTGACCTACCTGTCTTTCCTGAGGGAATAAGCACCCCCTTTTATTCACTCACAAGTTCTGCACTCTAGTCTCCTCCCCCCATCAAGTTTCTTTTCCCCTTTCCACTTGTATTCTTAGGGAAGAATGGTATACCTAGGATTGACTGAGCTCTTATTATGTGCTTTAGCACTTGTTCAGCTATTGTCCAGTTACTCAGTTGTGTCTGACTCTTTGCACTCCAGTGGACTGCAGCACACCAGGCTTCCCTGTCCTCCACCATCTCCCTGAGCTTGCTCAGACTCATGTTCATTGAGTCAGTGATGCCATCCAACCATCTCATCCTCTGTCATCCCTTTCTCCTCCTGCCTCCTGCATTCACCTCTTAGAAGTATTTACTCATGGAATCCTCATAACAACACAGTAAGGATTACTGTTACTACCCTCATTATACAGATGAGCAAATGGGCTCAAAGAGATTGAGTGATGTGTGCAAAGTCCCACAGCTGGTAACTGGAAGGAGTTGGGGTTCAAATCCAGAAAGTCTGGTTTCAAAGTTTTTCCTGTATATAACTCCTCTAGGAGCAAATGATGATTCATCCTCAATTTTCTAGAAATGTGCTGTCCAATATAGCAGCTATTGGCCACATGTAGCTATTTTATTTAGCATCAGCATACGTGTGTGCTAGGTTGCTTCCATTGTGTCTGACTCTTTGGGACTTCATGGACTGTAGCCTCCAAGGCTCCTCTGTCCATGGAATTCTCCAGACAAGAATACTGGAGTGGGTTGCCGTGTCCTCCTCCAGGGAATCTTCCTGACCCAGGGATAGAACCCGCATTTCCTGTAGCTCCTGCATTGCAGGTGGGTTCTTTACCACTAAGCCATGAGGGATGCCCCAATTTAGCATCCAAATAATTCTAATTAAATAAATTGAACACTCATTTCCTCAGTAGCACCAGTGCCATTTCAAGAGTTTAGTAGTCACAAGTGGCTAGTGGCTACTGTACTGGAAAATACAGTTACAGAATGTTTCCATCACAACAGAAAATGCCCTAGAATAAAGTGCCTTGACTTCCTATAATTTTATTCTGTTTGATAAAGACCAAGGACAGTAATACAACCATGAAAAAGTGAAAGTGAAAGTCACCCAGTCGCGTCCGACTCTTTGCGACCCCATGGACTATTCAGTCCACGGAATTCTCCAAGCTGGAATTTGGAGTGGGTAGCTGTAGATGGAGAAACCGTGGAAACAGTGTCAGNCCAGGAATCAAACCGGGGTCTTCTGCATTGCAGGCAGATCCGGGAACACAACCATGGTGATCTCTAAAATCCATATTAAGTGAAATTTAACTTTTGAAGATTTTTTCATGTGATGTTGTTGTATGGTCACTAAGTCGTGTCCGAGTCTTTGTAACCCCATGGACTGACTGTGGCCTGCCAGGCATCTCTGGCCATGTGATCTCCCAGGCAAGAATACTAGAGTGGGTTGCCATTTCCTTCTCCAGGGGATCTTCCCAACCATGGGCTCGAACCCAGGTCTCCTACATTGCAGGCAGGTACTTTACTGCTGAGTCACTAAGGAAGCCCTTCATGTGATATTAATAAACTAAAACAAGTTCCTCCTGGATAGGTGTTTCTAATGCAGTGAGTGGAAAAAAAATCAAATGCAGCTTTCCCTATCTGAAAGTAGAGGTTCCTATGAAACCTTTTCTTAGCTGAAATGCCCTTAAGTGAAGAAGCAATTACCTGAGTACATGTCTTGGTAGCAGATGCACAAAATCAGTTGAAATGAAGCACAGCTGCTCACAGACAGTTCAGCGCTACAGTGGCTGATGCTGAGTGTAGTCCCCAGGAAGGAGCTTGGCGAGGCTACTCTTTCACTGAATGTGGCTGCCTCTGAAATGACTGCTGCAAAACCCATGCAGAATGCTATTTTTGCTTTTCCTCTTTTTTCATAAAGCTGGAAATCCTCTTTGAATTTCTTTCCAGCCCATCCCCGGCCTCCAAAGCTAGTCAAGAGTAAGATACCCCAGGACAGGAATTACCCTTCCCTGCTCAGCTGAGCACCTGGCTTCACCATCACCTCCACTCGCCCTCCTGCACAATAAAGAAAGCCCCAACCCCCAAACACACACACATACACAACAGAAAAGTGAAAAAAGAAAGCGTTAGCTGCTCAGTTGTGTCCTGCTCTTTGCGACCCCATGGATTGTGGCCCACCAGACTCCTCTGTCCATGGAATTTTCTAGGCAAAAATACTGGAGTGGGTTGCCATTTCCTTCTCCAGGGAATCTTCCTGACCCAGGGATCAAACCTGGGTCTCCCGTACTGCAGGCGGATTCTTTATCATCTGGGTCACCTGGGAAGCCCCTACGCACACAGTGCAAATATTTGCAGAAACAATTTTAAAAGAAAAAGAAAGAATGAAGACAATCTGTGCTCTGATAAATCCTCTAAAATTTATACCTGTTGGGTCTGGGTTCAGTCCCAACGGTGGCCCCCCTCCTAGTCTCACCTGTTACTTTAGAGCCATGCTAGGGCCCCTATTTCCCCAGGGAGCAGCTGGGCTTTTGTGTCATAGCAACAAACCAAAGGAGACATCTCAATCTTCTTAGAAGACTTGCTGTGGGAGCAAGCCGTCGGCAAGCAGGTGAGAGAGGCACGCACTCTGGGCCAGGCTGAGGGCTGCGGCAGGCCTGCTGAGGATGCAAGCCCAGGCTGATGAATCCTCATGGCTCCCTGGTGGTGGAGGGAGCCGCTCCCCTGTTTTTTCCCCTCCAGCGTGGGCAGACAGCCCAAACCATCTGCTGAGGCAAGGACCAAAGACAGTCCCTCACATCCTTTTATCATGAAGCACATTTGTGGTTTATAGCTTCAGCCGAGGGATTGAAAGGTCTGAGGTTCAAACTCTTGGGGTCTCAAGGGAAAAGAAAAGGACTCTTGTTAAGAAAACATTTCTAGCGGCTCATCTCCAAGGCTGTATTTGTGAGGCCCCAACTCTCGACCCCTGTGTGAGAAAGCGTGTCACTAAGTAGAAAAACCGGAAGGCGTTTGACCCGAGTCCCCAGTTACAAATTCCTCCCTGGACTCAGCCACGTGCGTTGCTCTGCTGGGAGATGCTGGGGCAGCTCTTGAAGGCCCCGAGGGAGGCCAGGCTGCAGGGCCTCTGGGCTGGGGGAGGCTGCACTGAGAGGCCTTTCAGTTCTTTTCTGTGAGAAATGTGTGTCTGGGATGCCAAGCTCAGGACTGTGGCATTTAAGAGCCCAGGGAGCCTTGAATGGTGGGGAGGGAAGCTTCCTTTTTGTCCCATGAATTTCAATGCAAAGAAAAGAAATTAACCACAATTTAACTGAAAGAGATATGCAAAGAGACTCTGTCACTTTGAAATGCCTTTCCTTCTGGGAAAGCAAACTTCAGCTGACATTTGAGCTCCTGAAATCCTCACAATGTACTTAAACAACGTTGGAAGGTGAATTACCTGGTATCATTGCTTAAAAACACACACAGGTTTCTTGTCTTAGGCTATGTGCCCTAGGGATTAGGACGCTTAAGCAGCACCTATATTTGCAGCGGGATCCAGGTGTCCTTTGAATTGATTCTTTCTAGAATGTCATCTGGCTTCCATTCCAATCAGGATAATTCTGGATTAGAAGGGTCAGAAACAGTCAGACTAAGTGCCAAATAGAGATGTCCCTCTCTTGATAATGGAATCAGACCCCCTCAGTTATCACGAGAGGGACATCTCTATTTGGCACTTAGTCTGACTGTTTCTGACCCTTCTAACTGAATCAGACTCCCTACCCTCTGCTATGGACTTCCCTGATGGCTCAGATGGTAAAGCGTCTGTCCACAATGCAGGAGACCCGGGTTCGATCCCAGGGTTGGGAAGATCCCCTGGAGAAGGAAATGGCAAGCCACTCCAGGACTATTGCCTGAAAAATCGCATGGACAGAGGAGCCTGGTAGGCTACAGTCCATGGGGTCGCAAAGAGTCGGACACGACTGAGCAACTTCACTTTCACCCTCTGCTAGAAGAGGAGTAAGGAGTCCCTTGTAAACCTCTATCCACCTGTCTCTGTCCTGGACCCATTAGAATTTCATGTGGAATCTATGTGAACTTATTGATGAAATTATTGAAATTGTTAGGGAAAAATTAGTGAAATTATTGATCACTGAGGAGTCTCTCTCAAGAGTTCTACACTCACATCAAGAATCCGTTGGGGACTTCCCTTGGCTCAGTGGATAAGAATCCACCTGTCGGTACAGGGACATGGATTGGATCCCTGGTTCAGGAAGATGCTACATGCTGCCAAGCAACTCTAATCCTGTAACCCCAACAACTGAATCCATGTGCTCTAGGGCCCGTGAAGCACAACTGTTGAAGCGTGAGAGCCCTAGAGCCTGTGCTCTACAACAAGAAAAGCCGCTATGACGAGAGGCCAGTACACCGCAGCTATAGAGTAGCCCCCACTGTCCACAACTAGAGAAAGCCCGAGTGCAGCAACGGAGAGCCAGCACAGTCATAAATAATAAATAATTAAAACAGAAAAGAATCTGCTGGGGGAGGAGGACCCCTCAAATCTGTAGGACAGGTAAAAAACCAGAAAGAAAACACAAGCAGAACTATTAGAGCATGTCTTTTTATGTCAGTTTCTGTAACAGCGCATCCAATCCCGAACAGGCCATAGTATTCCTGACTTGTCAATGAGACTTATAGGTCATGCCTGTGAAAAGGTTACGATCTTGGAAAATATTTCCCAATATTTTCATTTTTTTGCAACAGTTGTGCAGAAGGTCCCTGGTAATAGTGACAGGAGGAAGAAGTGCTTGGAGATAGACCCAAGTGAAAGAAAGTGAAGTCGCTCAGTTGTGTCCGACTCTTTGCGACCCCATGGACTGTAGCCTACCAGGCTCCTCCGTCAATGGGATTTTCCAGGCAAGAATACTGGAGTGGGTTGCCACTTCCTTCTCCAGGGCATCTTCCCCACCCAGGGATTGAAACCGGGTCTCCCGCATTGTAGGCAGACGCTTTACTGTCTGAGCCACCAGGGAAATCCTTCTGGCTTGGGAGATAGACCAAGTACAGCCCATTCTCATTATTTGCAGTAGGTGTGCTCCAAAAAGTCACTATGAACCACAAATTAGCAAATTTTGAACTATTGTTCCTGGAGAAATACAGAGTTAGCTTCTTTGGAGTCTCTGGTCCCAAGGCTTTCATCCGTCAAGCAATATATAACTTTGCTTTATGTATGTTTCCAGGTAAAGACAATTTATTTAATATATACATAGAGAGAGCTGATTCATTCATTTTGAACTCATGGCCAACAGCACCATAAAGCATGCCTGAAGGAAGCTTGTCTAACTCACTTTTCTCCTTAAGGCGTGTCTCAGCCTTCTGGCACTTAGAAGCACTTAAAGAGCCCTTCCGTAATACGCTGGGGTCCCTTAAGCAGTAAAATCACCCACAAAAGCACAAGAGTGCAAAAAACGCAGAAGTAGATAGATCATGAAAAAGACCTGTTTTCAGTCTGAGAGCTGAAACAGGAAGGCAGAGCCTGTTTAATTATGCTCTGGGTGGGACTCATTTTTCACCACTCTGAATGTCTGTGAATGACTGCAAAATCCCTGCCAAGTATTGATTTGGGGGTAATGAGTGAATTTTAGTGGGTAGGTGAAGTCAGAAAGACAGGATCCTTGAATAAAGAGCATCTGTATATCTTTCAGGGTGAGATCTCATTATCCTGGTTCCTGATCCACAGTACTTCCCTAATGTAAATTCATCACTATTAGTTTGCTCATAAAAGAACAACAACCCTTGAGACAGGAAACAAATGATTATTCGAGTATCCTATGAACTTGTTTATCAGCTTCCTTGCTGGAAAGGACTTATCTGAGAGCAGATTTAGAGGGCAGTATTTAGAGAGTTGATATGGGCTGGAGGCGATGGAGAACTATAAACATACAGAGAGAAAATTCTGAAGGCAAACTCTAATGTTCTTCATTCTCCCTGAGGGATGGTGGAACACTAGAAAGAAGTTCACCTTTTTATGGCTCAAGTGCCACCCTATCCAACTCCCTTCCCACCCTTCTTCACACCCCCAGACAATTTGCCAGGATTCAACTGACCTCAATTCTTTGTCCTCAGTCAGCCAGAACCATTTTCCCCAAAAGCAACTGATTTGCTCACTTATGAAAACACTTCCTGCTTATCACTGGGGCTGGAAGCATCTGTTCCAAGAGCAGGTTTAAGTGGATCTGATGCAACAACGATTTCTGAGCTTTCACACTGTGCAAGGCATTGAGTTAGCTGAATTGGAACCTGAACTTCATCTTACCTGTTAACCTGAACTCTGAAATTTTTCTCTCCTCCCTTGGACCACAGCTTTATAACTGTGGACTCTTTTGGCCCTCGGGCTAGACTTCCTGGCTTCCGTCCCTGCCTTGTGACTGACCTCTGCCCTCAGAATTCTCTGTGGTCCTGTCCTAATTTTCCAGTTTCCTGACCTTTTGCTCGGCCTGATCTCTAGCAGCCCCAGGGTTTGTAACCCTCAGCTTGCCAGCTCAGCAACTTCCTAAAGTAGCTTCGTCCCACTGGTGTTACTTACACCCTCCCTGCCTCCAATGTTCTGCTCCCGTGGTTCAAGTCCCTCTTGATGGATGGCTCTGGATCCCACATCCAGCATGGAGCGTTCTGCCAAGTGGGTTAAACCAAGGAAGCTCTGAGACTGGTGAAAGAACCTTGTTAGTTCCAGGTATGTGGCTGGCTTACTATGAACTGCAGAGCTGCACCCTATGTCATGAGATGCAGCAGATGCAGATGCTTGACTAAAAACACAAAGCATCATGAAAATAGGGCTTAAACTATTAACAAATTGGTTAGAAATGATATTATCTCTCACCATTTTACAGGGAGAGCACTGAGGCCTAGAGAAGTGAGAGGATGTATCCCAAAAGAAACCATTGTTTCAAAGCCTAAACTAGAACCAGTCTAATGCTCTTCCCAGTGCAGTAAAAATAATCAAAACACAGGCCTTCAAATTTTCAGAATAAGTACCAAAAAATGTAATGCGTTTCATTTTTTAAACTGCTCTGCTTTGTAAATATAAACAGATTGAAAAAAATTCATTATTGTGAAAAAAAAAAGCACTGATTAGTGCTATCTCAAATAACAGCCAGTACTATAAAAAGTACAATAATAGAGATAATCCTCCAGAGAAGGCAATGGCACCTCACTCCAGTACTCTTGCCTGGAAAATCCCATGGATGGAGGAGCCTGGTAGGCTGCCATCCATGGGGTCACACAGAGTCGGACACTACTGAAGCGACTTAGCAGCAGCAGCAGCAGCAGCAGCAGAAATAATCCTCTAGGATCAGGAATGAGATGAGGTTCATCCTGTCATCATTAAAACTTAACATTGTCCTGCAAGGCCCAGCTAACTGTTGAAAGAAGGCTAAAAAAAAAGGGGGGGGGGTATAACTGACAGTAGGGAACAGGCCAAATTATCATTATTTGCAAATGTCTAGTATTATATATTGGAGAAGGAAATGGCAACCCACTCCAGTGTTCTTGCCTGGAGAATCCCAGGGATGGGAGAGCCTGGTGGGCTGCCATCTATGGGGTCGCACAGAGTCAGAAACGACTGAAGTGACTTAGCAGCAGCAGCAGTATTATATATAAATATGTAATTGTCTACCAAGAAAACACAAAAGAATCAATTAAAAAACTACAGTATTTTTTATTTTTAATATACTTTTTATTGAAGGATAATTGCTTCACAGAATTTTGTTGTTTTCTGTCAAACCTCAGCATGAATCAGCCATAGGTATACATATATCCCCTCCCTTTTGAACCTNAATGCAGTTCCCAGTGTGGTACCTGCTGAGCCAGATGGTGTCTGGCAAGCCCAAAGACATTCTTTCCTCCCCACATGCAGTATCCTCCTGGGTTGTTTGTTTGTTTGTTTGTTTGTTTTTGGTTTTTGGCAACTATGTCTCACCACTGGCAAATATATTCAACCCAAGACCCAGTTGGGTTTGATCACCAATTTTCTTCCAAAACACAACTACTTTCTTTCAGAAAAGCCAACTGAAATTTTAAATCAAATGTTAATAAGAGAGCTAGAGAATTCGAGTAGAAAGAAATTGAGAATAGCGAATTATCAAAAAAGATCAGTGATGGGAGAGGGCAGAGTGTAGTGTCTGGCTTCTTTCTACTTGTTTTAGCCTCTGATCCCCACCAGATTCAGACTACCAAGAAAAACAAATTTTTATCTCTTGTCTTGGAGCATGCACCGACTGACACATGCTGCCTAGAAGCAGAAAAGCTATCACTGGAATTAAACATCTTGCTATAGGTAACCCACAATCAGTGTAATCCCCATGGATCTGAAATAGACTTCTTGCCACTCATCAGGAGTGGGAAAGTCCTCCAAGATAGGAAATTTTGATAGTCTTCAAGCAAATTTTGAGCAGATCTGAAATCAGAATATTCCTTTGAGGTTGGAAAAATTTGGCATTTCTCTAGCTTGGAAAAAAAAAAATTGAAAAGTGGAAGTTTATGTCCTCAGAAAGACTATTTGCTCTGGGTTTTCAGTTCAATCCAAACCAAAAAGCAATGGAAACACATCAGAAGCAAGGCTATATGTTTCATCCCAATTTCCACTGTGGTCGGGTACTTTTATGCAGGCAGAGACCTTTAAAGTTTTGGGGTGTACTTCTCCAAATAAAGTTAGACCTCTGAGNAAGACTATTTGCTCTGGGTTTTCAGTTCAATCCAAACCAAAAAGCAATGGAAACACATCAGAAGCAAGGCTATATGTTTCATCCCAATTTCCACTGTGGTCGGGTACTTTTATGCAGGCAGAGACCTTTAAAGTTTTGGGGTGTACTTCTCCAAATAAAGTTAGACCTCTGAGGCTCTTCCCTTGCTAACCAGTATGATGCATGAATGGAATTAATCTGAAAGTTCAGTTCTCTACATTTCTGAAATCAGAAATGGATGTGAAGAGAGAAAATCTAAACTCTCTGAAAATCAAACAGTGATCACCCAATAGGATCCTTCTACCCTCCCGAATACTTTGGTATGGAGAAGTTTGAGTGTCAGCTGTTTAATAATAAGAATGATTCGGGGGCTACCCAATACTCCTCAAATTTTGCCAATGTGGAGTGATGACTGAAAGTATTTTTGATCTGCAGACTTAAGTCAGCTTCAAAGCAATGTCTTTCCTAGCCTGCTGGGGCCATCGTGTACAGGCAGTCCTCTCCCCAGTCTTTCAAAGAAAATCAGAAACTCTTAGGATCACGATCACTGCTCCCTGACAAAGTCATCGCCCCATTTTATGCAGCCTAACATGGATTAATCTACATGAAGACCGCCTCCTCCCTTCAGTGACTTTCTTCCATCTGGAAACAAGACTTCAAGCAGAAACGCAAAAGCCCTGGCAAAGCTGCTTAGGTGTTGGCATTCTCACAATTCCATTGTTTGGTCCAATTTGGGAAGGTCAGAGGAGAGTTGAGGGGGGCGCGGGGTTCTGAATCACAAAGCCCCGGGCTCCCATTGTTCCCCGTGTCAGCTCCCTCTCTCCTCTTTCTGAAGTGGCAGGACCCCCAAAGCCCTTTGCACGCCCCTCAGTCTTTGAAAAGCTCAGGCATCCGCTCCGCATAATGTCCTGGGAGGGATGTTTAGGTTCTCGGAGACAAAGGTCCAGGCAGCTCAACGCCCTCTCTGCAGGACTGAACATCAGACAAGAAAAGAACCAGGCTGTCCTGAAGCCCTCGCCCTGGTGGCAGACTTTTAAATAAAGTTCTCGGGTGTCTGCACCCCTTTGGATGCGGTTCAGTCAAATGGGCAAAACATTAGTGGCGTCTTTATTATTTGTTTCATGCTTTCCCAGGTGGCAGCTTGGAGGGAAGCGGGGAGGATACACAGACATTGATACCCTCTCCCTCCCATCTTGACTAGAGCCGCAAGTCCTAACAGTGGAAACAGTTGGCTGGAGGAGGTAGCAGAAATCTACTTTGCCTCCGATTGCCA
>SJYV01013006.1:1424525-1439735 GCA_006410875.1 Neotragus pygmaeus | reverse complement strand
TATTCAGCACCTACTGACCTGGGGAGCTTCTCTTTTGGTATCCTATCATTTTTCCTTTTCATACTGTTCATGGGGTTCTCAAGGCAAGAATACTGAAGTGGCTTGCCATTCGCTTCTCCACTGGACCACGTTCTGTCAGCCCTCTCCACCATGACTTGCCCATCTTGGGTTGCCCCACAGGCATGGCTTGGTTTCACTGAGTTAGACAAGGCTGTGGTCCTAGTGTGATTAGATTGACTACTTTTCTGTGAGAATGGTTTCAGTGTGTCTGCCCTCTGATGCCCTCTTGGAACACCTACCATCTTACTTGGGTTTCTCTTACCTTGGGTGTGGGGTATCTCTTCACGGCTGCTCCAGCAAAGCATAGCTGCTGCTCCTTACCTTGGATGAGGGGTATCTCCTTACCACTGCCGTTCCTGACCTCGGACGTGGGGCAGCTCCTCTCGGTCGTTGTGCCAACCTCAGACACAGGGTAGCTCCTCTCGGCTGTTCCTGCGTTGCAGCAGCCTGGCACTCTAGGCTGTTGCCCCTGACCTCGGACATGGGGTAGCTCCTCTCGGCCGCGCGTAGTGAGCCGGCCCGGCTCTCGCAGCCGCCCGCGCGTAGTACGCGAAGACCACACACAAGAGTGAAAGAGTGCCTCCACTTGCCACAACTAGTAGATGGTAAAAATGTTCTGGAACCAGGTGGATTTAATGGTGGCAATGTTGTATGTATACTGAATGCCACTGAATTATATGTTTAAAAATAGTTAAGATGATAAATATCATGTTATGTGCATTTTACCTCAATGGAAACAAACAAATACGCCTGGTGTGTTTGATAGTTCTGGGATCCATATAAGAGAACTTACCTGGGACCCTAGGAACCCTCTTCATCAGCATATTTAGTTCAGGCCATCAGAGAAGCAAAGCATATTCCTTTCAGAAAGAAAGAAACCATATCAAAACTTAGATTTGGGTAGATGACATTTACTTTTCTGATAACTATCCAGGTAAATTGAGATGGGTTGCATTTCTCATAGTGTTTATTTATTTTTTTTCAAAGAGTCTTCCTAAAAGGGCAAGATTTAATTTTGTAAAAATTATATTTAAAAGACAGCTGGAAGTGTCAGCCCATTAATATGGTGGTGAGGTGCTATTTAACGTAAAGATTACCCCCAGAGCCCATGTTACCAACCAGATTGTTGAAGTTCATCTTTATAAAACCTTTCCCCGTTTCTTTAATTACTCATTTTGTGAGGGAAAGAGTTATTGACTATAAAGTTGGCCAGAGAGAGTCTCTGGGAGTTAAAACCTGAATGTAAATTAATAATTAGTTCACCTGGCCTCAATTTTTAGAAGTAAAATATATTCCCGTATCTCTATAAAAGTTGTCAAATAGCTAACTCATTGGAAATCTCCTAATTACAGGGAAATGGCATTAAATTTCTTTCCCTCACTGTCCCCGAGATTTAAAATTTTTTTAATGACAGTTTTGGCTGTGGTTATGCATTAGAATCAGTGTTTCTGGAAGTTTAAAGATACTGATATAAAATAAAAATAGTCTTTTGTCTGAAAAAGTGAGGAAAAGTACCTTTAGAAATTTCCATTAGAAGGTAGTCATGGTGGAAATGAAATTTCCATTAGTCTTATTAACAAAGCCTAGGGGACTTTTGAAAGGTATTTTAATAGAAAAACCTAACTCAAGAGACTTACAATTAAACCCTAAAGATGAAAAAAAAAATTTAACTTCCTCATCTTTATAGTTACTAGATCTGTGATGGAAGAAAACCCATGTCAAAGATCAGCCCTCCCAAACAGTGATTCATTAATCAGCTAATTAATTAACTCTTTCAATTAATTAGCTTATCAATTAATTAATTAGCTGATCCTTTAATTATTCCTTTCATTAATTGTCTACCTGCCTTGCATCATGCTAAACTCCACTGATACAAAGACTATAGGAGATCATTTTTGACATCTGAGTTCTTATTGATAATTCAAGGCATATTGATTTAGTAGTATTGATACAAAGTGGGATAGGAATATGCCACGTAATTAGCACAACAAACTTCTACACGAGGGAAAAACATGCTTACTTGCTGGGGGAGATTTGAGATTTCACAGAGAAAATGACTGTGGCATTGACTCCTGAAAGGGAGATGGCCTTTCAACAGACAAAATGAGAGTATTTCATGTGGGGCAAATTTGTGTGGAGTGAATAGCATGCAGGTAGCAAGGTGAGTGGGCAGAGAGATTGCGGGCTGTTTGAGGCACAACAACTGCTCTCATTTGGCTTAAGTGGAGTTCTCGGAAGAGTAGAGTGAGTTCTGAGACTGGGTGAGTAGAGATCCAATGGTACCTGGGAACAGAAAGCAAAGTGGGGCTGGACCACAGATGGTCATGAGGCAGAAGTAGAAACCGAGCATTGCTTTGNTCTCATTTGGCTTAAGTGGAGTTCTCGGAAGAGTAGAGTGAGTTCTGAGACTGGGTGAGTAGAGATCCAATGGTACCTGGGAACAGAAAGCAAAGTGGGGCTGGACCACAGATGGTCATGAGGCAGAAGTAGAAACCGAGCATTGCTTTGGAAGAGGCTGTGAGATTGGGCATTCTGGGTCTTTTCCTCTTGCGGGGTCTGATGAGGACACTGGTTGTTCTCATGATCAAGTCACTTTATTGCACTTGCCTCTCCTTTTCCTCTAACAAAAGCCCTTACAAGGAGGGAGAAATATTATGTGTTCTAAGAGCGCTTAGAAATCTTGGACTTAAAAGGCACTTCTTTTATTTAAAAATAAAACAAAGCACTTCTTATTTTGTTTGGGGCTGTGATGTTGTGATGAGCTGAAAGAAGTAAACTATTCTCGGGCAGAGAATTCTTCAGCATCTGATGATTTAAAGCCAAGTTGGGGAGAGCTACATTGACACCCAAGATATTTTATCTTGAACACCTTTTTTGGGAACATTACTCAAAGTGCCTAGAGTGGTGAAGATGTTCATTGGATACTACAGAATGTCTTGGGGTGGAGGAAGGAGGACCTCTTGAGACAGAGGAGCTGGAAAGAGCAGCCAGAAGACATGCTGCAGGCCCCAGTGAGCCTGAGCAGGGAGGAGGGTTGCCATGAGTGGTGGCAGCAGGGGGACCAAGAAAGCAGGCAGCCACCAGGTTGGGGGCCCAGTCCTTTGTTTCCAGAAAGGCTTTTGTATGAATTGTGAGTCTTTAAAGGCAGCACTGTAAATAGTGTTAGTAATTGCCAGTGAGGTGCATGTGAAGATCCAAATTTAAACTTTAGCTTCTCTGGGCCCATAGAGGGTTACTAGGTAGGTCCTTTTTAACTCCCCTCCATCCTTCCTTCCATCCCTCCATCCACCCATCCATACTTGTCCATCTCTCCATCTACTCTTCCCTCTATCCCTTCACCCATCTACCCATCCATTTGTTCATCTGTCCGTCTGTCTCTGAACACAGTTTACAATGATGCCAGCCTCAAATCAAGCTATACTGTGTGCTTGCCTATTTATTATTTTTGTCCACTTCCCACACATCCCCTAGACTAACTTCCGTGGGAGTTCACATTTTCTCTGTCTTGTTCACCCTTAAACTACCTGGCTCAGAGTAAGTGCTAAATAAATACTTATCAAAAATTCATTAGCTCATTATCATTCTTTCACTCATCCAACATTATGTGCCTACCGTGTTCCAGGCTTTATGTTAGAGTCTGGGCGTACAATAAACAGAAGACATGTTTCTTGCACCCAAGAAACTAATATTGGGAAACAGGTAAAAAGAACATGATGAAACATATTTGATAGTAGTGGTATAGATAGATGAGAGGAAACCACCTTTTAAAAATAGTCTGTATATACTCATTACTGTATTTGCTGTTTTCCATGTGATATATTTTTCTTACTCACCTCTGCAAGGCAGAATCTCCAACCTACTGATGAAGAACCTGAGACTTTGAGAGATAAAGCCACTTACTTACTGCTAACAAAAAATACTTTAAATTTTAAAAAATTTTATGTTGGAAAACAGTTGATGAACACTTTTGTGTTAGTTTCAGGTGTACAGGAAAAATACTTTGAAAGTACAGAGAGGGTGTGGTTTATTTTGTTGGTGAAGGGATATAGAACTAGCCAAGAGCACCCCTCAAAGCAGGTAGCGCCGGCACCAAGACTTGATGAAATAAGCAAGATTGCACTCAGTGGAGAGAGGGGAGCTGGAGGAATAAAGACTTTCTGGTATTTCTTCCCAGCAGAGACACGTAAGAGCAACTCTCAAATAGGAAAGTCAGTAAACTTATGTGAATCATCAACAAGTATGGCCCATGAACCAGTGCACCTGGAAATAGGATACCCATTCCCTGAGCGCCTAAGATTTCTATTTTCCATGGTGTTGTCTCCCACGAAACCAAGAAATGATTGCCTTGCTGTTTGGCTTCTTTTTAAGGACAATAGTGATCACGGGGAAGGGAAGATGTGTTTGTCTTCCCAGAAACAGATTACGGTCTTAAATTTAGCAGGCTGAGTCAACATTCTCAAGTGCTGATTCCTACCATCAACAGATTCCATTTTCCTTAAAGAAATCATTATCTTTCAGAATAGGAGGATGCACAAAATGTCCTTAATTCATTAGTTTCTTGTGGTTCCATCCTGCCTCAGATGGTAGTCTGTGTTTGGTGTTTAGCCATAAAATATATATTCAAACCATCTTTTCCCTCCCCCACCATCTCTAAATTATATGGGTCATTGCCTTGCCCTCAACTCCAATTTGAGAATCCCACTCTGGTGTGAGAAGAAACTAACAGTATCAGGTTCCTTTGCCCTAAACAGTTAANGTATGGCAACAAGTATTGGCCAATATGCTCCAGTATTGCCTGGAGAACCTCGATCCCTGACAGAGAAGCCTGGAAGGCCACAGTCTACAGGGTCGCAAAGAGTTGGACAAGACTGAAGTGACCCTACACGCATAGAGGCAAGACTTTTTTTTGCCTGTGGCAGCTCTGCTTCAGTGAGAGTTGAGAATGAAGTGGTGCAGCTGCTTGGCTTTTGGGGACCCTGGTGGTACCAAGTGTGCAGGGACATGGACACCTCCACCACAGGCATTATGGCCCTATCAGAGTCTTTTTTTCGAGCCTCTNTGCCTGTGGCAGCTCTGCTTCAGTGAGAGTTGAGAATGAAGTGGTGCAGCTGCTTGGCTTTTGGGGACCCTGGTGGTACCAAGTGTGCAGGGACATGGACACCTCCACCACAGGCATTATGGCCCTATCAGAGTCTTTTTTTCGAGCCTCTTGTAGCTAGCAATCAGAAGGCCCCTTTGGCCAGTCTTTCTCCATAGCTCCACCCATTCAGCCACAGGCCCCCCCCCCTGGCTGGAGTCCTACTCAGTAGAGCAGCATGTCAGGCACTTAAAGGGGCTCGCTGGGCAAGGTCCTACTCTGTAGTTCAGTGCTTAGGCATTTGATGGGCCAGCCTCTCTATTGTCAGCTGCTAATGCTGGTATGTGGGGGGAGAGAGTCCATGGTGATGGCTCCACCCTTTACATGTGACTCGGCAGCATCACCTTGCTTCCATGGCTGCCCAGCTTTACTTCACACAGGCATTTCCCACCACAATCTCTTCCCTCCCATCCCCTCAATCCATCTCTCCTCAGTCAACAGCAGCCCTCGCCCTGGGATTGCTCTACAATCCCTAAACTCCAGCTCCCAGCCATTGCACCTTCCAGGAGGTCTATGTCCCTGTCCTGTGTATGTATGGCTGCAGCAAGGACTGTCTGATTCTCATTCCATTTAGGCTGCCACAGATCAGCTGATTCACTCTCAGCCTTAAATGTTTCTCCTCTGACTCAGACAATTACCCCAATGTGGGGATCCGACCCCTGCTTCAGTTCTCCCACCTGCCGAGGGCAGGTCCATTCCTACTAACACTCCTGTTTTTTCCCCCTAGTTCCTTCATCCTACTGAGTTTTGCATGATTTTATATATTCTTTCCCTCTGGTCAGGTACTCCTGTCCGATCTCAGCTGGTGTTCTGCGTGCACTTATGTGTCTGAAGGTATATTCCTGATGTATCTGTGGAGACAGATGTACTCCACGTCCACCTACTCCTCTGCCATCTTGTTCTCCCCCAAAACTCCAGTATTAAATGTAAGAATCCAGTGATATGGCCAGTTACAAAATAAGTACTTAAAAAACAAACTGCTTTCTTTTATACTAGTAAGAATAAATTAGTTATTATAATACAAATATAAAATGCTATTCTCAATAGGAACGCAAATTATTACCTGCAAGCAATTAGAAATGTGCTAAACTTACAAGAAAGAATAAGAGTTTACAAATGGACATATCAGAGGCTTGAATAAACGAAATATATACTTTGTCCCTAGAGGGAAAAACTAATAAAGATGTCAACTCCTCTCCAAAGTAATAAATCCCTTTAATGCATCTTCAGTGAAAATCGATAAGAGGAAACTATAGGCATTGTGACATGATGATTCTAAAATTCACCTGAGGAATTTCCTGGCAGTCAGTGGCTCGGACTCTGTGCTTCCACTGCAGGGGCACGAGTTCAGCCTGTGGTGGGGAAACTGATATCCCACATGCCACTCAGCACAGCCAAAATAATAATAATAGTAATAAAATAATAGGGAGTAAAATTCATCTGGAAGAATAGATCAGTGAAAACCCATAAGACAATATGGCATTTTATTTATGGGTAGATGTATGTGAAATTAAAATTTTAGAATATATACTGAAAGGTTCCATATACAATTCATGTTGGTGATTACTTCTGCAGTAGGATGAAGCTGGAGTGGGCCAGGGACTTGGAATCAATCTGTTACATTTTATACAGATACATGTTTGCCTAAGATACATGTCTGAAGCAACTATGTTACAATATTAATATATTGATAAAATGTGAAAAGTGAACAAATGAAAATGCCATTCAACTGTGCCTGACTCTACATTAGTAGGTGGTATTTCATTATCCTCTGCAATTTTTTTTTTTTTTTTTGGCTATGCTGCATAGCATGTGGGATCTTAGTCCCCCAACCAGGGATTGAACCTGTGCCTCCTGCGTTGGAAAAGTAGAGTATTAACCACTGGACCACCAGGGAAGTCCCTCTCTGCACTTTTTTGTTATGTATTTTTTTCTAAAAAGAAGACTGAGGGGGATGTGGAGTCTGCACTGCAAGATATTCTGAATTCTCAGTAATTAATAATTAAATTTATTTATTTTCTTGGGCTCCAAAATCACTGCATATGGTGACTATAGCCATGAAATTAAAAGACACTTGCTCCTTGGAAGAAAAGCTAGACAGCATATTAAAAAGCAGAGACATTATTTTGCCAACAAAGGTCTGTCTAGTCAAAGATGATTTTTCCAGTAGTCATATATGGATGTGAGAGTTGGACTATAAAGAGAGCTGAGTGCTGAAGAATGGATGCTTTTGACCTGTGGTGTTGGAGAAGACTCTTGAGAGTCCCTTGGACTGCAAAGCTATCAAACCAGTCAATCCTAAAGGAAATCAGTCCTGAATATTCATTGGAAGGACTGATGCTAAAGCTGAAACTCCAATACTTTGGCCACCTGATGCGAAGAACTGGCTCATTTGAAAAGACCCTGGTGCTGAGAAAGATTGAAGGCGGGAGGAGAAGGGGATGACAGGATGAAATGGTTGGATGGCATCACCAACTCAATGGACATGAGTTTGAGTAAGCTCCAGGAGTTGGTGATGGACAGGGAAGCCTGGCGTGGTGCAGTCCATGGAGTCGCAAAGAGTCTGACGTGACTGAGTGATTGAACTGAACCAAACTTATTACATGATCCTCTGCAATTTTGGTGGGGGGTGGGGGGCGGGCTATGCTGCCAGCATGTGGGATCTTAGTTCCCCAACCAGGGATTGAACCTGTGCCTTCCTGCAGGAAGTCCCTCTCTGCACTTTTTTGTTTTTATGTAATTTTTTTTTCCCCAAAAAGAAGACTGAGGGGCATGTGGAGTCTGCACTGCAAGATATTTTGAGTTCCCAATAATTAATAGTTAAAGGGGCATCATTTTGTCCACAAATAAACCAATGACACTGAAAAGAAACCTAGAAAAAGACCAAAGGAAGGAGGTATTTCAAATTAGTGAGGAAACCGACAGAGGTTCTTAGTGATGTTCTTACCATCATGCATCAGAACTTCTTCTAGAGGTTAAAGAAGTGAAAAATGAAATCATGAAAGAGCAAAAAGAAAATGCTATTGCCTATTCATCTGATCTCAGGGCAGAGAAGGTCAAAATCTCCTCACGAAACCTCTTGCCACCCCTGGGCCTTTGCACAGGCTGTTTCCTGTCTGGAACCCTCTTTCCTCTCCTCTCACTCCTGCATTGATTCCCCGGGAAGCCTCCCATCTCTCCCTCATCTACTGAGTGCATTAAGGCTCTCTTAGCACCATGTACCTCTCCTTTGTGTCATTTGTCACTTCTGTAACTTTGTATTTGTTTGTGTGATTATTTGACTAATGATCTAGAAAACCAGCTCCAAAAGACATGCTTGGGTTTCCCAGGTGGTGCTAGTGGTAAAGAACCTGCCTGCCCAATGCAGGAGATATAAAAGATGTGAATTCAGTCCCTGGGTCAGGAAGATCCCCTGGAGGATGGCATGGCAACCCACTTCAGTATTCTTGCCTGGAGAATCCCATGGACAGAGGTACCTGGTGGACTTCAGTCCATGGGGTTGCAAAGAGTCGGACACGACTGAGTGACTTGGCACACTCGCATACAAGGACAGGCCTTACCTGTTTTACTTCATTCGAAAGTAAAGTGTCTCTCCTACACCATGTGATATATTGTAGGAGTTTGATAACTGTTGGCTGAATGAATGCATGAGCTGTGGCCGAGAACAGTTGTTTTTTCCTGCTTATTTTCATATGAGGTGTACATATGGGAATCTCTGTAATCCAGCCATCTGAGTGCCACGCCTTTTACAGGTTTGGAACATCTGTGGTCTTTGTGATTGGCATGGCTGCACGGTGGGAACATGGGGCAAATGACTTCTCAGCCTCCCTTCACAGACATCAGATTCTAGAAGTGACTCCTTTTAGAGCCACTGAAAAGCCAGTTTTGCCTTAGCTTCTAGAAGAAGGAACCAGCTCACATGTGGGACCGTGAACTTGCTACTAGATGTGTCTTCCTTTCCCCAGTGAGACTTTTTTACCCATGGCAATTGTCCCTGGGAGATGATGGAGTTAAAGTCTCGTAGGCATAGAGGACCACAGTCTTTCTCCAGATGGGTCTCCCTGGGCTTTGGGACATAGCCAGAATCACAGCTCTGGCCATTCCATCTCACAATAGTCCCTTCCTGTGGAAATAACCAGATGCCTAGTTCTCCAATTGCTGGTGTGTGGTCTCCTTAGGATTTTTTTTTTCCTCTAAAGATTTATTTGTTTATTTTGGGCTGTCCTGGGTCTTTGTTGCCATGCTTGGGCTTCTCATTGTGGGGGCTTCTCTTGTTTTAGAGCATCAGCTCTAGGCACACAAGCTTCAGTAGCTGTGGCATGTGGGCTCAGTACTTGTGACTCGCAGGCTCTAGATCTCTGGCTCAATAGTTGTGGCGCATGGGCTTAGTTGCCACTCGGCATATGGGATCTTCCTGGATCAGGGGTCGAACCCATGTCCCCTGCATTGGCAGGCAGATTCTCAACCACTGGACCACCAGGAAGGCCATCTTAGGTTTTTAATCTTTCCGGTAAATGCATTTGGAAATACAGTTTTGAGAATGAGATGATAATTAATAGTTGCGTGTTCATACTAGAGTATATACAAGAGCTGAATAGAGGACTGTTGTCCTTGGAGGGGCAGCCCCTCAAGGGGAGAGAGATGCTGAGGGAAATCTGAAGTGGGCACACATCTCCCTGGGCAGGGCTACACCACTGGAACATGAGAAGGAAGTGCAATGACATCAAGCTTCCAAAGAGAAGCAGGTGGGCGTTTTCTCTGACCTGCACACTTAGCCAAATCAGTGTTACCATCCCACTGGGCCTCAGACCCCTAGATGGCCCTGGAGTTAAGGTTGTGGGGTCTTGAACCCAGGTGTCCACCCAATTGTCTCTAGATGAATAAAGGCCCTGTCTCACACAACTAATGCCCCACTATTTTCAAGGTGGCTATTGCTGAAGCTAATAGAATATGTTTAAAGTGTGACTGAATGTAGAGAGGCTTTTTGATCTCCTGTGTCTTTTTTCAATCAAGGATTTTAGAATATATAATTATTACTCATGCATGCGTGCTAAGTCACTTCAGTCATGTCCGACTCTGTGCGACCCTGTGAGCTGTAGCCTGCCAGGTTCCTCTGTCCATGGGATTATCCCATCAAGAATACTGGAGTGGGTAGCCACGCTCTCCTCCTAGTAGGTACAACAGCAAATAACAGACTGAGGAGCCAGAGGTATTCTCTAAATATAGCTGTCTTCTGTGGTGTAGCAGGTAACAAGTACTATTTAAAACAGTAGCTTTAAGAGAGCTTATCTTTGAGAACTTAACTTGGAGTGAAACCCTTCTCAAAGAATGTGCTCTGTTAGGGTTTTCATTTTATGTAATGAAAGAACAATAAAAGGCAGGTGGAATTATACCAGGAGGAAAAAATAGAAATTACATCTCTCAAGCAGAAGTGCAAGGATGGAGTGAAGAAAAACGATAATAACCATTACTGTCTGAGGTGGTACCTATTTTAATGTACTTAAAATGCATGACTATGATTGAGTGATTATGTAAAGGCTGTTTGTCATCACCGAAACGTGCAGGGAGACATTGATGTAGAAGCGATGATTCAAATGAATAAAACTTCCTTCCCACTATCTGTCTAAGGACTCTGTCAGAGGAAATGCCACTCTGCACTGAGAGAAACCCAGCCAAGCCTTGAGGTGTAATAACAAGCAGTTGCCACCATCTATTGAATGCTTACCGTGGGCCAGGCACTGTGCTGTACACAAACTATTTTATTTAATCTTCTTGACAAGGCTGGGAGGTATGATCATTCATTTCACAGGTAAAGAAGCTGCGGATGGAGTTACTTGCCCAAGGTCAGGCTGCAAGTAGGGGAAGGATCTGGGGTAGTGTAGCTCTAAATCTCACATTCCTAACTGCCATATTTCATCCAGTCCATCCAGGCACTGTGCTTGGCATCAGGCATTTCCTGGGCCACAAGTGGATTTGCTGGATCAAAGACCATGTACCTTTTCACCTTTGACAGGAGTAGCTTGAGGCCCGGAAAAGTCCAGTTTGAGTCAAGACAGGGAAAAAGCCAGTGCCCTGGTAGAAAGATGGTCAGGCAGGAGGAATTATCTCTTTCTTTCTCTTCCATTCAGGCTGTCAAGTGACTGAATCCTCATTTTGATCTCACATTAGTATTTATGATGACTGATCACCAGATATGCTGCTTTTGTCTTTTGAGCACCTGGTAAGGTTGTAGTTCTTGGTTCTCTCTCCCCTCTTGGGGTTGGTTGAGACCATGTGATAAATTCAAGATCAAGCTTTTATTAATAACTGCTGTTTGGAGATCCTCCAGAGCTCTTTTTTTCATTCCACCCTCATTTCAGAAAATGGGTGTTTCCATCATCTATCTTCCAAGATAATATATGTAATAGATATAATAATGTCTAATGTAATGGACACACAGTACAAGCAAGAAACAGACCTCTGTCACTTGAGCCATGGACATATAAATCTTGGGAGTTTATTTGTTATAACATTGACTATCCTTACTGTTACCCACTCCCTGAGAAGGGTGGCTGGGGAGACTGCTTTCTAGAAAGCCTCCTTGCCCTCTATGGGGAAAGTCATTATGCTTGTCTGTAAATGTTGTGTCCTATCCTCATTCCGTGTTATTTTCTGGGAGTACTTCTTAAGGCGACAGTCCACCTCTCTCTTGGGGGAACTCGGCCAATTCAGAGTCAGAATCTTGCAAACCAAGCATGTGGCCACAAGTTTTGATGACCAATTTCCACAAAGAAAAACATTTAAGGCTGTTCTAGAAAATCCAACCTTACCTAATCCAGAGTGACACTTAGATGGCAGCTGCATTAGTTACCAAAAAAAAAAAAAAAAATCATGAAATATTGCTGAAGAGTTATTAAATAGTCTCTAGTCCCTAATGGCAAATTCATTTTCATTTAATAGCAAGTTATTGTGAAGTATAATGAAAAATAGAGAGGCATGCAAAATAAGCTGGCCTCTGTTTCCATTGACATAGTGCCAGTTCCTTGGGTGCAGCGTTACAGTACTATCCATCTTCATAAAGCGCTCCTTGGACGGCATTATGAAACAGCGGGAAGGAATGGCAGATGACAGCTTCATTAGTCATGACTAGGTAATCCTGGCCAATTTCTCCTGGGAATTATTAACACATTCCTAAACACCCCTTGGTTGATGGCATCCAAAAAAGAAGAGAAGGGGATCGGTTATCAGGTCTTGGATGTTCTCCAAATCTGGCTACGAGTGAGCTGCAGAAGGTCACTCAGCATCCCTTTTTCCCAGAGCTCTCTGGAAGGCCCTGGAGAATGGGACCTGCCGAACCAGGATGGACAAGACTGCAAACATTCGCCCACTGCTGAGCACCTAACAGAAAGAAAAGAATTGGGACAGTTCTTTTGTCTACCTTGCAGACAAATGAATTTGTATCACTTGGTAAATGGATGAATTAGCCCCAAATTCAGTCTTATTGCTGGCTAGAAAACAGGAGGTCCAAGAGGATAAGTGCACAATAAACATCAGAAATTGAGAGGCTCCAATGAATCCTGGCAACCAGGATCCCACTTTCGCCAAAGATTACCTAATCCCCCCAGAGCTTGATCACTTAGCCTGGAGGACTGAAGGAGAAGGTGGCTACTGCCAGTCAAGATTTCCCATGTTTTTGTGACCTTCTGTAGTGAAGCCGCCCTTTCAGTTTCTTGGTCAGCCAGCTGGGTGCGGTTGTGACAGGGACTGGCAGAGAAATGGTTTATTCTGCAGGTCAACTGAGCCTGTATCTGTGGGTTAAGACTCCTGTGCACCGTGTTTTGGAAGCTCCCTAGTGCTTTGTGGTGTTGCACAAGGACTCATGAGTTGGTGTGAGACTTGAACTCAATCAGATCTTTGCTCAGCTGCTTAATATCTGTGGGATCTTGGGCAAGTTAATTAACCTTCTTAACGTTAGTTTTCTCATCTGCAAAATAGTGGTAATGATGTCTATCTCACAGAGTTTTGTGAGAATTAATTGCTACAGCTAGGTAAAGTACTTGGAAGACTGCCTTAGTAAAGATTTCTTCCATTACATGCATATATGTAAGCTATGTCCTGCTTAAAAAGCAAAACCGTAAATAATCGGGTTTATAGGAAAGAAAAATCAGTGTGAATTATTTATATCATCCTCCCATTGCCCTTAACTAAATGATAAGCTCTTGTTTTCATTTACTGTTTTTTTGGTTTGTCTGAGCCAGGTGGGCCCTCGGCAGTGAAAGTGTGGAGTCTTAACCACTGGACCGACAGGGAATCCTCCTTTCATTTTCTTTTAAAGAACAGTGATGGCCAAAAACATTTGTAGGTCACCAGACCCTTGTTGCAGAGAAGGCAATGGCACCCCACTCCAGTACTCTTGCCTGGAAAATCCCACGGACGGAGGAGCCTAGAAGGCTGCAGTCCATGGGGTTGCTGAGGATTGGACATGACTGAGCGACTTCACTTTCACTTTTCACCTTCATGCATTGGAGAAGGAAATGGCAACCCACTCCAGTTTTCTTGCCTGGAGAATCCCAGGGACGGAGGAGCCTGGTGGGCTGCCGTCTATGGGATCACAGAGTTGGACACAACTGAAATGACTTAGCAGCGGCAACAGCAGCAGACCCTTGTTGAATTTTCACATCAACTCTGTTGTTGTCCCCATTTTTCAGTTGAGGAAACTGAGACACAGAGGAGAGATAAGTTCCTCAAAGTCACACTGGCAGTAAGCTTTGGAGCTGGGATAGGACACCAGATTATCTGCAGACTCTGTCCTTACCCATCATAGGTATGTCCATGAATCTCTGTTAAATTGGATTGAATTGAATCTAGTAGAGAAGTCCTATTTAAACATCAAGTTTCCTAAGGGCATTTAAATGTTTACACATTGCTATCCTGGAGTGTCTCCCCGGTTCCTCTGTGCTGAGCTAAAGCCTACTCACACTCCCAGTACTAGATCCTTCGGAAATCTCTCTGGATTTGTTCTATTTGCTCTTTCAACAGCCCTGGCCTCCCAGGACCCACTCAGAGTTCTCACATCATTCATCAGTGGCTCCTGAGAAGATGAGAGGGAATGACAGTTGCAGAGGATGCCAGAGAGAGAGATAGGCAGAGAGAACAGAAGCCAAAAAGTGGGAAGAGTCTGGGGGAAAAGAAGAAGATAACAAGAAAGAACTGTGCACATGTGCTAAGTCGCTTCAGTCACATCTCTGCAACTCTATGGTCTGTAGCCCACCAGGCTCTTCTGCCCATGGGGTTCTCCAGGTAAGAATACTGGAGTGGGTTGCCATGCCTTCCTCCAGGAGATCTTCCTGGCCCAGGGATTGAACCCATGTCTCCTGTATCACCAACTCAAAGGACATGAGTTTGAGTAAACTCCAAGAGTTGGTGATGTACAAGGACGCCTGGCAAGCTGCAGTCCATGGGGTTGCAAAGGGTCAGACATGACTGAGTGACTGAACTGAACTGAACTCCTGCATTGACAGGCGAGCTCTTTACTACCCGCACCACCTGGAAAGCCCAATAAGAAAGAACTGCTGCTGCTGCTCAGAGGAGGCAATGGCACCCACTCCAGTACTCTCGCCTGGAAACTCCCGTGGACGGAGGAGCCTGGTCGGCTGCAGTCCATGGGGTCGCACAGAGTCGGACACGACTGAAGCGGCTTAGCACACCAGGCTCTGCCATCCCTGGGATTCTCCCGGCAAGAACACTGGAGTGGGGTGCCATTGCCTTCTCCAAAGAAAGAACTAAAGGTACTTAAATCTCAAGGTGGATTTTATTTTTAAGTATTCTATATTATGAAGTCTATTATCAGAACTTCTTTCCCCTGCTACCTCTGGCTTTTGTGAAACAGTGATGTGTTTTCACTTTAGCCATCAAGGAAGACTCTTATTTTTAGTGATTCCTGATACCAATTAGATTTTTAGCAATGACAATTATGAAAAATTTTAAAATATTTTCTTTGAAATCAATTTAAGTGTATTCTTTTATTTCATTTT
>SJYV01013006.1:1413759-1424373 GCA_006410875.1 Neotragus pygmaeus | reverse complement strand
TATTTTTTTATTTCATTTTGTTTTTTTCGTTTGAAGCTATTTCAGTGATTTCTTTTTTTTTTTTAATGTAAAAAAGTTTAAATCCAGTTGGAATTTAATACCAATTCTGATAATTTGGTAAAATCTTTATTAAGTGCTTCCTACATGTGTGGCACTGTGCCAAGTCCCACACCAAGAATAAATAAAGATCATCTGTGACTCAGTGGTAACGAATCTGTCTGCCAATGCAAAAGATGCAGGATTGATCTTGGGGTTGGAAAGATCCTTGGAGGGGAGGGAGATGGCAGTGGTGTTCAGGATGGGGGGGCACATGTGCACTCGTGGCTGATGCGCAAAAACCATCACAATATTGTAAAGTAATTATCCTCCAATTAAAATTAATTATTTTAAAAAAGAAAGACCCCCTGAAAAAGGAAATGGCAACTCACTCCAGTGTTCTTGCCTGGGAAATCCCATGAACAGAGGAGCCTGGTGGGCTACAGTCCATGGGTCACACAGAGTCAGACATAACTGAGCAATTAAACAACTACCTTGGTAGAACCTCTAGTCTAGCCGGAGCTCCTCAGGCTTGTGGGGCATTGGTCTCTTGGGAAACTTGTTAGAAGTTTGCCTGCGTGGGCTCCGCTCCAGGACTGCCCGAGTCAGTAGGTGATTCTGATGCATCTAAACATTTAAGACGCACTGGTGGAGAGTAGGCACCTTCTGTAACAATCATACACCCCAGCTTTAGAGAGATATCCAGGACTCTGAAAACACCTTAGCCACCCACCCACTGTCTTCATGCAGCTCCTCAGAGTCCACGCAGGCTCCACCCTGAAGCAAGTGGCATGAGAGGGCTGGGGCCAGAGACCGGATCAATCTTTATGTGATGGAGAGCCTAGTGTTCTGGTTAAAAATTCAGGAGGTCCAGAGTTCACTTTGGGTCACTGGTAAAGATCTTGTAGAGTTTAAAAATCAGAAAAATTTGGATTTGAAAAAACTATTTTTAAAATTATTTATGTATTTTTGGCTGCATTGGATCTTCACTGCTTTGCCTGGGTTTTCTCTAGTTGCCGTGAGCAGGGGCTACCCTGCGTTGTTTGCTCAGGCTTCTCCTTGCAGTGGCTTTTCTAGTTGCAGAGCACAGGCCCTAGGCGTGCTGGCTTCAGTAGTTGCAGTGCAGAGGCCCAGTAGTTATGGCACAGGAGCTCAGTTGCTCTGCGGCCTGTGGGGTCTTCCCAGACCAGGAATCAAACCTGTGTCCCCTACAGTGGCTTCTTATCCACTGTGCCACCAGGAAGGTCCTGAAAAAAAAANAACAACCATTTTTGCATGTGCCTATCTTAGCTCCTGATTTGCATGAGAAAAGCCTATCTTCTTTAATCAAACTTGTACATCTCTGGAAATGCCAAATATAGTAAGTTCATACGTGACTGTACAATATAGAATATATACTTGTGCTTCTAAACCAGCAAAGTGCCAATGGAAAAATATTCTTGAAGTTCTAATTGTTCCCTCTTCCATGGCTACAAATTTCTATAAACTGTTTTTCTGGTAATATTCCTGCCCCACCTTATTTTTTTTTCCTCCAAACTAAAATAAAGGGAATGATTCAAATGACTGGCTCTTCATTTCTAAGTAACTTGGGTGAGGTCACCACAGTAAGTTTTACTTTACACAGTTTGAATCAGGTCAATCTGAAAAACAAGAGCAAGATTATGTAACAGCAGAGATTCGTGTGTGTGTGTGTGTGTGTGTGTGTGTGTATGTGTGTTGGGTTATTGCAACCATTTTTATAGAGTAGTGAGTAGTTTATAGAGAAACTAGTTGGTGATACTTTTCCATCATATTTGAACTTACTATGTCAACAAGCCATATTAAGCACTGGCTGAGGACTACCCTTATTCCAGGGACATAAATATTCTTTTCCTACATAAAATGTAAGTTCTTCAAGAGAAGATCAAGATTATATCTTTTTTTCTCTTCGCATAAGAGGGGCAGGAGAGATGAAAAGGGGTGAGGGGGGAAGGAGGTGGGATTTAGGTGATAACGCTCTTGCCCCACAGGTGAAAGCAGTGTGATTTTAGCACGATAAAGATGTAGGTCAATGAAACTGACTAGAGAGCTGGACCTGGATCTAAAAATATATAATAATTAAATAAAGGATTTTGTGAGTATCACAAAGGGAAAGGAAAAATAACTCAATAAATGGTTTTGTACACAAAGATTAAAGTTAGGGGAAAAAGAACTTGAGATTAGTACATTAACCACATCCTGAAATGAACTTACCCCGGCACTTGTTAATTGTTCCTAAACCTTCTCTTTCTCCATGTGCCGGTGTTCAGAGGCCCACTCAGACCCCACACTGAACTAGCTGGTCAGCAGGGGGGCTGCTTCATTACAAGTGAACCATTACTACTGCCACAGCATTGGGGCTGACCTGGGAACGAACCCAGCTGAATTCCAGAGTGATGTGGTGCTTGGATAAAGGACACATCGCAAATTGACTAGACATCGACTCATGGAAACCTAAAGAGGGTGATCATGTTTGTGGTCTGGGAGGGTGGCCAGGGTGGGGAGGGGGTGGCATGTGGAGCCTCTCAGCTGCTCTGTTCGCCCAGCTTCTGATAGAGTACCTGGCACACAGCAGGGGCTGAACACGTGTTTGTGGACCGAGTGACATTTGCGTCGTGGGGCTTTGCCGGGTAGACCTCAGTGCTGACAGTTGTGGTGGTTGTTGCCTGAGCCCAGAGCTCATTAAAGTATAAAGAGTCTTCACACTCAAGGTCCCCTGGGAGCATTTCTCTGATATTCCAGAGTGGAACCCGGGATCAAGAGAAGCAAGATCGAAGATTAAATTCAGCATATTAAAGACACAGGCAGAAGATCAGGGCCAAGATCAACGCCCAGGCTTCCAAATGCCTGGCTGGCTGCCACCTCTGGCAGGAAACATTGCCCTATCCTCCAGGGATGGAATGGCCCAGAAAATGTTGAACAGAGAGGGGAATGAGAGTTGGGTCCGGGCCTTCCTTCCCCACGCTGGCTGCACAGGCGTTCAGCCGGCTTTGCTTCCTGTGTCTCAGAGGACACTGTCTCCGCCAGTTCCTCTCTCTTCCCCTCCCCCTCGCCTGGAGTGTAACCAGGCGTTCTCAGATCCCCGTGTTGGAGCGAGGCGGATGGTGGACACATGTGGGCCGATTGCCTGCAGCTTCAGTTGATCCTGGCTTGGGAGTGAGGAGAGGGGGCTGGGAAGAAAATTCAAGTCTCATTCTTAAGTGATGTGGAAATGTATTGCCATTGGCTCTTATCAGGTAGCTCGAAGCCAGTGAGGAAAGAAATGTTTTCATTGGCGGAAGAACACATTTGACATCCACATATATGTGTGTCTACTTTTGAGCAGACTGCAGAAACGTGTGGCTTCGGTCCTTGCTGCTCCTCTGTCTAGTGAATTCTACCAATGGTTCAAAGTCTAGCTCAGTGCCTGCCTCAAACAGAAAGGTTTTCTTGATAAACTCAGTCTGTACTGATTTGCCCCGATCTCAGCTCTTGATGCAGTTACCATGTTCACTACAGTGAGGGCAGATTTACTGTAAAGTGAAAGAAGTTTAGGCTTTAGAACTTCTAATAATTTAGTCCTTTCTTGGGATCATATGGTCATATGCTTTTGATAAAATTGCAGATGTAAGATATTTTAATTGCGAGGGCTAAGGATATTGTCTTCTCCCACTCAAGCTTCCCCCTCCCTCAATTTTCCCTACAGGAGTTGTGTGTTGATGGGGACCTCAGCTAAAGAGAACCTGAATTGGAGATTTATTTGTTTAGGGTTCTATGGATTCTATGGATTCAGGTGGTTCACACTTATTTCCGTGTTACCAGAATCAGAATGGAATACTACCAATGTCCTCAGGACATACTCATCTGGCTTCATGGGTCCTACTGCAATATCGATGTGTCCCACTGTGCCTGACGCTGGAAAAGAAGAAGAGTCAAATGCACAGAAACAGAATCTAGTCTGAGGAATGTTCTTTTAACCCCTAGATGTACAAAACTGTCAGTGGAATATTTGGTTCTCATTGATGTCTACTCAAAACAGAAATCACCTGCAGGAAAATATGCAATAATGTAGTGTATATGATATTAACACACCTTACTACCATGATGTTAGAATGAGAACCAGTGCAAAATAGAATTGGCCAGAATTCTTGTGTTAGTGGGCTTCCCTGTGGCTCAGGCAGTAAAGAATCTGCCTGCAGTGTGGGAGACTTGGGTTTGATCCCTGGGTTGGGAAGATCTCCTGGAGAAGAGAATGGCAATCCATTTCAGTATTCTTTTTTAAAAAATTTATTTATTTTTTTAATAGGAGGCTAATTACAATATTGTGGTGGTTTTGCCATACATTGGCAAAATTTGCCATACATTGCCATACATGAATCAGCCACAGATATACATGTGTCCCCCATCCCGAACCCCCCTCTCACCTTTCTCTGATTGCCATCAGCATTCTTGCCTGGAGAATTCCATGGACAGAGGAGCCTGGCGGCTTACAGTCCATGGGGCCACAAGAGTCAGACACAACTGAGCGACTAACATTTCCTTTCACTTTCTCGTGTTAGTAGGGCATAAAACAGCAGCAATGCTATAAGCTGCCAAGTAGGACTTTTATCCCAAATTGCATTCTTATGCCTCCCAGCATAAAAACTGAGGAAGATCTCAACCAGTGCCCATTGGACCAGTCTTAGCATATCTGAGATGCCTTGTCCTGATGAAGCCGGCAACATCAGAGAGAAAAAAAAATGACATTCAAAAGCCATAAAATCCCAGCAAAGCGACCTATGTTCCCATGACTAAACTCCCATGCATATTCACCTATAAGTTATTGTAGGTAGTTTAAAGGTAATTTGATTAAGCAATTATGTAGCTCAATCCAATATAATGGTATTTGGAAAAGCATTTGAATTGCTTTATCTTCTTTCCTTGAAAATGATATTACAGAATTATTGTCATATAAAGAGATGATCATATGGAATATACAACCAAAAAAATAGGGAAGATATTGATAGAAATAGGCTATGTAATTTTTCACTGTTTGCTTGTATTTATGGTATTTGTCACCTTCTAAATTCGTCATTTGACTTTCATCCCTAATTTTGTATTCCTGTTTTGCATTCTTTTTCTTTAAGAGACTCCCCTCCCTGAGTGACCCACATAACCTGAATCTGTCCTTGACCACAGATGACCCATTTCTTCTTATATTATTCTTATAGCAGATACTGAATTTTGTTTTAAAATTTTTATTGGCATATAGTTGATTCACAGTGTTGTGTTAGTTTCTGCTGTACAGCAAAGTGAATCAGTTATACATGCACATCTATCCACTCTTCTTTAGATTCTTTTCCCATAGAGATCATTACAAAGTATTGAATAGGGCTCCCTAGTAGTTACTGAATTTTAAAGGTAACCATAGTAGTTTATGTGTGGGAAATAATTTTCAACAATGCAGAACTTTTGTGTAAGAAGTAAATAATGCAGTTTGCTAATACTTCTTGCTCCCCGGAGATCAGTTCAGTTCAAATCGTGTCTGACTCTTTGCGACCCCATGGACTGCTGCAGCACGCCAGGCTTCCCTATCCATCACCAACTCTTGGAACTTGATTAATTTGATGTCTATCCTCAAATGACTTTTTTAAAAAGGTCAGTTCATGATGAGTAAGTGTGGGCTTTGGAGCTAGTTGCCTGGACTTGACTTTCACCTCTACACCTGTCACCTTGGGAAAATTATTAAATCTTTTAGTGCTTCACCTGGAAAAAGAGGGTTTGATTGTTCAACACCTGTCTCCGGGGCTGTGACAAGAGTTAGGGCTTAGATAGAAGAGTGCCAGACAGGTTGTACTCATCATATTTTGGTTTTAATGGTAAATGAATATATTGCAACTTCTTGTCAGTTATTTTATGTGACCAAGTATATTGCTCTCCTGTCCCCCAAGATTGTAAGCTTCTTAAATTTGAGTACTAATGGAAACATTTTTCAAATCTCTTAATTCCTCAGCATCATGAGGATTTGAGCGCCCTCTAGCTGCATTATTTGTGGTTCTGCTGGTCACCAGGCGCAGTTTGCTCATCTGACTGTTCAGGCTCCAAGAAAAGCATTCGCTTTGTCAGACACTGGAGGGTGGCTGTGGATGTGACAGAGATTCAGAACCAACGTATCAGGAGGCACTCCTGAGAAGCTAGAGGCCCATCAGAAATAGAAGGATCTCTCTGATAAGAGGATGAGAGAATGTCCAGAAGAAAATAGGAGTGTTGGAAGTATACAAAGCTCCAAGGCTGCTGCTGCTGCTAAGTTGCTTCAGTCGTGTTCGACTCTGTGAGACCCCATAGACGGCAGCCCACCAGGCTCCCGCATCCCTGGGATTCTCCAGGCAATAACACTGGAGTGGGTTGCCATTTCCTTCTCCAATGCATGAAAGTGAAAAGTGAAAGTGAAGTTGCTCAGTCGTGTCCAACTCTTAGCGACCCCATGGACTACAGCCTACCAGGCTCCTCCGTCCATAGGATTTTCCAGGCAAGAGTATGGAGTGGGGTGCCATTGCCTTCTCCAAAGCTCCAAGGAGCACACAGTAAACACTTGTCTCTTCATTCCTTTGAAATAGCACCCAGAAATGTGGCTGAAATGCTCCTCAATGAAGGCCTGGGGAAATGGGGAAAAGGGAACTGACTTTCCCAAGATAATACAGCTCCACAGTTACTTACAAAAGTAGCTGCAGGCGTTGAGGGGAAAGGAGGAAGTGGTCAAAAGATCCAGGGATCAAGAGATTTGGGTGGGGGAAGCTTGTTTGGGTATGTACGTTGTCATCTTAAAAGAGTCTCCTTAGGAAACAAAGTGTTTCCCCGGGCCAGGGATTGAACCAGCACCACCCGCAGTGGAAGCACAGGGTTTTCACCACTGGACTGCCAAGGAAGTTTCTTATCTGGTATCTAAACTCCTCACCTGAAGTATCATTTCCTGTTTTTAGCTCGAACTTGTATTTGAATCTGGCTCCCTGGGTTACAGCTGCCCTGTGACCGTGAGGATGAAGGGCTGCTCCTAGCCGGCACTCACGAGGAAAACGGCTGCCCGGCAGAAACTGTCTGTGATTTCTCTCCCTGTCTTGTGATTCCGCTCACCGCAGTTCTCCTGTGGGCAGGGCAAAGACCCAAATTCTGCTCGCAAAGCTCCCATGGTCTAGTGTGATAGGCTAAATTGGATAGCTGCCATGGGCTCATCAAGGGCAAATGACTGCCACCAGGGGCTGGGGGCCGCTGACACGTGCCCTGTGGAAGGCGCGCGGGCTCCATGGAGCTTGGGGCGGGGCGGGGTGCGGTGTGTCTGCATAGGTGGAGTCTTCAGGTGAGGAGGACGGTGGACGTGCCTCTATCGGCCGCCGTCGCCTGCTGTGCCGGCCAGAAGGGCTCCCGTTGGCCTGGGCCTCGTGGCTCACATCTCAGGATGTCCTGTCGCAACCCTGCCCTGCCCTGCCCTGTTACCTCCCCAAAGCCCGAGGCTGTCTTCCCTGACCTCGGGTACCGCAGGCTTTTTGTTGTTTTCCTGGTGGTTTAGTTACTTTGTTCAGCTGTTCTTACCAGAGACTCCTTGGAGACTCAGAAACCTGAGTCTAAACCCCTCTAAAATCGCTAACTCCCAGTTTCTGCCTTACTTCAGCTGATTCTAACCTCTGTCTTGGGTCTATCAAGCCGCCACCCCTGTGCCTGTCTCCACCTCTCTGCTGATAATGGTGACGAGACGGTGTAGCTGGCTCAGGGCCTGAAAACAAGAAACAGAGTCTAAGTCGTGTGTTATGGGGGGTGGGGGTGGTGCCGTCAGGAGAAGAGGNGGATTTTCCAGGCAAGAGTATGGAGTGGGGTGCCATTGCCTTCTCCAAAGCTCCAAGGAGCACACAGTAAACACTTGTCTCTTCATTCCTTTGAAATAGCACCCAGAAATGTGGCTGAAATGCTCCTCAATGAAGGCCTGGGGAAATGGGGAAAAGGGAACTGACTTTCCCAAGATAATACAGCTCCACAGTTACTTACAAAAGTAGCTGCAGGCGTTGAGGGGAAAGGAGGAAGTGGTCAAAAGATCCAGGGATCAAGAGATTTGGGTGGGGGAAGCTTGTTTGGGTATGTACATTGTCATCTTAAAAGAGTCTCCTTAGGAAACAAAGTGTTTCCCCGGGCCAGGGATTGAACCAGCACCACCCGCAGTGGAAGCACAGGGTTTTCACCACTGGACTGCCAAGGAAGTTTCTTATCTGGTATCTAAACTCCTCACCTGAAGTATCATTTCCTGTTTTTAGCTCGAACTTGTATTTGAATCTGGCTCCCTGGGTTACAGCTGCCCTGTGACCGTGAGGATGAAGGGCTGCTCCTAGCCGGCACTCACGAGGAAAACGGCTGCCCGGCAGAAACTGTCTGTGATTTCTCTCCCTGTCTTGTGATTCCGCTCACCGCAGTTCTCCTGTGGGCAGGGCAAAGACCCGCATCCTGAATTCTGCTCGCAAAGCTCCCATGGTCTAGTGTGATAGGCTAAATTGGATAGCTGCCATGGGCTCATCAAGGGCAAATGACTGCCACCAGGGGCTGGGGGCCGCTGACACGTGCCCTGTGGAAGGCGCGCGGGCTCCATGGAGCTTGGGGCGGGGCGGGGTGCGGTGTGTCTGCATAGGTGGAGTCTTCAGGTGAGGAGGACGGTGGACGTGCCTCTATCGGCCGCCGTCGCCTGCTGTGCCGGCCAGAAGGGCTCCCGTTGGCCTGGGCCTCGTGGCTCACATCTCAGGATGTCCTGTCGCAACCCTGCCCTGCCCTGCCCTGTTACCTCCCCAAAGCCCGAGGCTGTCTTCCCTGACCTCGGGTACCGCAGGCTTTTTGTTGTTTTCCTGGTGGTTTAGTTACTTTGTTCAGCTGTTCTTACCAGAGACTCCTTGGAGACTCAGAAACCTGAGTCTAAACCCCTCTAAAATCGCTAACTCCCAGTTTCTGCCTGACTTCAGCCGATTCTAACCTCTGTCTTGGGTCTATCAAGCCGCCACCCCTGTGCCTGTCTCCACCTCTCTGCTGATAATGGTGACGAGACGGTGTAGCTGGCTCAGGGCCTGAAAACAAGAAACAGAGTCTAAGTCGTGTGTTATGGGGGGTGGGGGTGGTGCCGTCAGGAGAAGAGGGTGAGGAAGCAGGATGGGAAAGGGGAGTGTGCCCAGGGGGATTCCAGCTTGGCCTGCTCCCACAGCGGCTCTGGAGCACAGAAAGGAAGGCTGTGGGTACCTCACTGCAGGGGCTCAGCAGGTAAAGAATTCGCCTGCAGTGCAGGAGCCCCAGGAGATGCAGGTGTGATTTGTGGATCGCGAAGATTCCCTGGAGGAGGGAGTGGCAACCCGTTCCAGTTTTCATGCCTGGAGAATCCCAGGGACAGGGAGCCCGGTGCAAACAGTTCATGGGGTCACAAAGTATCACTGTGAAGATAATGATAAACTGCCATTCACTGAGCACTTCCTATATGCCAGGACTGTTTCAAGTACCTTATATACAGTAACATTTGATGCTCACAGCCACCCTGTGAACAGATGTATCATGCTATCATCTGCATTTTATTTTATTTTGTATAAGTTTATTACTTATTGACTACTGGGTCTTCACTGCATACACAGGCTTTCTCTAGTTGCAGAGAATGGGAGCTCCTCTTTGTTGAGGTGCTCGGGCTGCTGACTGCGGTGGTGTCTCTAGCTGCAGAGCACAGGCTCTAGGTGTGCAGGCTAAGTAGCTGTGGTGCAAAGGCTTTAGTTGCCCAGTGGCATGTGTGATTCTCCCGAACCAGAGGTCAAACAAGTGTCCTCTGTACTGGCAGGTGGATCCCAACCGCTGGACCACCAGGGAAGTTCCTGTATCTACATTTTACAGATGTAAAAACTGAGACACAGAGAGCCTGAGTGACTTACCAAAGACCACACAAGTGGTAAGAAGTAGAATTGTGCTTGGAAAAAAATGATCTTTAATATCTTTCGTGACCCTGTAGAAGAATCACTTTTGTTAGCAAGTTGAGAACAGTGTCATGTATTTATTCGGCCAGTTACCCACTCATTCCACATTTATCAAGAGACCAGAAATTACAAAAGTCAATCGAGCCCATCTCCAGTCTTCCAGGAAGCTCAGGGAGGAACACTGGAGGGGACAGTGCACTAGGCCCCCAGGGGAGAGGGAAGTACAGACTTTGACGGGAGTGCCTCAAAGGAAAGACAAGGATCTGGTCTGATCTGGAAAGATGGTAGGTATTAACATTTGAAGGAAGGAGCAGGGGAGAGAACACTTCAGGCAAAGCCTGGGAGGGACTGAAGCCTGGGGGAATTGGAGGGGAGAATAGTAAGTGCTTGGAGACAGGCTAGAGGGTCTGGGGAGATGGTTCAGACAAGTGTCTACCAAACCATACCGTCTGCTAGACTGGTCTGTGATCTGTCTCCAACTCAAACAACCTGGTTTGGTGCAAGTGGGCAAAGATATCAGGCCTGGAACTCTCACTGCCTGAGGAAGCTCCTCTCACCTGCCACCTACCCTTGACTCGGCCTGGTGCTGCCGCTTCTCTGTTCAGTCGCTCAGTCGTGTCTGACT
>SJYV01013006.1:1382265-1408559 GCA_006410875.1 Neotragus pygmaeus | reverse complement strand
AAAAAAAAAAAACCAAACAAACAAGGAGCACAGTGCTGGCCCTTATCTTTCTACTCATCCTGTCGAAATCTAACTGTGATCTTTGGCAGGTCTAGCACACACTCCCACCTTTATCAATGCCTTTGCTTGGGGCTAGATAAATGCCTCTGGGGAAGGTGGGAGTGGTGGCCTAACCACATGAAGTTCACAGTCCACTCCCAGTTATCTGTCTGGGTATATTTATGAGGTAACCAGGGTCAAGGGAAAACATTACCAAGAACTGGAACACCTTCTTTGTCTCATCATTAACTGGTGATACAATTAGTTAAATTTTCAGAGGGAGTGTGTGAGTCTACAATTACTAAAAACCACTAAGAAAGCAGAGGCTTAATGCTCAGTCATGTCCAATTCTATGTGACCCCATGGACTGTAGTTCACCAGTCTCCTCTGTCCTTGGAATTTTCCAGGCAAGAGTACTGGAGTGGGTTGTCAGTTCTTCCTCCAGGAGATCTTCCGGCCTCGGAGATTGAACCCAAGCCTCTTGCATCTCCTGCAACGACAGGCGGATTCTTTACTACTGTACCACCTGGGAAGCATGGAAGCTTTGTTTAATTCACTGAGACGTCTTCAGTGCCTTGCATGGTACCTGGTGAATCATGGGTACCTAATAAATGTTTATTGCTCCTTGTGAAATATGAGCTTCTGTTTTTCTCTGTGTCTCTTTCTTTCTCATGACTATACAAAACCTGTTGATATAGCCAGAGATCTCAGGGTTTTACAAGATGGAGTATTAATATTATGTGCCAGGCTCTGTGCTATAGTAATAATGATACTATATGAATAATACTATCATGAAATCATATGTAACACTTATAGAAGGTACAATTTTAAATGCTTTACCTGTAGTGTTTTTGCTCAGTTGTGTCTGACTCTTTAGGACCCCATGGACTGTAACCTGCCAGGCTTCTCTGTCCCTGGGATTCTCCAGCCATGAATACTGGAATGGATTGCCATTCCCTTCTCCAGGGGCTCTTTTTGACCCAGGGATTAAACCCTGGTCTTTTGCATTTCAGGCAGATTCTTTACGCTCTGATCCACCAGGGAAGCAGCTCATTTAATCCTTACAAGAACTCTGAAGTAGCAATTGCTATCCTTATTTTGCCAGTGAGGAAAATGAGGCTGATGGGGTTATGTGATCTGGCCAAGGTAACTTAACCTGGGACTCCAACCCAGGACTCCACATCTACAGTGTGGAAAAACAATGTTTAGGCTTGTTCTGCACCCAGCTCACTCCCTGGGGTGGTATCGCAAGGATTCCCAGAGCCTGGTTTGAGATCTGGCCCCTGTGACACCCTGCCCAGGGTCTTCAGGCGTGGAATGGATATGGAAGCACTCCCTGCCGCCATCTTGGTACCACTGGAACCATTACTCTGGACCTGGAAGGCAGAACTGTGCCTTGAATTATTTTCTGGGGTGGTCTATCTATTGTCCTCAAGTCTATTTATGTTTCCTTTTGGGGGAGGCCACTTAAAAAAGCTTCCCAGTGGATTTCTGGGAGGAGCTAAGTTCAAGAGTAACAGTTCCATACCTTTCTCAGAAAAAGGAAAGCTGTGTCTCTGAAGCACCTGGCTTCCTTTTAGTGGTCAGACCCCATGGATGGAGGAGCCTGGTGGGCTGTAGTCCATGGGTTCGTGAAGAGTCGGACATGACTGAGCGACTTCACTTTCACTTTTCACTTTCATGCATTGGAGAGGGAAATGGCACCCCATTCCAGTGTTCTTGCCTGGAGAATCTCAGGGACGGGGGAGCCTGGTGGGCTGCTGTCTACGGGGTCACATAGAGTTGGACACAACGGGAAGTGACTTAGCAGCAGCAGCAAGAGCTTGTCTATAGATTTGAACAGTAGTGGCACCTGTGAGAGAGGTGAAGGTCTGAGATGTCAAGGGCAGGCAGCGCTCATCTGGACTTAATGATTTCTGGGAGTTTGTTCAAATAAAATCTCTTCTCCCCCCTACACATTGTTATATATGGACTATAATCAACCTGAGGACAAGGAGGGAGGCAGGCTCCAGCACCCCATGCTGCCTGGCTGGACACAGAGTCACGATAAAGGTCTGGCGTCCAGCCGTCTCGCCTGTCCTTTGGTTGGCTGTCTTTTCACATTGTGCTGTTGGCTGTTCACTTTAAATTTTTGTTTATTCTAGTTTTGGCCACGTTGGGTCTTCACCACTGCTGGGGCTTTTCTCTAGTGGCAGCAGCGGGGGCTGCTGTCTGGTTGTGGTGTGAGGGCTTCTCATTTCAGTGGCGTTCTTGTTGCGGAGCACAGGTTCCAGGCATCCAGGCTTCAGCAGCGGTGCACGTGGGCTCAGTATTTGTGGCACATTGGCTCAGTATTTGTGGCACATGGGCTTAGCTTCTCTGAGGCGTATGGGACCTTCCTGGAACAGGGATCAAATCCCTGTCTCCTGCAGTGGCAGGTGGATTCTATACCACTGAGTCACCAGAGAAGCCCCCCAGATGTTCATTTTAACTAAACTTTTCTTCACTTGGTGTTTTTGCAAAACCTCTCAAACACCTTTAAGTGAATTGTCCGTTAGTCCTGAACTATTCGTGTGCAAGTTTACAAAGTTAGGAGACTTTCCTAGGTTCCAGTGACAGCGGGTGTTGGTGGTTGGGTGCTTGGCTATTTACCTCTCCATAAGCATTCATTGATTAAATGAATGAATGGATATTTTAGTAAATTAATGGAAATATCGTGAAGGATGAAATATGAGTCAAATATCACAGAACGAATTTTTTTCCTAACAGTCACAGATAAAATTTAGGTGAAAAAAAGCAATGAGGAAAAGGGACAAATCAAGGCAAACTCAGGTTTGGTGTCTGGGCAGGTTGTGAGAGGTAGTGCCTTTTACACAGGAGGAATGGATTTGGGGCACAGAAATCGAGTTCTATATTCAGGGTTTCTGAACTTTGGCAGAGTTTGAGCCAGATAGCTCTGGGTTGGGGGTGGGGGGCTGTCCCGTGCGTTGAAGGATGCCTAACAGCCTCTCTGGCCTCTGCCCTCTGGGCGCTGTAGCCTATCTCCTCCCTCAGGTGTGACTCCTAGAGTATCTCCAGACACAGCTCCATGTCCCCAGGGTGGGGCGAGGTGGGGGCAGGACCCCCTGGTTGAGAAGCACTGGGATGGAGTGACACCCTATGCGGTCACCATGGGGGGAGGGGTGTCAACTTGGCAGGGGGAGGAGAGAGGGGGAAAGAGACACACACACACACACACATTACAGCAGATGAGATTTATAGTAGATCTTGAGAACTTTCTGGCACATGATAAGATCTTGAAATGGATTGATTTCAGCCTCAGAAATTATAGGGAAAATCACCAAAAGCTGGCTGGACACCCCAGGAATGCTGAGGCTGGAGCCAGATGGGTCTGGTTGGAACCAGATTCAGGCACATGGTGACACTTAGCAACTCCAGGCCCACTTCCTTGTCTGTCAAATGGGGCTAATAGCATCTGCCTCCTGCAACTGATAAGATTAGAGGCATGCACAGAAGATCCCTAGTGCAGTGGCATGAAGCAGGGCTCTCAAAAATAGTAGAAATCGCTGTTACTGTTATTACTTTCAAGTTTTATGTAGGCGCCTTTCTGCTGGGGCTTAGACACTAATAGCAGGCCATCTAAAACCTTTTCAAGTCTATCATCTCACTGAAATTTGTGCAGCTCTTTCTGTTGCAGTTTTGGGGATGGAAAATGCGATCGTCTAGAAACCAATTATCGTTTAAATGGTCACCGAAGAGGTTAGAACCACACTGTGGATCTCTTTTTTTTTCCAGTTCAGTTCAGTTCAGTCGCTCAGTCGTGTCCGACTCTTTGTGACCCCGTGAATCGCAGCATGCCAGGCCTTTATTTTTATTTTTGGCTGCACTGGGTCTTTGTTGCCACATGCAGGCTTTCTCTAGTTGCAGTGTGCAGGCTTCTCATTGCAGTGGCTTCTCTTGTTGCAGAGCGTGGGCTCTAGAGTTTGCAGGATTCAGTGGTTGTGGCGCATGGGCTCAGCTGTCCTGTGGCATGTGGGATTTTCCGGGACCAAGGATCAAACCCGTGTCTCCTGCAGTGGCAGGCTGAGTCTTTTAACCAAGACACTGCACAGTTCACTTGAAGGTTGAAGGGAAAACTGCTGGAGACATTAATATCTAGAGGACCATTTTCTCATTTATTATCCACTTGTCCACACACCCCATTTTATTTTCTTACACACACACACATACACATCTGTTGGCATTCCATTTAATTTCAATCCTTTTCATCTTTTTTCCCTTAAGAACTATTTTGCTCTCATATTTTAATACTATATTTAAAACATCAGGCACGAGAAGACCCTTCAAAAGAAAAAAGCACAGAGAGTCTGTCTGAAGCGAATACTTATGGAAGGGTCTTTAGCTCACACAGCTGAATATAATTTCCCCCCCAGATGTGACTTTAGTAGCTTATTAATTTAATCCTTAGGGCTTCAAAACCAATAGAAACACTATCACAATCTGAGCTAGCCAAGAGGACCAGCAAACCTGGGCAGCTGATGAATTTGTAAACAGCTCCTTGGGCCTGTTTGGTCTTTACCCAAACCTCTTAATTAAGCTGATTGAGGACAAGACAACTGGAGCCTTTGCATATTCAAACCTTCCAGCCTCCTCTTCCTTGGTGTGAATGATTGGGACAGTAGGGGTGACCCCACTGACCCGGCCAGAAATATTGGGTGGGTGGGTCCTCTCCCAGCTGACCCCGCCAGAAACATCGGGTGGGTGCGTCCTTTCCCAGGGCAGACGTGGAGGCACCACCGCTGGCACTTGGGCAGTGGCTCTTGACTGAGTGTCTGACCACCTGTGCTGGAGCCAGGAAGAAAGTGGGTATCTCTGGGGCACACGGCTGTCTGTGCCCCATGTGGGGCTGGCTGGTGTGTAAATGGAGACGTTTTGCTTCCTGTAAGGCCCATTAGCAACTTTTTTGGAGCAGAGCTTCAGGAATTTTTCAAAAGGAAAAGACTCTACCCAGGCTGGCTTCTAGGAGAGGAAGCCACTAGTCTCCTCGTGGGATGGGCTGACTCCCTGCTGATCTCTGCTAGGACCTTGACCCTTCTGAATTCACACAGCACCACTACTCGTTCCTGTCCCACACATTCGTTGCTTGGTTTTTACGGGGTCTCAGAGGAAATTATGATTGAAGAGTCTGTTTATGACACGAAGCAAAGGTCTACAAGGAAAAAAAGAGGATTTACAGGGATCTTCATATACCTTCTCTACCCTGCTCACCCCCACTGCTATACACAAACTCACAAAGTAATCCAGACCCTGGCTGGAGGTTAGCCCTGAGGAGCCAGGCCTCTCTCTCTCCTAAGGTGGCTGAAGTGCCCCCCGTCCAAAGGAGGGCTAACAAGCTTTGGTGAGAAAACAAACAGTACAAGCCCCAGAAGGACAGAAACTGTCAAAGGGAATATTTTAGGAGTCTCTCACTGGAGCTTGTCTCCAGGGTTCACTAAGAGCTGTTAAACTTTTTAAATGTTGAAATCATTAGCCCTATTATTGTGTCATTCTGCCACATTTACACTCCTTCCATCACTCCCCACCCACCAGCCACCTACCCCCTCGCCCGATCCTCCCTACAAGCTGAATAACACCCTACTCAAATCTTCTGAGATGGAACTCCCTAAAATATGCTCTTCTTTCAAAATATGTTGATATTCAAGTCACTCAGGTGCTGTCACTGAGTCAAAGACTTAAGACATTTAAAGGAAGAGGAGAGAGAGAGATGGGAATTAGGGCCTTTGGTCTGGTGTCTGTGGTGGTCTTCTGATTCCTCATTCTTTCCCTGCCCACCCCCCATTTCACCCCTTAAGCCATGGTTTGTGACTGTTCTCTGAGGCAGGGAGTTCAGAGAGAAGCTGGGGAGCACAGTCAGAACAGAGCACAGAGTTAGCAGGAGCTGAAAGGTTCAAGTTTTGCTGGTTTTGCTGGTGCTGGAACGCTAAAGTGACCCCAGAGCCCTTCTGCTTGGACCCTGCCTCTGGACAGTGCTTCTCTCCTTTTGAACCACCCCCAATCCCCCTCATCTCCCAGCCAGCCCTCAGTTCTCCCAGGATCCACACCCAACTCTGAGCCAAGGCTTTGGAGTCAACCAGACCCTGGCTTCAAGTTTAATATCTGTGTGACCTTGACCGGGTCCCTTACCCTCTCTAGCCTCAGTTTTCTCATGGGAGTAATAGCATTAGTAGCAAATTTGTAGGGTTTTTGTGAAGATGACATGAACAAGTTTATTCCTGTTTTTTTTTTAACCAAAAAATTGAGATGAAATTCACAAAGGTTAAAATTTACCATTTTAAAGTGAACAATTGAAATGCATTTGTTACGTTTACAATGTTATGCAATCCCCACCTCTATTTTGGAACAGCTCTCCTCACCCCAGATAGAGTGCCATATTCATGAAGCAGTCAGGCCTCCCAGCCTCTGGCAACCACCAATTTGCCTTCTGTCTCTATAGATTTAGGGGCATTTTCTATCAGTAGAATCATACAATCTGTGACCTTTTGTGTCTGGTTTTTCATTCAGCATAATGTTTTTGAGGTTCATCCTTATTGTAGCAGGTATCATGACTTTCTTCTGCTTTATGGCTGATGATACACAATTGCATTTACTACAGTGTATTTATCCACTTATCTGTTGATGAATATTTGGGTTGTTTCTACCTTTTGGCTCTTTGAACAGTGCTGCTGTGAACATTTGTGTATATGTGTGTGTTTTAAAGAAAACAGTACGCTCTTTTTTCTCTCTCTCATTTTATTACAATGAAGTTTAATAGGACAGAAAAGTCACATGAGCTTGGTAGGTCAGAAAGCAGTAATCTCTCAATAAATGTCAAAGAAGCAAACCAAAATCCAGGGACCTGCACTGATGACCAGAAGATTTCTGTCTCCCCAGGAGCCCNGATTGCAAAGAATGAGCCTCCCCCAGCTTGATATGAATCTCTCCCAGGCCTCTGCTTTCTTGTCTTCCAGATAAGTTAGCCAGACAGACAGCTGATTAAGGAAACTGTCCTATTTTTAAAGAAAACAACATTCCATAATAACTCAGTTGCTTTTGGTGAACAATGACTCTCCTAATGACCTAATGGGGTGGAGCCATATCTTTTCATCTAGAGCCTAATAGGACGCTGACTCAATTAGTATTTGCCAAACAGATAAATGGAAATAATAAGGTTATCAGAGGATTTGACTGAAGATGAGCAAGCCCCGCAGAATGGACTGGCTTAGGGTGAGAAAGTGGTAAGTCTGAGACTGATCCCAATACACAATTTTCCTGCAAAACCTGACCTCTAACCTTTTGGGGGAGCACAAAGGGAAGAAGAGGAATGAGCAGGACAGAGGTGGCTCCAACACAGGAAGTCTCAATGAAAAGTGGAAACAGAGAGCCCTTTATTTTGCTTTGTCTTCATCAGATTATGTGTGGTTGTATTTTTTGAGAGTTCTGGGTTTAAGCTTCAGCTTTATCATCAAAGGCTTGTAATACCAAGCTAGTGCCTAATCTCTCTGAGCCTTAGTTTTCTCCCTGGGAGAGCGGGTGACCATGCGCTTTTAGAACATGTGCTTGCTGTGTGGCAGGCCCTAGGGGCTTTCACAGTTATGTTCCCTAAGTTCCGTGATAACTGATGTCTCTGTCCACACTGCCAATAGTTCTACTTTGCAGAAGCAATACTGAGCCAGAGAGAGAGTAAGAGCCTTCCCAGGGCCACATGGCTAGAGAGCAGTGGAGTGGGATGCGATCCACTCGCTCTGTGCCTTGTTAGTTTCTTACATGAAACTCATGAAGATACTGCACATGTAACCTAGAATCCAGAATGGTGCTATGCAGGTTGTTAATACTTAGTATTCAGTCAAGATTTTGAGGACTGTCTGGTTCTTTCTTGGGGGCCAAGAGAATAAGGAGCCAGGAAGGGCCCCCTCACTCGGTGCTGGAGTTTGGGAGGAACGGTCTGGAGGTCATTTGAATTCTAAATTCCTAGAAGTAACATCTCTGGTTCAACCCAGGGATGGCTTCCCTAGTGACTCAGACAGTAAAGAACCTCTCTGCAATCAATGCAGGAGACCTGAGTTTGATCCCTGGGTCAGGAAAATCCCCTGGAGAAGGGCATGGCAACCCACTCCAATCTTCTTGCCTGGAGAATTCCATGGACAGAGGAGCCTGAAAGGCTACAGTTCATGAGTCATAAAGAGTTGGACACGACTGAGCGACTACACACTTACTCATGCCTCTGGTTCAAGTCTGAAGTATTTGTCTTCTAGTTAGGACTGGATCTGCATTCCATTATATTGATTAGAGACAAATCAAAACCAAAAATATCTACAAGAGAGAAAGAAGAAGAATCATGGCCTGGGGGAGGTGGTATGCCTTGTATAGGCTCCACAAAGATGGGAAGGAGACAGAAAGGAGACACTCATTTGGGGACAAGAATGGTTTCCAGCTAGACTATGCAAGGAGGCCTCAGCACTCATGCAGCTACTCTGTGCCAGGAACTGTGCAAAGCAATTTCATGTGAATTTTATTGTATAATACAATCGCTTTGGGCAAAGCATTCTATTTTCTTACATTTGTGCTCACAAAGCTATTAATAGTAAGACATAAAGCCAGGCCTACACCTGACTCCAGATCTTTCCATTGTACCATACTACCTCCTAAGGTCCCATCTTCATTTCCAAAAGCATTGTTTCAATTTGCCCCAGGAATGGAGCAGCAAGGCTATGTGACACATTAGAATGTATTTTGCTCTTAAACGAAGGTTTGCCTTGAATGCTGTGTTTAAATTGATTATATACAAGTGGGATTATATTTGAAAAACGTCTTCAAAGCCCTTTAATGGGATTCAATGATAAAACATTTAGTAATCCATTTGTAAAGCAAATAAGAATTTCCTTCCCTCTTTCCAGGACTAATTTATGTTTCACATTAATCCTTTTGTAAACTGGGCTTTCTTAAGAGACTGCACACCAATATCAAGACAAGTAGAAACTAAAAGGGAGGCAAGAACACAACATTCCCAAATCAGCAGCACCATGAGAGAGGTCTGCTAATTGCCTTAGGCCATGGTTTAGGGTGTCAAGGCAGTGGAGCCTTCCAGAATGGCCATCTTCAGGCATCACCTTGGTTTATTTCAATTTGGAAAGGGCCCTACTTTGGACCTGTCTCTGAACCCCTGTCCTGGTTGTCAGCCATCCCCCGGACATTTTGATATTGTATTTGATTTTGACATTTGATATTATCTTCTAGAAATCTCCAAATCAACACACCCAAGCCCAAACCCTGATTATCTTCCCCCAAACCAGCTTCTTCGCCTTCCCTTTGTGCCTCCACTGAGGACACTCTCACTCCAAGCTCACCCTGTCCCATTGCCTGCGGCCCCGCCTTCCCCTCTCAGCATTTGAGCTGCTTCTTTCCTTTTGCCCTGGACCACCACAGCACTTCCTCCCATGTGTTCTTGCAATAACAGGGCCTTAACTGGTCTCCTTATTTCCCACTGCCCTCCTTAGTTCTTTAAACATTTTTTGGCTGCACCACACGGCATGTGATATCTTAGTTCCCCAACCAGGGGTCAAACTTGTGTCCCCTGCATTGCAAGGAGGAATCTTAACCACTGAAACACCAGAGAAGTCTCCTGCTATCCTCCTTGAAGCTGGTCTTTTCTTCATGTCAAGCTAATTTTCTTAGAATTAACTCCAATCATGGTCCTGCTTGCCTCAAACCTCCGATGGTTACACCTATTGTCGCTTCTCGAAATTAAGTCCACTGGCCTGATGCTGAAGCTCTCCGCAGTGTGGCTTTTGTGACATTTCCAGGCTCTTCTTTTATCTCTTTTGATGGCTTAAGCGGTAAAGAATCTGCCTGCAGTGCAGGAAGTGTGGGTTCAGTCTCCGGGTCGGGAAGATCCACTGGAGAAGAAAATGGCAACCCATTCCAGTATTCTTGCCTGGAGAATCCCATGGACAGAGGAGCCTTGTGGGCTGCAGTTCACGGGATTGCAGAGTTGGACACGACAGCGCAGATGCACATGAACATCTACAAGTATAAACAGCAGGTTGCTGGCTGCTCGGGACTGGTTCCAGCCTCTTCTGTCTCCCTGCCTTTGCTCAGGCCTGGGATTCTCTTCTCCAAACATCCATCCATCTGCCTTTGGAAACCCACTGCTTTTCAGGACTTCTTCAAAGTCTCTTTCTTTTACGATGTTTCCCTTCAGTCCCCAACTCCAGATGAATACAACCTCTCCTTTTGCTATTTGTTTGTATATTTCTTCCAGGTAAACTCCATCCTGCTTTATTTCATGGCTCTTTTTGGCCTTGTCTGATTCTTTTTGCTTGATGGTGGTGGTTTAGTTGCTAAGTCGTGTCTGACTCTTGCTACCCCATAGACTGTAGCCTGCTAGGCTCCTCTGTCCATGGGATTCCCCAGGCAAGAATGCTGGAGTGGGTTGCCATTTTCTCCTCTAGGGCATCTTCCCCACCCAGGGATTGAACTGGTGTCTCTTGCATTGGCAGGTGGATGCTTTTCCCATACACATATCAGGAGCTCAAAAATACATATAGAAAGGAGGGAATTAATCTGAGATTAAAGAGTACTTTCTCATCAGAAGAGAAGACAGTAGATGTATAAAGCTAAAAATAGGCAGATATGTTGAGAAAATGTACATTTTTGACTGCTCAGGTTGTAATCCTTTATTAGGTAAAATGACAAGTCCATGGAAACTCTTTCCCAAAATGTGAATCTAGTCAAACCCAATATGACGCCATCCCGGGCAGGAGACAGGCTTCCCTTGTTAGGACCTAATTTCCTTATGCACAGGGCAATCTTATTTTGAAAAGACTGAAAATTCTTTAAGTACCTCCAAGAGGAAACTCTGACTACCTTTCCCCACATGCTGATAATACAATCGGAGCACAAAGAGAAACAAATGATAAATGCACAGAGCCGGTCCTCGTCCGCGCGAGGAAGGACTGAAACTCAATGAGCCTTTATGAGACGTTAGAGTTGAAGAAGATGACATCTTCCTTTATTTTCTTTGAGAGGTTGAGTCTATCTGAATAAAAAACAAGACCAAAAAGCTCTCCACAGGTCAGAAGGGAAAAAAGTGACTTTTACAAATGCACTGCTTATTCTGCTGTGACTGCAGAGCCCAGTATCTAATCTACTTCCCCACTTCCTGTGTTATGAAATGCTGGGCATAGTTTTCTCTTGGCTCAGTTGCATTTCGATAAAGAGCGAAGAGTCTGAATGAAAGACACAGTGAACACTGCCCTCTTTTGTCCACCAAGGGTTTCTGCCGATTTTTTTGGATGAGTGTGTGTCAGGCAGAAGAGAGTTAAAGTTGGACTGAGTAAACCTTGGCGCTGTATTCCGTTTTAGTTTTTCCCTTCGTGACTCTGAGGTTTTAGCAGCGTTGGAGCATCTTTATTTTGGTGTCACAAACATTTTAGCTTACCCAAGGCCGCTGCTTTGCACCAAAAACCATTTAATGATGGTTGTTCCATGCTGACCCAAAAAAAGTGGGTGTAAAGCAGAAAAGAGGCTCTATTCTTTGAGGTTTCCCTGCTCCATTTGGATTACCAGGGAGCTAAAGATAAAATCCAGGCAGAAAGCAACATGTCAGCAGGAATGGAGCAAGATTCCCTCTCCTGTTGGGTAACCCCTTGCTTGGAAGATATGTCTTTGTCTGAGCAGCTTGAGAAATTCTTCTCAAATAATTGATTATGATGTTCTTGTAGGAGATAGGCAGGGGATAGGCAGGAAGAGAGTTTATAAACGAAATATACTGTCAGAGTGCTTGAACTGATGGAAGCAGTACTGGCAAGGAAGGGCATTTCTGTTTGTGGAACGACTTATGCATTTTTCAGAGGCATATGCAGAAATTAAAAATTAATATGACCTCCTTTCTTGGTTGAATCAACCTTGACAGTTACTTCCTTCCTGTGAGAGTGCATATGAGTTTGGAGGGGCTGCAGAGCACACCAGGGCTAAAGAAGGGCCAGGGACACTGCTTAGAAAGGTGCATTGCTTAGTCCTCTCGGCTCTGTGCCCAAATGTAAATTACTTCATTCAGTTTGAAAGCTTTAAAGGTCGCATTGCTGAAGCCTCAATGCATCAATTAATCATCTACTGTGTCTGTACATATGTTATGTACACAACCAGGCATCAAGGCGCATAGGAAAGATGTGTTCTGGTGGGGGAGGGAAGATTTAATTGCAGATTCTAGTTCAAGGAAATGGAGTTTGCAGTCCCCACCCTTCACTTTGTTCTTAAAATTTAAGAACAGTTCCAGCAACTTTGGATCCTTCATTTCCCAAGAAGGTTCCCAGGACAGATATTCAGCTCCATTGAGCTCCTAAGGGAACTTGTGTTTTGATGGGTCATTTGGAAAACACGGTAAGATAAATTCATTATCAGTGCAAATGGAGCAGTTGGGGAATGGGTCCCAGGGAACTTTTTCCACTACTCTTTGAATGCCCTGTAAAGATGCTGTTGCCAATTCCTGTCTCATCAAGCCAAGGATGTCACCTTAACAAAAGGAATGTCAGAACTCTTCTCATCTATGATACCCCTCACCAGACATAGACCTCTAAATTATCAGGGGTAAAGTATATTTAAGGGTAAGAAAATATCTGTCAAAGAACAAAGTCAGGAAACAGATCTGTTTAGTTGTTTCTTTCTGCTAAGTATCTCTGAGGAAGCATTTGCAATGGCTTATGTCCAGGTGTCTAGAATCAGTCAGACACAAGCAGGGAATTTTTAGCCATGTGATGGTCAGAATGCTTCATTTACACGAGTGCTTTCATTTAGGTACACAGAGCTGGCATCTAGAATTCAGATCTTTAGTAACTAGTTGTATAGAGCTCCACAGCAGTCTGGTTAGGAATGGTTAATGTGTTGAAATATTTTGAAAATATTAACACCAAATTTTTTTATTCTGAAAAATTATTATCCAATGAGGAAAAAGAAAAGGGACAAATTAAAGAGAATTCTCTGGGGATTGATTATAAAGCACATCATTTAAATGAGTGCTACTTAAGAGAAAAGTAATACTGAATTTAAGTGCTTTCTTTAGAAAATACAAATTCTTAGTCTTTGTGTCCAAAACAGGCAGGCTAGAGGGAGGAAATCTCTGTTTATTAACAAGGAAAACTACATTTGCTTCAAAAACTACAGGATGTTTCCTTATAATATCCTTGTGAGTTTCTTTATTGGCAATGTGAATGAAATATTGAACAGTAATTTGTTTGCTTTTACACAGCACTCTACTTACTGAAGATGTTTCTCAAGGATGGGAATCATTTGGCAGTAGAGATAAGCAGTGAGGGGTAAGATTAAGAAAAAGGACGGTTTACTGTGTTAATTCATGAAACAAAACGCAAACAGAAACTAAAGATTATTACTTGCCCTCATTTGAGTAACCAGCTTGTGTTTGGCAAACTGTATCTGGAGATATTCAAAGAAAAGAGCAAGCATCGTGATTAAAGCCTTCTCTCTCCTCTTTTCCTCCCTGCACTTCTTCTCTGACCACAGTTTGAACACATTTCAATCACCAGCAGAGTCCGGACTAGGGCAGGGCTGCCACGTGCTTGCTAATAGCGTCCCAAAGGCGGCAACCCAGCGGCTCTTCCCGGAAGTGGTGTCGTAGACCAGTGCGTTACCGTATTTCCACTGCAACCGCCGCCTGCGACACAGAAGCAGCAGGACTGGGCTGCCAGCTGCTACTCTGCGCTGGCAACTAGATGTACCACTCTTCCAGGCCCTGCTTGATAGTCCAAAATAATAAAGGGCAAGCAGGCAGCTATAAAGTGTAACGACTGTTTAGTTGGAATGGGCCTATTTAGAGCTAGTCTAGAAATCTCTCCTGGCCTTGAGGTCCCAGTGTTCAAGGACAATTTCCACAGACTGGCTTAAGCCGTTTCATGTTAAATAAATAAATGGAAGCACAAAGCTGCTAACTTCTCGGGAAGACACCGCTTGCTTCTTTCGGGCATGGGGGAACGGAGTGAGCTGTGCACGGAGCCACTCTGAACCATTAGCGGCCAGCTTCCCGTCTGACAAAACAGATTTGTTAGATTGACTTTGAACTTCTGTCAACAATGACAGAAAAAGTGGGGAACTGCAGTCATTTAAAGGGAGGGCCCAGAGACTGTTTTGCAAACTGAGGAAGGCTCTTTACAAGGGTATTAGTGGTTTTTTATTTTCCAGAGCCTTCTGTGAGACATTGCGTATGAAAGTATTTTGTAAACTGGGGAATCTTTCATGAATGGCAGCTCCTCTGCTGAGACATTTCTAACTCATCAGAGTGAAAGGACTATCAAGCAAGGGTGCACAGAAGCACAAAGACACACTGACAAGTCCTCTCCAGGTACAAGACAGCGTGTTCATTTTAAGAGGTCATATTAGGACACAATCTCTACCCTGCCAGAGGCTGATGCAAAATTATCAAAGACGGAGAACTTAATGTTTTAGCCATTCTTGCAACAGTTCCCATTATGCTATTAAACCCTCTCTGTCCTTAGATTAACAGCTCTTCGAAATGGGGGAGAATAAAATCTTACTCAACTAGGAGGACCTAGCAGCTTTGCTGGATGTTGCTGTTGAGGCTTACCCGATGTTCTCTGATTTGCTCACTTGGGTTCAAGAAGCAGGCCAGGGAAGGGTGGGCCATCCCAGTTTGAGGGAGAGCTAAGCTGTGGGATCTGTGACTGTCTCCCCCACTCATCGGCCATTAAGCTTGTCACCAGCTGCTGACATCTAAAGCTGAAAAGAGGGATGTTATGGTACAATAAAATGGACAAGCCCATAAACCCTCCCTTGGTGATTGGTCATGCTCTCCTGCATCCTGCCTGGCCTTTGCCCATTTTTATCACTGGGTGTATAGTAGGCCTCCACTCAGAATCTGTCCACAACAAAGGCACATTAGTTCCAGGCGGAAGCATTTCCCCTAAAACAGTCCCTACCTTCTCTTAAGCAAGAAGACCAAGGAGAAAGCAACAATAGCAGCAATAACAGTGCAAGAATTCGAGAGTGGACACTCACTAGCATCCCTTTGGCTGGGGAGACACAGTCTGGGGTGAGTTGGGTGTTGGTTCCCAGGAAGGAGTATTTTGTATCGACATCACCATTGCTGGGGAACAATGCTGAGGGTTCTTGGGGTGCCCAGGCCGTGTTTGTTTATCTATGGAGACTTAAGCCCCATGTGGAGGGAGTGCAGGACTTGGAAGGAGCAATTCAGCAGACACACTAGCCAGGCCCCAGGCTTTCTGTGGAATGTCCACATTCCTGGCTCAGGCAGACGCTGCCTGGGTCTGAGTACTCAGTGCCAGGAGTGAGAGATCGCTGTGCTGTCTTATGAGCTATTGTGGCATGTTATTGTTCATAGAGAACTTCTACCTAGACCCCCAAACCTCTTCTCAAGGTGGGTCCATTTTCACTGCATGCTGCTGCTGCTGCTGCTGCTAAGTCGCCTCAGTCGTGTCCAACTCTGTGCGACCCCAGAGACGGCAGCCCACCAGGCTCCTCCGTCCCTGGGATTCTCCAGGCAAGAACACTGGAGTGGGTTGCCATTTCCTTCTCCAGTGCATGAAAGTGAAAAGTGAAAGAGAAGTTGCTCAAGTTGTGCCCGACTCTTAGCGACCCCATGGACTGCAGCCTACCAGGCTCCTCCTTCCATGAGATTTTCCAGGTAAGAGCACTGGAGTGGGGTGCCATTGCCTTCTCCTTTTCACTGCATATGTGACTTTAAATCATAAAGCCTTGGTTCTGGTGCCAACCCTGTCACTTTGTGTAGTAGTCTGCCTAGTTGCTCAGTTNAAGTTGTGCCCGACTCTTAGCGACCCCATGGACTGCAGCCTACCAGGCTCCTCCTTCCATGAGATTTTCCAGGTAAGAGCACTGGAGTGGGGTGCCATTGCCTTCTCCTTTTCACTGCATATGTGACTTTAAATCATAAAGCCTTGGTTCTGGTGCCAACCCTGTCACTTTGTGTAGTAGTCTGCCTAGTTGCTCAGTTGTGTCCCACTCTTTGTAACCCATGGACTGTCGTCTACCAGGCTCCTCTGTCCATGGGTTTTCCCAGGCAAGAATACCAGAGTGGGTTGCCATTCCCTTTTCCAGGGGATCTTCCTGACCCAGGGATTGATCCCATGTCTCATGTGTTGCAGATGGATTCTTTACCATCTGAGCTTCCAGGGAAGCTCACTTTATAGATATGTGCAACCATGAGCAAAACACAGGCAAGAAAACAAAAGTTAAGTGGCTTGCTTCTTCCTGGCAGCAGAGAGGGCAAATGCAAAGGGACTGAGGTAAGAATGGGTGTGGCCTCGTGATCCCTGTTCTAAGAATACATCTGGGTTGGTACCTGATCTGATCTCATGGCTGCTTCCTTCTCTTCATGTAAGTCTGCTTAGTGAGGTGTTCTCTGATATCCCATCACGTCTCCATCCCATCCTCCTGACAGAGTTTCTTCAGCACATTTATCTCCCTCAAAAATGACCTCGTTTGTTTGCTTCCCTGTTATTGCCTAGCTAGTGGGAAAGTGAATTCTGTGAGAGTGGAAGACTTTGATTTTCTTCCACCCATCATGATATTCTCAGTCCCTCCAACAATGTCTGATACATACCCACGCAGAGGCACATCCCAGACCTCTTATCCGAAATCTGTGGGGTCCAAGTATTTTGGGAATTTGGAATTTTCACATTTTAGGAAGGTCATAGGATCCACCTAGGTTGTGTAACACCCCCAAGACTCTGGGGCAGCCTCCTATCATCAGACACATTTGCAGGTCTGCAGGGAAAGGTGCCGAATGTATGAGTGTTCACATTAAAGGAAATTGATGAAGACTTTAGCCTCATTTCTGTTTAGGTCAGGAGTCGCTGTCAAAGGAACTTACTGTCAACTTCAGAAAATCTTTTGGTTTTCAGAGCTTCTTGGAATTTGGAACTGCAAATAAAGTACTGTTGACCTACATTCAATTAATATGTATCAAATGTATAAATTAACAAATATGATTGCATGCTTCCTGTGTGCCCAGGCACTGTGGTGGAGCTGGTTCCACAGCAATTGAATAAAACAGCTATGATCCCTTCCAGCTCAGACCTGCAGAGAAAACGGGTGGTTGAAAGATGAATTTCCACAGCACTTCAAATGAGATGCCTTTTTCTAAGGAGAGCAAACTTGTAGTTTTTACAGGCATCACGTAAAAGCTTATTAACCACCCACCTCCTCCCACACCTTGAACCTATCTCAAGGATCTAAGCAAAGACAGGCATGGGAGAGAGGGAGTTTTCACCCCATATTCCAGTGTTTCTCTGTCCCTTTCCTTCCTCTTCTCTCCCCGCAGGTCACAGCGTGAAACCATCCAGGGGCTAGTGGGAAAGCAAACCCTGAGAGAATGAGGACTCTGACCTCACTCTTTTAGGGCCCATTTCTACTAATGCCAGGAAGAAATGCTGAGATGCCTACAGATGTGGTGGAATGCTCCTTCTCCTCTGTCAAGGAAAGCCGTTTGTGATGCCAGCGGGATTTCTCAAAGAGACAGGAAGCCGATTCCCTGACTCCACAGTGCCATGGCCATCCATCTCATAAGGGGAGGGACCGCTGGCCTTTCTACCCTTGATGGTCTTCAGAGAAGTCCTCCCTCCCAACCAACCAGCCAACCCACCAACCAAGCACCCAACCAATATTCCCTGAACGCCTGCTCTGTGCCTGGCCCTGTCCTGGATATACTGGCAATCTGGCTAAAAGTAGAGTGTGTTGATTATAGGGAAAAAACCCCCACCATTGATTTCACTGCCTCTCCTAAGAGACAAAACTTTTGCTGAGTTAATTTGTATTATGGGAATTTGGGAGACTGGAAGGTGCAGCAATTAGGCGATCCAGGCCTGGATTCAAACACTCGCTCTGCCTCTTACTAGCAAGTTTTGAAACTTGAAGTTACTAAGACTCAGTTTTTTCATCTGTAAAATGTGGATTATAATCCAGCTACAATGGGACTGTTATGATGATGCGAAGGGAAAGATCATGAATAGGAAAATGACGAGCACAGCATCAGATACGTAATCAATACACAGTCGCCCATTCCTTGAGAGTCCCCTTTGTGCCAGGCTCTCTGTTGGATGCTGAGGACAAAGAGATAAGTAAAACAAATCTCCCATCTTCTGGAACCCATATGAGCCAACACTAATTAGATTTCCTAAGTATTTAGAGTGGAGTTTGAATTCAGGTAGGCAGATGTTTTCTTTTAAGAAAATAAATGTTACGATTATGATAAACAAAGTCCATGCTCATGAAAGAAAAATTGGAAGGAAATTAGAAGAAACACGATGGTTATTCATTCATGTTCAGTTCACTCAACAAATATTTAAGCGTTGAGCACCTACCATGAGCCGGCACCATTTCAGGCACTTGGGACACAGCAGTGAAAAGCCAGACAAGACCTCTGTGCTCAGTACTTTGTGGGAAGAGAGATAATAACAAAATATATAAGATAATTCTCAGTGGTGGTAAGTGCTGTAGAGAAAGAAGGTGATATATTTAAGAGAACAGGGTGGGGTTGAGTATCAGAAAAAGGGACTCTGAGGTGGTGACAATGGAGCCAAGACCAGAATGACAGGGAATCGGCCACGTGAAGGTTTGGGAAAAGTGGTGTTAACCAATGTGAGTTTCTCCAGTGGTTTTTCTATCCAAACATCCAGCTGTTTCTCATCTACTCCCGGAGGAAAATGACGTAGAGAAAACTGTGCTGCCAAAGATTTATAGTTTAGCCTTCCTAGCTCTAGAGCCAGTTCTTCCAGCAGCAGAGAAATGCTCTTAACTCTTTAGTGCCTTCTGCTCTTCAGAATTTGAAGATCCCTCTGAGAGAGGATCCCTGGACTGGCAGGGAGACAGGGATTTATGCATGTAGGAACATGACTCACAGGCCTCAGGAAACGATCCTTCTCTGGACTTGGCATCTGCCAGGCTCTTTTCCAAAGTTTTGTGTTCTTGGCTGGTCTCTGGAGAGATTGGACCATAGCCAGCACAATGTGGCCACTCCATTTAAAACAGATAAAGTTGAAGGGCATCCTCAAATATATGGAGATTTATGAAGAGGGTAACGCTGAGTGCTTCCACCGAGATGAGAGGATGAACACTTCAGGGGGGATTTGCCCAGACAGATGGTCAGTCTTTACGTTGGCTGTCCAGCACCGTTCTGATTTCACAAAAGTTAGTTCTTTTCAATAAAAGCCATTTATTTATTAAAAGCATAAGTAAGTGTGATTTAACTTTTATGCCTTTTTGCAAGAGTTGTCAAAAATCCTTTGTCATAAAAAGTGTTTCCATGTTAGGTTCTAAAAAGACAATTGCTGTAGCCAAAGGAACGCATTCTCTTGTGGATTAAACTTCGGAAATACAACACTGATGGCAGTTATTTGATGGCAACTATAAAAAATAGGATAGGAGAGCATACCCCTTTGCCTTCATAGAAGAGATGTTGTTCCGCTTTCAAGTAAGGAGACTTAGAGATGAACTCACTCTCCTTACCCCCAACATTGTGGCAAAAAAAAAAAAAGCTAGAGGTGGCTCAGATGGTAAAGAGTCTGCTTGCAATGCAGGGGACCTGGGTTTGATCCCTGGTTTGGGAAGATCCCCTGGAGAATGGAATGGCTATAGCAAAAGCAACATTAAAAAAATTAAATTGCAGATAAAGATTACCGACAATCCTGTCACATAATCAAAACAATGTTTCATGCATCCATATTATCTTCTGTCACATTTACCTTTCAGTTCATTTGAGTCGCTCAGTCGTGTCCAACTCTTTGTGACCCCATGGACTGCAGCATGCCAGGCTTCCCAATCCATCACCAACTCACAGCACTTGTTCAAACTTGCCCATCAAGTCGGTGATGCCATCCACCCATCTCATCCTCTGTCATCCCCTTCTCATTCTGCCTTCAATCTTTCCCAGCATCAAGGTCTTTTCAGTGAGTCAGTTCTTCACATCAGGTGGAAGTTTCAGCTTCAGCATCAATCTTTCCAATGAATATTCAAGACGGATTTCCTTTAGGATGGACTGGTTGAATTCTTTGCAGCTCAAGGGACTCTCAAGAGTCTTCTCCAACACCACAGTTCACCAGGCCATAATACTGGAGTGGGTAGCCTTTCCCTTCTCCAGGGGAACTTCCAATCCCAGGGATAGAACCCAGGTCTCCCTCACTGAAGGCAGATTATTTACCAGCTGAGCCACAAGGGCCCATGTTTATCTTTATGCAATATAATATATGCATCTTTGTAATAATATTATAGGTATTTTGAAATAACAAAAAACACTAATTTACTAGTTGTGCCAGCTCTGTCCTAAGCTCTTTAAATACAATAATTATTTTGATTGTTACTATAACCCTCTGAGACAAGTACTATTACTATATCACTTTACCCATGGGGAAATTAAGGGAGTATTTTCTATTTAGCCTACATTTGGCTTTAGGTTATATTTTTCTTAGATTTTCTTTTTACCTATCTTTTCCTCTTCCATTTTCCGCTCCCTTCCTCCTCAGACTATATCTATTTTCCCCCATCTTGTTTTTCTCACCTAATAAATGCATTGTAGACATTTCTTTAAATCAATAAATGTGGATCTCACTCTTTTTACATTGCTGTTTAATACTCCATAGTATGACTGTTACACATATATCCTTATATACTGGGTAACTTTATCTCTAGCAGATAGATTTCCAGAAGTGAAAATGCTGGATGAAGGAAAACATACACTTTTAATTTTAAAAGATACTACCAGATTAATTTCTAAAATTGTGCAACATTCAAGTTCCTGCCAACAAACTATGAGCATGTGTGTCCTTGTATCTCTGTCACTTTCAATTTTTTGATATTTGAATTGGTGAAATGATACCAAGATGACAATTTAAACTTTCCCCCAGCTTTATTATGGGCTTCCCTGATGGCTCGGACGGTAAAGAATCTGCCTGCAGTACAGGAGACCATGGTTCTATCCCTGAGTTGGGAAGATCCCCTGGAGAAGGAAATGGCAACTGTACTCCAGTATTCTTGCCTGGAGGATCCCACGAACAGAGGAGCCTGGTGAGCTACGGTCCATGGGGTCTCAAAGAGTTGGGCACAACTGAGCAATTAACATTTTCTTTCACTTTGAAATATTATAGTTTCATAATTTTTTGTTTTATTATAGAGGTCAATTTAAATCAGATTGTTATCATGTGATAGAATCACCAGATGGTCAACACCGAAATCAGATTGATTATATTCTATGCAGCCAAAGATGGAGAAGCTCTANAACTGGAGCCGATTATACAGAGTGAAGTAAGCCAGAAAGAAAAACACCAATACAGTATACTAACACATATACATGGAATTTAGAAAGATGGTAATGATAACCCTGTATGTGGGACAGCAAAAGAGACACAGATGTACCGAACAGACTGTTTGACTCTGGGAGAGGGAGAGGGTGGGATGATTTGGGAAAATGGCATTGAAACATGTATAATATCATACAAGAAATGAATCACCAGTCTAGGTTCAATGCAGGATACAGGATGCTTGGGGTTGGTGCACTGGGATAACCCAGAGGGATGGTATGGGAAGGGAGGTGGGAGGGGGGTTCAGGAGTGGGAACTTATGTACACCCGTGGCGGATTTGTGTTGATGTATGGCAAAACCAATACAGTATTGTAAAGTAAAATAAAAAATAAATAAAAACGCACACCAAAAAACTGGTGTATAGTTGCTTTATAATGCTGTTAGTATTTGCTGTACAGCAGAGTGAGTCAGCTCTGTGTATCACATCTCTTTTTGGATTTCCTTCCTATTTAGGTCACAACAGAGCATTAAGTAGAGTTCCCTGTGCTATATAGCCGGGTCTCATTAGTTGTCTATTTTATACATAGTAGGGTATATATGTCAATTCTAATCTTCCCCATCCATTCCCACCTTTCTTACCCCTTTGGTTTCCACACATTTGTTCTCTATGTCTGTCTTTATTTCTGCTTGGCCAATCAGTTCATCTATACCATTTTTCTAGAGTCCACATAAATTCATTCATATATGATATTTGTTTTTCTCTTTCTGACTTCACTCTGCGTGACAGTCTCTAGGTCCATTCACGTTTGTGCAAATGGCACAGTTTTATTCCTTTTTATGGCTGAGTGATAGCCCATTCTATATATTTACCATGTCTTCTTTATCCATTCCTCTGTTGACGGGGGCTTCCCTGGTGGCTCAGAGGGTAAAAGCGTCTGTCTACAAAGCAGGAGACCCGGGTTCCATCCCTGGGTTGGGAAGATCCCCTGGAGAAGGAAATGACAACCCACTCCAGTACTCTTGCCTGGAAAATCCCATGGACAGAGAAGCCTGGTAGGCCACAGTCCATGGGGTCACAAAGAGTCAGACAAGACTGAGCGACTTCACTTTCTTTCCCTTTCACTTTCTATTGATGGACATTTAGGTTGCTTCCATGTCCTGGCTATTGTAACTAGTGCTACAGTGAACACTGGGTTCATGTGTATTTTTGAATTACGGTTTTCTCTGGATCTATGCCCAGGAATGGAATTGCTGGGTCATGTGGTAGTTCTATGTTTAGTTTTTTTAAAGAACCTCCATACTGTTGCCAACATCTGCTGGATCATGGAAAAAAGCAAGAGAGTTCCTGAAAAACATCTATTTCTGCTTTATTGACTATGCCAAAGCCTTTGACTGTGTGGATCACAATAAACTGTGGAAAATTCTGAAAGAGATGGGAATNAGGAATTGGGGGCAGGAGGAGAAGGGGACGACCGAGGATGAGATGGCTGAATGGCATCACGGACTCGATGGATGTGAGTCTGAGTGAACTCCGAGAGATGGTGATGAACAGGGAGGCCTGTCGTGCTGGGATTCATGGGGTTGCAAAGAGTCGGACATGACTGAGCGACTGAACTGAACTGAAGGGGGTAGATCTTAAAAGCATTGAAACCTATACATTACCATATGCAAAATAGAGAGCTAGTGGGAAGTATAACACAGTGAGCCCAACCTGTGCTCTGTGACAACCTAGAGAGGTGGGATGGGGTGGGGCATGGGAGAAAGTTTTAGGAGAGAGGGGACATATGTATACCCTGGCTGATTCACATTGTTATATGACAGAAACCAACACAACATTGTAAGGTCATCCTCATTTAAAAAAAAGAAAAAGAAATGTAACTGTGTATGGTGATGAATGTTAACTAGTTTTACTGTGGTGACCATTTTGCAAGTATATACAAATACTGAGTTATTGGTTAGACATCTGAAACTAATATAATGTTATATGTAAATTGTATTTCAATTTTTTTTTAAAAGACCTATGATTCTACCATCTATTCTTCTATTTGCATAGAAATCCATTGAATGGGATGATTCTTTCTCTTTGGAGGGGATGATCCTTTTATTCAGAGAATTTCTATTGTTGGACATTTCACCTTATTATATTGTTGGACTTAGTTTGAAATTATTGCTTGATGGCCTAAAGTATCCCGTGGGTACCTGCTGTCTCTTCCATGAGCCTTGGGTGCCTGGAGGTCAGAGAGAATTCCTAAGTCAACTCCGTCCCCAGACTACTGCCCAGCCCCCAGCACATGGTCCACATGATAAATACTGGTCAGATGAGTGAATCTTACTGAGCTTGGATGGCCTGGGAGTCACCATAGCACAGAACAGAACAGTCTGCTGGGCTTGGGGGAGCTGCTGTCCTGGGAGCCCAGCCTGGTGCTCTGTCTGGTGCTCTGTGACTAAGTCTGTCTGCCGTTCTACCCTCATTTGAATTTCCTCCAGGACCTTGCAGGTTACACACGCTTATTCTTTAATTATGGGCCACTGGATGCTATCTGCCTCTTTCTAAAGCTGAGAATCGTAGTGAATTATTTGGGGGAAGCATTTCGGAAGAGGATAGAAGACCCCACAGTGGAAATAACTCTGATTTTGGAGTACAAAGACTTTGGTTTGACTCCTTGCTCACCACTCAGCTTTGCAGTCTTAGGAGTCTCACCCAACCTTCCAGACTTTCCTGTCCTTCTTTAGCAAGTGGGAAAATACAAATATATACTCTTCCTCTGTATAAAGGCTTATTGAGAAGAGCGACTGTCCTGTAGATGTGAGCTGGGCCAAGTGGGTAGAGGAATGGGGTGGGCAGAGAAGCCAACGAGGCCCTTTGGCCTCATATTCACAAATTACCTCGAATTTATATTTTTAAGGATTACACACACACAAGTATGTACAGATGCTATCAACGAGATGTAGTTGTGCGGCGTAGCACGGCGTTTGTGTATGTATGCTGAAAGTAATAATTTGCACAGGATAAATGTTTCAACTGTTCCATAATTTTTATAACTTTGTTTTTGGTCTTTTTTCCCTTTATTTTGAGTATCCTGGCAGCCTCAGTCAAAGGAAGTGGCTGAGGTCTCCTGACTTGTGGGAAACCCTGTTTGCCAAAGCACCTCATAAACGACACACCACAACACTGGAAACAAAACACGGGAAGAAGGAGTGGGGCTGTTCTTTGGTAGGAACGGGCGGACGCTGGAGTGAAAGTTGGAGAATGAAGAGGAAATTCTGGGGAACCAGCTCCCCTAGGGTTGTCTACCTGAGGCTACTCCAACTGGAAGCAGAGTTGGTAAAATGATAGCAGCAGAGAAATTCATTTTGAACACAGCCTTTTTTTCCCCCTAGAAAGACCATTACTTTTCAGTTAGCAGGAACAAGGATTTGCAGAGGAAAAATTTTGTTGCAATTAAAAAAAAAATAGGAGAAAATAGAAAACACCCAAAGGCAGTTACCCACTACTCCTACAGTCATTTAGAGGACCCCTTGAAGGCACTAACTGTAATGATAACAGTGTTATTGTGGGTGAACTCTGTGTCCCAGACAGCAATCTGCAGTGGACCCAAGGTCAACAGTTTTCCTCAAGCCATTTTACCCTAGGCTCATTTTATGCCACCATTTATTAGAAGGGACAGTTTGTATCACAAATCTCATAAAGTTACTGTCATTCCAAGCTTAATCATGCAATCAGAAAGGAAGTTGCCTCACAATTTCACAAGGTGAAAAGGAACGTTTTTCCCATTATCATGTGTTCCATAATTGACTCAAGAGAGCAGTTCTCCCCTTTCATTATGGAAAGTGGGCCTCGGCTGTCTCACATTTGGAAATTTCCAAGGCAGGGTCAGCCTTTGAATCCTCTGTGCTGATGGCTGTCTCACGGCCATAGGCCTTCACATCCTGGTCTGGTTCTGGAGATTTGATAGTGATGGCTATACCCCCTTTTGTGTGGGAAGCACAGACCTGTTCTTCCCTCAGTCAAATGCCTATCTCCCACTAAGTCACTGTTCCCAGACGTCAGTTCAGTTCAGTTCAGTTCAGTTGCTCAGTCATGTCCAGCTCTTTGCGACCCCATGAACCACAGCATGCCAGGCCTCCCTGCCCATCACCAACTCCCGGAGTCCACCTAAACCCATGTCCATTGAGTCGGGGATGCCATCCAACCATCTCATCCTCTGTCGTCCCCTTCTCCTCTCGCCTTCAGTCTTTCCCAGCACCAGGGTCTTTTCTAATGAGTCAGCTCTTCATATCAGGTGGCCAAAGCATTGGAGTTTCAGCTTCAGCATCAGTCCTTCCAATGAACACCCAGGACTGATCTCCTTTAAGATGGACTGGTTGGATCTCCTTGCAGTCCAAGGGACCCTCAAGAGTCTTCTCCAACACCACAGTTCAAAAGCATCAATTCTTTGGCACTCAGTTTTCTTTATAGTTCAACTCTCACAACCATACATGACCACTGGAAAAACCATAGCCTTGACTAGGACCTTAGTTGGCAAAGTAATGTCTCTGCTTTTGAATATGCTGTCTAGGATAGTCATAACTTTCCTTCCAAGGAGTAAACGTCTTTTAATTTCATGGCTGCAGTCACCATCTGCAGTGATTTTGGAGCCCAGAAAAATAAAGTCTGACACTGTTTCCACTGTTTCCCCATCTATTTCCCATGAAGTGATGGGACCAGATGCCATGATCTTCGTTTTCTGAATGTTGAACTTTAAGCCAACTTTTTCACTCTTTTCTTTCACTTTCATCAAGAGGCTCTTCAGTTCTTCTTCACTTTCTGCCATAAGGATGGTGTCATCTGCATATCTGAGGTTACTGATATTTCTCCTGGCAATCTTGATTCTAGCTTGGGCTTCCTCCAGTCCAGCATTTCTCATGATGTATTCTGCATATAAGTTAAATAAGCAAGG
>SJYV01013006.1:1328870-1371812 GCA_006410875.1 Neotragus pygmaeus | reverse complement strand
TTTTTTTTTTTTTTTTTAAAGAGAGCAGCCAAGTGGTGAGTTGCAGAAGGCTCAGAGGCTGGGTCCTCCACAGTGTTTCTCTGAATGAAGACAGTCACATAAGCAGTAACATCTGGATGGGGGAAGCCCACTTTGAAATCTGAATATGGGCGAGCAGTGCTTATTTAAACATAGCCTGTGTTTGAATAATGGCAGGAGTAGAGCCCATGAGGGACTCTGTTTTTCAGGCTTTTGAAAAGGGGCAGAGAGAACTTCCAGCAGTTTGAGGCCATCTGGAGTTGAAGGTGGGGGCTCTGCAGGGGTGGGGGCAATGGCAAATTTGGGCAACTTTGTTCATAGCCTTTTTGGGTTCTGTTTAATTTTCTTGTTTCTCCTTCATTCAGCAACTAAATTTCAAGGGCTATGAGGTCCATCCCCCACATCTCATGGGCTTGTATGTGAGTTGAGCAGATAGGATACAGAAAGATATCTCACCAGATCAGGGAACAGCTTCAAAAACTCCCAGCGTGATTCAAAATTTCAGCCAAGTATGAGAATCAGTGTGTCAGAGGAGTGCTTCTCAAACACTAACGTGCATTCATAATGTATGAGAATCTTGTTAAAATACAGATATTAATACAGGGAGTCTGGGTTAGAGTCTTAAGGTTTTTTTCTTCTTTCATAATTTTTATTGTGATATGGTTCACCTACCTTATGATTTGCCACTTAAAGTGCAGCATTCAGTGATTTTCAGTATATTCATAAGGTGTGCAAACATCAGTACCATCTAACTCCAGAACCTCTTCATCACCCCAAAGGAGACCTTGTACCCATCGACAGCCACTCCCTAATTTCTCTCCCTCCAGTCTCTGATGAACTCTAAACCCCTTTCTGTCTCTGTGGATTTGCCGATTATGGACATTTCATACAAATGGAATGGTTCAGCATGCTGCCTTCTGTGTTAGGCTTCTTTTGCTAAACATAATGTTTTCAAGGTTCCTACATATAGTATCATGGATCAGTACTTCACTGCTTTTGATGACTGATTCCATTGTATGGATATTCCACATTTTTGTTTATCTATCTATCAATTAATGAACAAATGAACTGTTTCCTCTTTGGGGCTATTATGAATAATGGTGATATGGAACTTTGTGTACACATTTTTGTGTGTACATATATTCTCAATTCTGGTGGATAGAGCTAGGAGTGGAATCGCTGGGCCACATGGTAACTCTATGGTTTACCTTTCTGAGGAACTCCCAAACTAGTTTGTAACATGGATGCACCACGTTACATTTACATCCCCATCAGCAATGTGTGAGAGTTCCACTTTCTCCACATCCTTGTTAACCCTATTGTCTGATTTTTTTTTTTTAATGATAGTCTTCCTGGTGGATATGAAATGGCATTTCAGTGTGGTGTTGATATGCATTTCCCTAATAACTAATGTTGAGCATCTTTTCATGTGCTTATTTGGCTATCTATATAACTTCTTTAGAGAAATGTCTATTTAAATCCTTTGCACCTTTAAAAGATCGGTCGTCTTTATTGTTGAGTTGTGTTTTTTATATATTCTAGATATTAGATTCTTATCAGATACATGATTTGCAAATATTTTCTCTCATTTTGGAGATTCTGTTTTCACTTTCTTGATAATGTTCTTTGAAGGCATAAACTTGATGATATTTCCTTTATTGATTTTTCCTTTAAAAAAAAATAGAAGCACTTCTTTTCTGAATTACATCTAAACTTTATCTATATCACATTATATTGGAATTAGTCTTTTTTAAAAAAATTAATTTCTTTGTTTTTGGCTTCCCTGGGCCTTTATTGCTGCACACGGGCTTGCTCTAGGTGCGGTGAGTGGGGGCTGCTCTTTTTTGTTGTGGAGCTGGGGTTTCCGGTTGCAATGGCCTCTTTTGGGCAGAGCACAGGCTCTTGGCATGTGGGCTTCAGTAGTTGTGGTTCATGGGCTTAGTTGTACCTCGGCATGTGGAATCTTCCTGGATCAGTGATCGATCTCTTGTCCTTGGCATTAGCAGATAGATTCTTAACCACTGGACCATCAGGGAAGTCCTCTCCTTTTCCTTTTGTAGCTTGTGATGTCAGTGTTACATCTAAGGGACCATTGACTTACTCATGGTCACAAAGATTTTCATTTCTAAATGTCCTCAGGGGATGCTGCTGCTGGTTGAAGATCCACAGATTGGGTAGCAAGGGTTCTGTTTTGTTTTCTTTTCTTTTCAGTGATCTGATGGAGTAGGAACTGCTGATCTCTTTGGATGGCCTACTAACCAACTCCAGTGCAGTCTGAACCAAACGGGAGTTTTTCTTAGTCTGTCAGGGCTCTCTCATAGGGCTGCAGGTGGGGATGGAGGAAGGTGGTGGTCTGCCTTTTCTTCTTCTTGCTGCTGCTGCTAAGTTGCTTCGATCGTGTCTGTGTGACCCCATAGACAGCAGCCCTCCAGGCTCCCCCGTCCCTGGGATTCTTCAGGCAAGAACACTGGAGTGGGTTGCCATTTCCTTCTCCAATGCATGAAAGTTTAAAGTGAAAAGGAAGTCGCTCAGTTGTGTCCGACTCTTAGCGACCCCACAGACTGCAGCCTACCAGGCTCCTCCGTACATGGGAGTTTCCAGGCAAGAGTACTGGGGTGGGTTGCCAGTGCCTTCTCCTTCTTCTTGCTAGAAACTCTGAATTTAAGAGCTTGGATGAATTCAAACTCAGGACTATAAACTCTAGGTAAAGAGTGCTTTCGCCATATTGGAATTCAGCTGTTTAAAGAGTAACTTACATGAGTGAGCCCTTGTCTGTAATTCTGAGCATAGATAGAAGTTTCCTATGTTGGCAGCATTTGTTCTAATGAGATTTGAGATGCAGCCGCAGGCAGCACTGTGTCCAGAACAAATTACAAATTATCTGATTCCCCCAGATATGCCCCATTTCAGAGTGTAACATTCCCTTAAATTGTAAGCTTATTAGCAGAAAGGTTAGCTTGGATTCATCTGCTTTGTTTTATTTTTTTCTTTAAATTTGGTTTAATTTTTTCTTTAAATTTGGTTGGTGCTTTAATGAAAACTCCACTTTCAGATTCAAAGCTCCAAAAAGAATCCTGGGGTGTTAATGGCTCTCTAGATGATGATCTTTCTTTTTCTGGACCATTTCTTCTCACAGACTAAGATGACCCCCACTGTTTGCTGGGCTCCACAGAGCCCTCCTTGGGGAGCCCTTTGGCCAAGGGCTCAGTCAGCCTGGCTGCCGAATAGGAAACACTGACCGTGGACACTCTCTAGAGGCGAAGCAGGAGTTTGTGGGTGGCACTTTCCTGGCAGAGTCAGAAGGTGTCCAACTCTAGGGGCTGCAGAGAGGAGGGGGCCACAGTGAGTTAGGCTTGCAGGGTCCAGTCCTTTGCCTGCAGGCGAGACCCCCACCAGCCTGGCCTGCTTTCCACACTGCCACCAGGCTGTCTCTCGGAGCCCTTTCCATTTCCGCCTTCTCTGATCTGCTGCTTCTTGGAATGTTTGTGGTCTTCTCTGAGTTTGGTAAGGGAGTATGGATGAGATTCAACTATTCATCATTCATTTATTTGCTCTTTCTTACATAATTGAGGAGCCCTTGCTCTATGCAAGGTGCTGTGTTTGTCACTGGAGGGATTTCAAAGACTGTCTTTGCCCTGACAAAGTTTTCAGTGTGACGGAGATAACCACTCTGAGTTCGGCAAATATTTATTGAAGGCATACTATGTGCCAGGCACTGTTCTAGGAAAGTGAAAGAAAGGTGAAAGTGTTAGTTGCTCAGTCATGTCTGACTCTTTGTGACCCCATGGACTGTAGCNGTGACGGAGATAACCACTCTGAGTTCGGCAAATATTTATTGAAGGCATACTATGTGCCAGGCACTGTTCTAGGAAAGTGAAAGAAAGGTGAAAGTGTTAGTTGCTCAGTCATGTCTGACTCTTTGTGACCCCATGGACTGTAGCCCACCAGGTTCCTCTGTCCATGGAATTCTCTAGGCAAGAATACTGGAGTGGTTAGCCAGTCCCTTCTCCAGGGGCTCTTCCCATTCCAGAGATTGAACCTGGGTCTCCTGCATTGCACACAGATTCTTTGCTGTCTGAGCCACCAGGGAAGCCCACTCACTGTACTAGGTGTGTGCTGACCTCTGCTAAGTCGCTTCAGTTGTGTCCGACTCTTTGCGACCCTATGAACCATAGCTGGCCAGGCTCCTCTGTCCACTGGATTCTCTAGGCAAGAATACTGGAGTGGGTTGCCATACCCTTCTCCAGGGGAATCTTCCCCACCCAGGGAATGAACCTGTGTCTCTTAAGTCTCCTGCACTGGCGGGCNCATTTTTACTGATATACTAAAATTTCTAAAAAAGGAACTATTTTTTCAGGTCAAAAATCCATTTGTCGCCTATAGGTAAGTGGTAAAGGACATTGGTTTAATGCATTTGGCTGTACTATAACTCCTTGGAAAAAGTAGAATAGCCAAGACTTACAAGAGGTAAGTAGTTTGTACTTGTTTACAAGGTTATTTTAAGTAGTTAAAAAAATTTAATACATCTACATGTACATAAATGCAGATTACATAAATGCGTACATTTAACTTCACTTTACAGATCTGTAGTATGTAGTGTGAAAATAATGCAACTGGTGTCAGTTACAGAAACATATACTAAATGTATATCAGTTTTTCTTCAGTGTTTGCTGTATCTTACTTATAACATCAAGCTTCATAAATGTACATCTAAAAGGACATAATTCAAAGTGGATTTTCAGCCATGGGAATTTTATTGAAGTAGTATAAAGGGCCTTATGAAAGTCCTCTTAATTTCTGTATCCATTAGGGCATCCTTTTAAAGTTGGCTGGCGATGTTCTTGCAGATACAGGCCCAAGTAGTGTAGAAGGGAAAAGAGAAAAAGATCATGATTGTTTAAAAATATTAGATTTGAATAGTTTCCTTCTTAATTATGATTCTGTTCTCTGTCTCCCAAACTCTGCATACTGGTACTTCCAGTGTGTATCATGGCATCCTGGGATTCTCCATTGCTCTTTGTCAAATTTTGGTTTGGATGATCGAAGCTGAGGGAAACATGGTGAAGCTGGGAGAAGTTAGGGTGACAGATACAGGGAGTAGGTACAAAGCCCTCCCTCTGGTATGTACCAGAAAGTTGACTCACACATAACAGACTAAAAAGGATGGGGAAACATTTGAACATGGAAATTAACACGTGTGCAGAGACAATACAGAGGTATGCCCCAATTACATTTGGCTCCCAGAATTACCTTATTTGTACTTCTTACTTAGTCTCCATGATTTTGAAGTTCATTGTTTATTCATAGCCTCTGACAGACCCTGTGCTCTTTGAATGTAGGAGTCATGTTTGATTGTTGCAGTATCCTCTAGAGTGGTGAGTGGAGTGCCTTGTACAGAGTTATTATTAAAAGTTGAAAAGAATGTAAGAATAAACACATAAAGACCTAGTTTGGAGGACTTTATCATTGTCAAATGACATCCCAGGATGCCATGTGTGCTAAGTCTCTCAGCCATGTCTGACTCTGTGTGACCCCATGGACTGTAACCCGCCAGGCTCCCCTGTCCATGGGATTCTCCAGGCAAGAATTCTGGAGTGGGTTGCCATGCCCTCNTTGTCAAATGACATCCCAGGATGCCATGTGTGCTAAGTCTCTCAGCCATGTCTGACTCTGTGTGACCCCATGGACTGTAACCCGCCAGGCTCCCCTGTCCATGGGATTCTCCAGGCAAGAATTCTGGAGTGGGTTGCCATGCCCTCCTCCAGGGGATCTTCCTGACCTAGAGATCGAACCCAAGTCTCTCAAGTCTCCTCCATTGGCAGATGGGTTCTTTACCACTAACACCACCCAGGAAACCCTCAGGATGCTATGTACCTAGAGAAACACTGATTCTCTGAATGCATCATTTTCTAAATTGATTTGTAGCAGAGACTGAGGAAGGGGGATGGTGAAGTTGAAGCATATTTTTCTATTCTTTGTGACCCTGGGAGCCTTGTTGCCCCTCTTTAAAAACTGAAGTTTGACAAGTAGAGAGATTTTAGCTGCAGCTTTATCTGAATGTGGTATTTGTATATGTTTTATGTATATATTAATAGGTTATATANGAGACTGAGGAAGGGGGATGGTGAAGTTGAAGCATATTTTTCTATTCTTTGTGACCCTGGGAGCCTTGTTGCCCCTCTTTAAAAACTGAAGTTTGACAAGTAGAGAGATTTTAGCTGCAGCTTTATCTGAATGTGGTATTTGTATATGTTTTATGTATATATTAATAGGTTATATATGTATAAATATATGTTTCTGTTATTTTGATAGCAACAATTCATATTATGTGTTATTTAAACTGTTTGAAAGTTGTGAGTTGCTACTCTTTGCAGTGGGTGGTCTTTCACAATCATACCTTACATTTGTGTCATGAAAGCTTTGCTTTTATATCTTATGTACAAACAATACAACCACTCATAAAGTGTCTGCAGTTTCTGAGTTCCACAGATCTGCTTGGTTCCAACAGCCCCCGTACATATGCGTATACTTGTACACACACACATGTAACATATCCCTATAACTATCCACCCTTAATAATCCAGAGAATAAGCCTAACCTACACTAGGAAGAACTAAGAAGATACAGCTTTTCAGCGCCTGAGTAAACCATTTTCAGTTGGATTCACCCCAAAGTGTTGCAGATCTAATTGTCACTGATATAGAGCTATTGCTCATTTATTGAGTTCCGTCATTTCTCTAAGTACAGAGATATGATCCTTGTTCAAGTTGTCATGGTTAACCCATACTATGAATTTGGCTCATGTTGGAGAACTACTTCTAGCACTGGCTGGATTGCATGTTGAGCTCCCTTGAAATGAGACTATGACCCAAGAGATACTTTTCAAGTTAGGTTTCATGGAGTGATTTTATTGGGGAACCACATTTAACTGTTTTGAAAAACAGATGGGAATTCTCCGAAAATGAACCTATTAATAATGAACTTTGTATGCTATCCCTGAATAAATATTACAAGTTTTTTATTCATTCTTCAACCAACATTTATTGAGCACTGATTCTATGCCAGGTACTGAGCTAGGAGCTGATGAATAAGATAAAAGCACTGCTTAGGGAGGGAGTCAGTAAGGAAAACTATGGATGTCAAGGCAGCATGACGAGCTGGGTGCCCTGTGGGGATCTGGTTGCTGTTGAATTATGAAAGAGGGTAACCAGTTGCCTTAAGTGGGCTGTCCTGTAAAGGTATATGCAAAGGTACAGAGTTACTAGACAAAATGAGACGTTTGTTGTATTGGACTAGTTTGGATTGTTTGGAGTGCAGATGTGGGAAAAGTAGAGGAAAGATGAACAAGAGAAGTAGGTAGGAAATGCTAAGGAATTTTGATGAACTATATCCAAGGATGATGAGGAGCCATGAAAACATTTTAAGAAGAGGAAACACTATTCAGTGTGGAGATAACTGGAGAGTGAGTGGTGGCAGAGAGTTTGAATAACGCAGGTGAAAAGGCAGGGCAGTAAATAGGAGAATAGAAGATCAAGTTGAGAGAATAGAGGAAGTAGAATAGACATGACTTGTTGACTGGTTACGAGGATAGAAGGGAGAGTCTAGAACTACTAGTTTTGCTGGGTGGTGAGCCACAGCAGATAATAGGTGCTCAGTAAATATTTGCTAAGTGAATGAGTCAAACCTAGGAGGAACATGTTTTTGAGGGGTAAAATAATGAGTTTGATTTTGAACAGGTTGAGTCTGAGGGGTCCTTTGATCATTGGGGCAGAAATGCCTGGTAGGTAGTTGAGGTTGTGTTTTGGATCATAGAAGAGAGAGCAGTCAGGGCTGGAGGTATCTATTTGGACATTATCAGCATGTAGATGGTAACTTAAAATGGGATAGATAGATGAGATCACGGAGGAAGAGTGTATATACTCTTCTGGAGTACCAGAGAAGCAGGATTGTGAATCATTAGCATATAGGCTCAAGTTGGAACTCATGGGTGTGGATGATATTTTCCAGGCTTTTGCATGTGACATGTCTTAANTTTTTTTTTTTTTTAAACATAGAATAAAAGAATAATACTGTGATTAATGCCTCATTTTTTTCCTGAGAGAAGGAAGGAATTTCAGTTGGAAACATTTTCCCCCACATTCTGCTTCCTGGCATATGGTGTTTGCAGAAGTCCCAAAGTAGAATGTGTGATGAGAGACTGAAGGCTTGAGTACCGTATTAGTTAGGATTCTTCAGAGGAACAGAACCCCAAAGAAAGAGATTTATTACAAGGAATTGGCTCATGCAATTATGGAGGCTGACAAATCCCAAGATCAGATTCTCAGGGGCCAGAAGAAAGTGTCTTTGTTTTAAAAAAAATTCTGGTTCTAAAATATAAAAAGAAAGCTTTAAAATTACAATTAAAATGTTTAATTACATGTCTATAAAAAGTAGTCATATGTCAGTCATATGCAACTTAATTCCTCTGTTATTAGATGGAAATTATATTCAATGATGGGACGTGGATGCAGTTTCGGATGTCTGCTTTGATGTGGGGTGGAGCCTCCAGAAGTAAGAATGCTTAGGGTCTAGGAAGGTCTTAAAATAACCCCAACAAAGACTGGGGAATGTGCATTGGCCAGGAATGGAGAGAAAATGGAAGACATTTGGAGTGAGGAATATGGGGGGAATTGGAGACTGACTGGGTGTGCAGGCCACAGCCAGTGAGGCTCACGAGTGCCAGGAGCAGGGATGGTTCTGCAGACACAGTGGGAACAAAGTGGGGGGCTGGGGGGGTCATGGAAACCCTCTGATGGTTCTACCACCAGCAGTTTGACATCTAAGTTAGTGGAGAGAAAGATTTTTTGCCCATGCAACTTTCAGCAAGTGGGTCAGGGCAAACCATCTGATGAAAAAGCAGTAAGTGACTGCTGACAGGCTGAACCACAAATACTTCTAGCTAAAAAGGAAGAATAAAGTGGAGGCTGATGCCAAGAGCAATTCTAGCTCTAGTAATTCATTTAAGCATTATCAGATCACCATGGATATCCCCCATTTTTGTTCCCTTTCTCTGGCTTTCACACAACCCATCTTCATTGAGCAGAGGGCTAAAGATGCCAACAAAAAGCCGCAGGGACTGAGGTGGCAGGGACTCTCCCCCCATGAGTGATGGCTGGAGCATGGGCTCTTTGGAAAGGAAGCATTAACTGTGATCCAGGGAGATTCCTCCTCAGTAGGTTGGCTGAGTTCATAGTGCCACCTGTGTGCCCATCACCAAGGGAAAAAGGCACCCCACTCCTGGGGGGAGGCGGGCAGTGAGTGGCTGAGATGGCAGAGAGAGAAGGATGGCGTCCCTAGGTGTGCCTTACTCTACCAGGCGGCACAGAGTCCCCAGACTTGAGGGCGTGGCGCCGTCCTCTTTGTCTGTAGAGTTTTCTTTTTTCTTTTGTTATTTATCTATTTATCTTATTATTTTGGTTGCCCTGGGTTTTCATTGCAGCGGGAATGCTTTTCTCGAGTTGCGGTGAGCACTGTGCCTGTGAGAAGCAGTGGCTTTTCTTACTGTGGAACACAGGCTCTAGGTGCAGGGGTGTCTGGGGTCACAGCACGTGGGCTCAGGAGTTGGGGTTCGGGGCTCTAGAGCGCATGCTCAGTAGTTGCGGCATGCGGGCTTCATTGCTCCCTGACATGTGGACTCTTCCTGGACCAGGGATCCGAATCCATGTCCTCTGCAGTGGCAGGTGGCGTCTTATCCACGGTACCACCAGGGAAGTCCTCTGTCTGTGGTTTAAGATGGCCTGTCATTGCATAGACCACTGGACCAAAGCCTCATTGCCCCTGGGGGAGCCTTAGCCTCCTCTTCTGAAACAAAATAAATAAGGGTCAATTGATGGAATTGACCCCAAACAACCATGACACAGGGCCCTGTTGGCTGATTTTCTTTGATCCTCTTCTCGGTGTCAAACGGCATGTTTCATATTTGTTATTTGTTATTGAGAGATTTTCTTGTCTTTTCCAAAAGACTTCCTTTCCAAGTTAAACCACCTCAGGTTCCCAAGTTCGTCTTAGGGGAAACATCATTTATTTTAGCAAACCCTTAGATAGCCCTTGCTATGTGCCAAGCATGATTCTAGGTACATTATAAATACCAAACTGTTTTGTCCTCATGACAGCCCCATGAGACAGACATATGTACTGTTATCATGTCCATTTTAGAGAAGTGGTGAGATGGAGCAGAGAGGTTAACTAACTTTCCCAAGCTCACACTGCTTCTGAGAGGCAGAACCCGGCTTTGGGTCCTGGTGGTTCCCTAGCCATATTCCACGCTCCCTCACTTCTCTCACTCCATGCTGCCTCAGGTTCTCTTAAGGTTGTGGAACGTAAAGCTAGTCACACTGTGCTCACGACAACTGGACATGCACTAGTTTGGGGGAAGTGGCACTGGTTTGCCTCGTCTCTGTTCTTAGATTCTGGTAGCAGCTTGTCTTTAACCCTGGGATTCACCTTATGCCCCCGTCTTTCCAACCCTGCCTGTTCAGTGGCCCAACAGTTTTCTCAGATTGTGTCAGAAAGCTCACAAAAACAAGCAGGGGAGGCCAAGGTGGGGAGGCCAACAAGGCATGCAAGACCCCTGCCCTACCTGGGAACCTGGACCTTAGGCAGATGCCTGGATTGTTCGGACTTGCTTATTAGCAGCAGAAACGGACTCTGGTTGACTTAGGGGGAAAGTAAAGAAAAGAACAAAGTAAAAGAGAAAATATTGGAAGGATTCTGGGTGCGTTGATTTATCTGACCAATTGGGCCTCAGAAAGGACTGGCAACAAGGCAGCCTTGGAGATTTCAGTAGGAGAACTCAGGAGTGGTCTTTCAGGGTGGAATATATTCGCTCCAAATATTCCTCATGCTTATGTCATTCCAGTAAAGGCTTTCTATTCTCAGCAAAGAGAACGTGACTGGAATAGGTCCATCTGTAGGGAAGGTGCTTGGTCAGGCTGTGGACCTAGCACACGGGATGAGGGAGTGGAGGCCTCCGGGGAGGAAAGCAGGGAAGAAGGACAGGGGCTGGGTGGGCACCACAGCAGCTTTCCACTCAGCGCCCAGCACCCTCTTTGCTGGCCCCCAGCATCTCTGCATCCTAGGCCTGCTGAAGGCCTCAGCTATCCCTCGCCCCCTCCGTCTGTTTCTGATCCAGCCTGTCGACCTGGTGCTGATCTGTCTCTGTCTCCCGCCTTGGTGATTTTGTGTTTGCACTCTGGCACTGCTGCCAATGGGTTTCTAGTGTCTTTGTAGGAGGGCCTCACACAGATTTCATTTCTAGTCCTGTGTTTGTGCCTGTTGATCATAACCAATTTTTATTCTGTAATTATTAATGTTTAAATGACATTTTCACTTTTATCATCTCATTTAATCTTCTCAAAACCCCTATGAAGTTGACAAAATAGATATATTTCCACCATCTTGTAGATGCACAATCTAGCATTTAGAGAGACAGGCCAGCTCAGTTGTGAAGTAAAAGAAGCCAATGATTGCACTAAAATTTAGGACTTCCAGTTTTGCAGTTCTGAGTTGCTGCCCATTTCTCCTAATGTTATGGGTTCCAGATTGTTATGCATGTCCCAAGAATAGCGTCTTTGATTAATAAACATCCTCTTATTTTTGAAAAAGGAGACAATAAGCAAGAAAACGGTAGAAAGTGGAAGATATTTTCTACTGCTGAACAATTCCTCATAGTCAAGCAAGAATGACATGTGTTCATGTCTGGGTGTTTGGAGTATCCAGTGTTTTGTTCACAAGGCATTCCTTTTTTAAAATCCCTTGACGAAGAACAGTCACAATTCACTCAGCAGGCAAGCAGGACCCAGCTCTCATTGTGGCCGTTCTTCAGCTGACACACACAGCTCCGTCGTATTTCCTTTGGCTGTCATGGGTGAGCCCCCTTGCCATCTGGACCTCTGTCAACACCCGTTGAAGGACAAGCACAAATGACAAATAGGTTGTGATTATCAGTGTTGTCAAACCTCAGTCCCCATTGAATCCGTTCACATGTGCGGATTTTCCAAAACAAGTTTAGCAGATACAGCAGGCTGTCTGGGAAGCCAGCAGCCTGGCTGCGATGGGTGTTCAATGATCTTTAATGCTACCTGGAGATTATCTTGCGGACTCCTCTAGTGCTAAGGTCCTGGGGCTGTGACCACCTCTAGGCTATTTTTTAAATTAAGGTTTTTAGGGAAACATCTGTGAATTTATTCATTCATTTAAAAGATATTTATTAAGGGCCAACTGTGTGCCAGATGTTGTCCTGGGGGTTGAAGGGAACAATTTAAATTCCCTGCTCTCGCTCAAAAATCAAGTGCTCATAAATGTGAGTGTGTGTGTGTGTTTACACAAACATACATGGAATGGATCTTTGGTACCTTAAAGTAGGAGTCACAGACTTGAGTGATTTTAATCCAGGTATTAAGGTAAACCAGAGAGGCTCCGGGTGTGCTCTCAGTTAGCATAACGTAACAGCTCAACATCAAGTGGCTTAAGACAAGGAGGATTTAATAGTAGAACTCGGGTCGGGCTCAGCTTGCTGTGTCTCCCTCTGGTCTCCCCTGGGCTCATCCCTGTGGCTGTGGTCAGCGGTGGCTCAGTTGGGGTTGGATGGTCCGGCATGGCCTTCCTGGCTGGGGTATAGCCCTGGGTTCCCAGCCAGCGTGCTGGCTTCACCTGCTCATGGGCCTTCGGCAGGCCAGCTTGGTTTGTTTGCACGGTGGCCTCAGGGTTCTCGGCAGTCAGTGGACACGAGTCACCATGTTGGAGCACTGTTCAAGCTTCTGATTGTGCTTGCATTTGCTAGGGTCTCATGGAATGAGTCACATTTGTGAGCCAATGAAAGGGTAGGGTGCCATGAGGCCCCAACATTGTGGCCATAATTGCAGCAGTCTACCTGGATACCATACCACAGGTGAAGGGGAGCATGTGAACAGTTAGACAGCACATCTTTCCAAACACCCAGCTCCCTATTCTAGAGGGATTAGAGGCCTGGTGAAGAATCTGCTGCAACGTGGGAGACCTGGGTTTGAAACCTCGATTGGGAAGATCCTCTGGAGAAGAGCATGACAACCCACTCCAGTATTCTTGCCTGGGAAATCCCAGGGATAGAGGAGCCTGGTGGGCTTCAGTCCGTGGGTTGCAAAGAGTCAGACATGACTTAGCAACTAACATTTTTCACTTTTCACAATTCAGATCCCTGGAATTGTAAAGAAAAGCCAGAAATCCTGACTTGTACATAAATCCTTTCCTATTGTAAATAATGTCAGTTAATGTAGAATGTTAAAATACTGTGACCAAGCCAAAATACCTCTGTATTTGGGCTGAATTTGACTCAGGAACCCCCAGTCTGTGGACTCTGTCATTGGGGGTGGGACACCACAGTGTAAGGGGCTTTGTTTCTTAAATATTGGGAGTTTTCAAATAGCAAAACTGTAAGAGAGGACAATCAGTTCTTATTTTTACCAACTAAGGATTTTTTAAAAAAGTAATCATCATCTATTAGTTTTGATTTTATAAAAGGGTTGAACACGCAAAGCTAGGAATGACATGAGCTCAGAATAAATGCACAGTTCTTATGACAATCTTACACAATGTTTCTAATTTTTAAATTCTAATTCTTATGATTTAATTTTTTATCATATACAATTTTGTAATCACCACATAGCTTAATATCTTTAATCAAAAGGTACATTTACTATATACTTTCTCCTTCTGATAGATTATTAAACAATCATTTATTTTTATAAAAAATCATGTAAAATTAAGGAAACTATGATATTCTCATTTTGTCATGAATCAGCAAAAGCTGTGTTTTTTGTGTGGGCTGGTGTCTGAACTACTGGTGTGGCAGATGGAGCACGGGCTATGGAATTATGGATCTGAGTGTTAACCTTGGCTTTATTCTTTACTGTTTATTACATCTTTGAGCTCCAGTTTCCTCATCTGTAAACTGGAAATAATAATAATACATACTTATGGATTAGGATAATATGAACTGCCTTGCAATACCAGGCACATAATCAACACTTAATACATGGTAGCTATTGTCCACTTTCTGTTCAAGGAGTCAAGGGAGTTGGTACAGCAGATGGGTTGGCTGAATTATAGAAGCAGAACCCATGGATACATAGAGTTGAGGTGCATTCATTTCTGTGCAGTGTAGTGGTTGACCTCGAGCCTGAAGGCAGTGGTCAGTGCTAGCTGTGTCATTTCCTAGGAGCAAATTCAGAGGGAAGCCAAGTGTAATTCTACAGTGGAGATAGCAAATTCAGAATGTCTGGGGCCCTGTGCCACCACCTCAACAGACAAGCTGAGCGATCACATCGCCGTTTGCAGCTGGGACTCACTCTTGTTCAGAGTTCATCTCAAAAGCCATTTCCACTGAGTGGAGGCCCATTTTCTGGGCCTCGGTTTCCTCGTCTGTCAAATGAGCTTGACAGCACTTGTCACTTAGCATGGGCATAAGAATTAAATGCGGCATCGTATGATGTCATCATCACAGAACGAGCATAGCTTGATAAAGTAAAGTAGACACTTAGCTTCTGAGCAGCAAGCATCTGTTCAACTTTGGCTCTGTCCAGGGGTGGGGTGAGTGCTGGTGGTGTAGTTTGTTTGCTAGCCCTTTCTTTTTGTTGCTTTTTCTGTTATTTGGAGTTAGGCCAGTCTAACTTATCATCCTTATCCTTATCATGTAAGATTTAGATTTCTCTTTCTCTGTCTTTGGGGCAAGACATCAGGCCTGTATGATCCAAACTTCTTGTTGAAAGCATGGTCCCCCACTTTTTCTCACCCCCTGTTTGTTGGAGCTCTGGGAGAGTGACCTTGGGTGGCACCAATCCTAGGATATGGCCTACTGAATGGCTCTTGGCTCAGCTCAGTATTAAAGGGTCCTTCCCTGTTCTGTCAGCAATGACCTTCTCCAATCCTGTGCTGTTCCAGCCACTCTATCAACAGGGCTCCATTACCTCAGCTGGTCTTGACCTCTGGGATTCCTGGTTTTCACTTGACAATGGACTGACCTTCCTGGGTTCCTCACTGTGGCCTGAAAATCTTAACCCAATTTGCCTCCTTTGGTTTCCCTATTTCACTTCCTGTCTAGGAGTGAGGTAGAAAAGGGTGGACAGACTTGGGTTGTGGGCTGCTTACTAGCCCTGTGATGCTAGGTAAGCTAGATTTTCTGGGCCTTGGTTTCCTCATCTATAAAGTGAGCTTGACAGCACTTGTCATTTAGCATGGTCATCAGGATTAAATATGACATCATATGATGTTATCATCATGGAAAGAGCACAGGTTGATGCTGTGGGTAAAGTAGACATTTAGCTTCTGAGCAACAAGCATCTGTTCAGCTTTGGCTCTGTCCAGGGGGCATTTTAGCAGTGAGGAGTGGTGGGGAGCAATGTACACAGCTTCCTGCTCAAACAAACTTACTATCTAGAGGGAGAAACAGACACAGACAAGGAAACAAATAAAGGAATAAAAGATGCTGGACAGTAAAATGCTCTAAGAGAATATGTCAAGGCAAGGGGATGGGAAGGAATTGGGTAGGAAGCCCAGCCACAGCCTCCCAGAGAGGGAGATGGTTGAGCCAAGACCTAGCTGACAAGAAGGAGCCAGACACGGGAGGATGTGAAAGACACACTTTCTGAACAGAAGAATTGGCAAGTGCAACGTCCCCATGGGCCAGCAGAGCCCAGGTGAGTGTGGGCGAGAGGCTAGCATGGCTATAGAGAGAGTGGGAAGTAGAAGACCCTGGGGGAGGCAGGTGGCACTTTGGAGGGTCAGGTACTATTTCGTCTCTTTCTGTCCTTCCTCCCAAATCTGGCCTCAGGCTGGTACCTTGATCTCCTCTGCCTTACAATTCAGCTTGGGAATCTTAGCCTGGTACCAAATTCTGATCCTGTTCCCAGTGTCTTAGTATTAAGGATTTAAGGCTCTTCCCCATCGCCCCCAACCCCATACAACCAGATGCACAACTTATTCCCAGTTGCTAAGACTCATCTTTTGAGAAACCGGTCCTTTCCTGCTGTTGCTTGCTCCAGTCACTGCCTTGTGAAGGAAGCACTGTCCCAGGCATCCAGGTTTACACGTAGGTTTTGCATATTCATAATTTCTTCTGAACACTTACACTCTTCTCTCATCTCTCCAGCTACACATAAGGTCCTTCAAACAGAACCTTCACTCCTTCTCTTTCTTTGGTAACCCTCCATGACTACTACCTTGTTTAGCTAGTGAGTGAATGAAAGCTCCCCTCTTTCCACTCAAGCTGCAACAGGCATCACTGTTGACACCACCTTTCTATTTTATGTTCTTTATAGCATTCTCACTATCCAATTATCTGGTCTGTTCATCAGCTGCCTGCCCCAGTGAAAATGTCGATGCCACAAGAGCAGGGCCTCACCTGTGTTTTCACTGTGCTGCCCCAGGAGAAGCTCAGTGAATGAATTTTTCGGCACTGAAGACTTGGCCTTTAGTGGGTGTGTTGGCCAAGTTAGCCTCATTGGTCAGGTGATCCTGACTTCATTGTGCAAAGGAGAAACTTGTTCTGGAAAGGCATCTTACACCTTCTCCCTGACTCTTCTTCTTGGAAATCAGACTGTGGGGGTCTGCCAAAGGCTTGTTGCTTTGGGTCAGTGGCAAAATCTTGCATGTCCTGTTATGTCCCTGTGGCCTCTTTCAGAACTTGATCTAGAGGTGAAAAGTTTGGGATGGTTGGCAGCAGCTGCTCTGAGGTAGACGTGTTCCCTGAAACTGTGACTTCATTTGTTTAATTCATTTCAACCATCCCCTTTTTAATTGACCATTTACAATCCCCCGGGACTATAGTAATGACCTGTGGGGTTAAGAGAAAATAATGGTGTGTCAATGATGAGCCTGCTCTCTGCGCCTTGACACCCACTTTGCCTCCCCTGCTGGCTCAGGGAAGATGTGGTTTATATTAGTGACCTGGAGAAAGTTCGTGCCCTCTGGGAAAAGTATGTCCATGAAATGGCAGAGTGATTAATGGTTTACTTGCAGCCCTGACATCCAGCCTGTCAGGACCCTTCAGTGGCCTTTGATGTAAAACACACTGAGAGGCCTTGGGCCGTCCTTATCTGCTCAGAGGAGAGAAATCAGAAATGAAGAATGGTGGGCTGAGGCTCTGAATGGGGGACTTCAGGGGTTTAGATGGTGAAAACAGACAGGGGCCCGGGCACAGGGGTGGGCAGCACTCAGCAGGGTGCTCTAGTGTCTTCCCTGGGTGCTCATTTTTTCCTTTTTAAAAATCTGTGTCTTCTTTGTCGGGTACACCTTCAACTCAGATCCCTCAAGTTACACAGGGTAATGATTTCACAAATTACATAGGAGTGTTCCCAGGAGTAATGTCATGGATATTTGTATTTCTTAGGGTAGGTAGGTGGGTGGGTGGGTAATGGTTATGCCTTAGTGTTGAACCATTAATGATCATTTAAAACTCTCTGGCCTGTGGAAGGAGCCATGTTTCTTTAAGAGAACAAAAGAACCCCAAAGGATCCCCAGTTGCCCAGGACAGAGGACAGAGTCTGCAAACAGGCGGTCTACAAGCTGAATCCAGCCCACAGCTGTATTATGTTTGGCTGCAGAGAGCTGAAAAACTTTTTAATAGCTGCCAACATTTAACAATAAGATTTCAATTTCACATAACAATTTGGATTTCTGCTTTCTCTTGAAAGACTGGAGCTCTGGAAAAACTGGGCTTGGGTTCCCTCACAGCAAAAGAGGCTGCAGCTGAAGAGAGGTTTCTCCCCTTTAACCTGAATAAGGTCTCTTTTCACTGATTCCCCCTAAATGGTGCTGTATGTTCATTGCCATTTGTCACTATGTTTGAACTGTTGTTTCATTTATTTCTAATCTACTTTATGCATATTTTGGGTGAGTTATTTAATCTATTTTCTTTGAAATCGCAGTGTTTTGATCAGTAAACTGGGGATACCAAAACCACCCTGAATGGTGATGTTCGCAAGAGATAGCACCAATAGAGAGGTTAGTGCAGTGCCTGGCCTATAAAACATGTCTAGCAGATGGTAGTGATTATCTTACTGTAGACATGAATTTAGGCTCTCCATGCAATAGATTCGCTCTGGTGATTCCATCTTGGTTTTGAAGCTAAACTGTTCAAATCAATGCTTTAGGAAAAGATTCTGCCTTTATAAAGAACCCCCCTCCACCCCGCCCCTTCCCTTCAAAGTAGTCTGGATTTTGGAGTTTTAAAGAATTCTTTGAGGATGCTGATTGCAAATACTCCACCTTCTGAGGTGAGAATTTAGGAAGCACCATGTAAATTGGTGTTGAGCTAACCAGAAATGTATCTGGCTGAGAATGAATAGATGCAAAAAGAAATAGTCCTTAAAAAAGGATGTTAGGATAGTTTTTGCTGCTGCTGCTGCTAAGTCACTTCAGTCGTGTTCAACTCTATGCAACCCCATAGACGGCAGCCCACCAGGCTCCACCATCCCAGGCGTTCTCCAGTCAAGAACACTGGAGTGGGTTTCATTGCCTTCTCCAATGCATGAAAGTGAAAAGTGAAAATGAAGTCGCTCAGTTGTGTCTGACTCTTAGCTACCCCATGGTCTGCAGCCTACCAGGCTCCTCCATCCACGGGGTTTTCCAGGCAAGAGTACTGGAGTGGGGTGCCATCGCCTTCTCTGAGGATAGTCTCTAGCAGTTCTCTATCCTCCTGTGGAAAAAATGAGGCAAGGGAGAGCAGCAGTTGGTCTAATGAGTCATGACCCATAACGAGACACATGTGGCCTAAAGTACTTGACTCCTAGCAGGCATTCTGTTTGCCTTCCTTACTTTGTAATTCCTCCTGTGGTTCTTCCCAGGCCTGTTTGTTACCTACAGCATGGCAATCTGGAAGCAATGGTATTTAGTACAATTTGATGTATGGTTTCAAGTAGTTCTGTCTACAGCCATGAAACCTCACTTTGATGCAAGAGGGAGGTTGGGTCATTTGGAATCAGGTCCACACAAAGGAAATGACCAACTCTTGATTCTTTTGCCCACATTATTTCCTAACTAGAAAGAGGTCTGTGCTTTTGGATGTGTGCCTCTGAGATGTTGATTTCCATCATGGCTGCTGTGGTGTGCTTAGATTGGCATGAACCAGAATGCTTTTGGCTGCAAGTGACAAACAGATAAAGGTATTTTGTTATTTCATTCATCGAGAAGTCAAGTGTGGGTTTAATTCTTTCCTACCAACAGGGCTTGAGCTTTTGCAGATAGTTGAGCTATGTTTCCCAGTGGCACTCATGGGAGAGTCTTAGAATAAAATTCCAGGAATAGAAAAAAAAATTGGTCTAGTACTAAAGCTCTGTTCTATGTCACACGTAAAATTCTACATTGAGGAACAGCTGATAATTCTTAGATGAAGTCTGTTAGGACCTTGTTTAAAGATTTTTTTCTGTTGCTTGTGAGAGAAGAAAAGCCATGTTGAGAGTTTGTGGATGGCCGGTGGTTCAGTGGCAAAGAATCTGCCTGTCAATGCAGGAGACATGGGTTCAGTCCCTGATCTGGGAAGATGCCATATGTCGTGAAGGAGCTATGCCTGTGTGCCACAACTATTGAGCCTGTGCTCCAGAGCCCAGGAGCCACAACCACTGAGCCCATGTGCTGCAACTGCTGAAGCCCAAGCGCCCTAGAGCCCATGCTCTGCAACAAGAGAAGCCACCGCAATGAAAAGCCTGCATACTGCAACTAGACAGTAGCCCCAGCTTGCCGCAACTGGAGAAAAACCTGTGCAGCAATGAAGACCCAGCACAACCAAAAATAAACAAAATTTTAAAATTATAAAAAAGGAGAAGAGTATCCAAAAGCTTGTGTAATGGGGCAGACATCATCTGAAATTTTTGGCTGCAGTGGCAGTGAGATGGCTACTGGGTAAGCAAGGAATGCTCTCTGTTGGGTGGTTCAGGGTGCTGGTGTCTGGAGCAATAGCTGGTACATGGTGAGGAGATCTCCTGGGGGTGGTGTTAAAAGGTGCCCTGACCACTAGAACAGCATGTGAGTTCACAGCAGTAACTATAGAAGGTACAAAGTAGATTCCCAGTTAGAGATGGTACCTTGAGGGAATAATATGCAAGGATCTGGGTCAGGATTTCTCAACATATAACCTCTAGTCTAGCTGCATCAAATCATCTGGCAGATTTCTTGACTTTACCCACCAGCTTTACAATTAAATAATTTTTAGGAGCATGGCCCGAGAACCTGCCTTTTAATCAAGATATTCTAGGAGATTTGAAGGCATAGAGAGCACATGAGGCAACAAGAACTGTAAGACTCCAGAGACAGGTGGCTTCAGAGAAGTGAACTGACTTTTGCATCAGATTTAACTTGGGAGCAGTTGACATTTCTGGCCTCAAGCTGAAGGTGAAGAATCTCAGGTTTATACCTGAGGAAGGTTGTGTCGTTTGGAAGAGAATTGAAGGCCTCAAGCAGTTGACCAGCTCCTCACTCAGGACTTCTGCATAATTTGGGGGCTGTACTGGATGGGAGGCCACAGGAGGTCAAGAGCCTTTGAAAATCAGAGCAGAATTTCAGCAGCCTGGCAAGGCAAAGATTCATGTTCAGGACCTGCCAGGAAGAGAGATTGTGTAGACTATACCAGGCTCTCAGCTGAAAACTCCTGTCAGGGGAAAATAAGTTGTGATGTGGATGAAACTAGGGCCTCTCATGCAGAGTGAAGTAAGACAGAAAGATAAAAACAAATATATCATATGTTAATGCATGTATATGGAATCTAGAAAAATACTACTGATGAATCTATTTTCAAGGCAGGAATAGAGACACAGATATGGAGGATGGGATTATGGACACAGGGAGGGGGAAGGAGAGAGTGGGATGAGTTGAGAGAGTATCGTTGACATATATACTACCTTGTGTAAAATAGATAGCTAGAGGGAAGCTGCTACGGAGCACAGGGAGTTCAGCTTGATGCTCATTGATGACCTAGAGAGGAGAAATGGGGGGTTGGGAGGAAGGCTCAAGAGGGAGGGGATATATGTATACTTATGACTGATTCACATTTCTACTGTTATACAGTAGAAATTAACACTTCATTGTAAAGCAATTATATTCCAATTAAAAATAAATATATTAAAATTATAAGAACTACAACAGAGCTTTCATAGAATACCACATTTATTGGCCTAATGAAGGTAGGGTGCACCCTCTTTGAAAGAATTTACCATCACATAGAGCTTCTACACGCTTTAATATGCAATGTCTCTCCTTCATTCAGAAAAGAGGGCATGACAAGAATAAAAATCAAGAAATAAAACAAATAGTAGAAATAGTTCTACATTGGACTATTTAAAATAACTATGACTACTATATATTTTTTAAAGGGGAAAAGGTAGAGAAAATATATGATAAAAGAATTTCACCAGAGAATTGGAATTTGTAAGAAAGAATAAAATCAAATTCTAGGAGCAAAGAACAATACCTGGAATTAAGAACCTATTAGATAGGCTTAATGTCAGTTTAGATAAAGTGAAATATGGGAATAGGGTGATTGAAAATAACCAAACAGAAGCACAGAGAGAAAAAAAGAATGAGACTGCAGGAAAGATGATTGAGACATGTAGGACATATGCATGATTAGAGTTCTAGGAAAAGAGGAGAGAGAAATAATTGGTTAGAGATAGAATAGGACAAAAGAATATTTGAAGACATAATATTTAAAAGCATTTCCCAAGCTGACGAAAGATATTCACCCACAGATTTGGGAAGTGTTTCAAACCTCAAGCAAAATAAATATGAAAAAAAAAAAAACCCCACATATAGATGCATCATAGTAAGATAGCTGAAAATTATAGACGAAGAGAAAAATCTCAAAAAGAGCTAGGAAAAAGTGCACATTACCTTCAGAGGAGCAAAAATTACTCTAATAATTGACTTCAAGACCATGAAGATATTTTTAAAGGGCTGAAAGAAAAACTACATCAGCCCAGAATGCTATATCCAGACAAAATATTCTTCAAAAGTCAAGGGGAAAAAAGAAAAATGAGAGAATTCATTGCCAACAAACCTCAATACGAGAAATTCTAAAGAGAGTTCTTGTGACAAAATGAAAATAATTGCAGAGGAAACCCCCAAATGGCAATAAAATTGAATAAAGGTGACAGAAATGCTGTTATACAGATGTGTAAATCTGAATGAATTTTAAATAAATATTAACTCTCTGCTATATATGACCAAGGGGTTTCCCCCAATGGCTCAGTGGTAAAGAATCCACCTGCCAGGGCAGGAGATGTGGGTTTATCCATGAGTTGGGAAGACCCCCTAGAGAAGGAAAAGACAATCTACTTCAGTATTCTTGCCTAGGAAATCCCGTGGGCAGGGGAGCCTGGCAGGCTGCAGCCCATGGGGTCATGAGAGAGTCAGACATGACTTAATTACTGAACATCAATAATATATGATTATTATGATATTAATATATATAGTATTAATCATATCTATTTCTTTATGTAGAGAGAATTAAAATTTAGGATAACATTAATGCAAAAGTTGAAAAGATTATAAATGCAGTTAAAGTCTTCTAAAGTTTTGGCATTGTATAGGAATTCATAAAAATAATAATTTCTATAAGAGTAAGTTAAGGAAACATTTTAACATGTAAATGATCACTAAACCATCACTATACCATCACTATGTAAAATGTACATAGGAGAAAATGGAACAATAAAGATAAAAATTATGATTAATTATTAATCAAAAAAAGCAAGAAGAGAGAAAAAATATGGGTTACACATAAAATAAATGGTAATATAAATAAAAATGCCAATATATCATTAACTGCTGTTGCTGCTGCTGCTAAGTCGCTTCAGTTGTGTCCGACTCTGTGCAACCCCATAGACGGCAGCTCACCAGGCTTCCGCGTCCCTGGGATTCTCATTAACTACACTAACATAAATGGACTAAATAGTCCAACTAAATCAAGTGACAAAGTTTTAGTAGTCAAATGGCAGGCAGTGATACTGGAGGTTGGAGTATAGTGATCCAAGTCTTACAGTGACAAACACATTTGTTAAAACTGTGCCTGAGCTCTTGTGGCAGGAAGACCATGATACCAATTCTTTAACTTCAAGGAAAATGTTTGGAAGACAGAAAGTTAAAAGTGTGTGGTTGTTGTAACCAGATGTATTATTAGAAGAAAGAAATGCGTTCAGACTAGGATTTGCTGATTTGAAATCATAAATAAAAATGGATCTAAGGAGTCCAGATATTTGAATACTGAAAGAGTAAAAAATCCATCTGCCTTTAGACTCCAAACATTAGGAAATAAGATGGAGAAACTCTCTGAACTACATTAGTTTATTAAGGTGCAGATTTATAGCAAAGATCAGATTATGTGGCTTTGTAGATCCAAGCTGGATGGCCTGAAGTTGGTTGCCATTATGCTGAGAGAGTCATGGGAGCGAGAGAGCAAAGAAATATACCAGACTAAAGAATGAAATCTAAAAACTGATGTTTGCAACTAGCAGGAGGCAGATAGATGGGAAACGTTACTCTATTTTTGAGGAAATTTTATTACCAAAGAAATATGAATAAAGAAACTAGACTAAAAATGCCTTTTCCTGTTTAATGCATAAGATAACCTTTGGACCCCACAATTTGAACCTGCAGGAATGTTTTCATATCTTGGCAATCCCTGAAAGGGCATTCTTTCCAATGTCCACTTCAGATGTAGCCAAGTAGGCCATGGTGGACATGGGAGAATGTCCCATAGGGTGGAGCCATGAGTTATGGAGAAAAATAGACTTCTGTCTAATGTCCTCTTAGCAAAATCAGGGTCTAATCAAGAAACCTGTTCTATCTTCAGAATAGAGATTTTTCTGATACCTGTCCAGCAAAATTCCATCATTGCTATGGCATAATTATGCTGAGTATTCCCCATGCTTTCTATTTGTGAATGGAAGTTTCATTGTGGTCATTCTATCTCCCTTCCCACTGTATAATGGTGTGTGTATGAGNAATCAAAAAAAGCAAGAAGAGAGAAAAAATATGGGTTACACATAAAATAAATGGTAATATAAATAAAAATGCCAATATATCATTAACTGCTGTTGCTGCTGCTGCTAAGTCGCTTCAGTTGTGTCCGACTCTGTGCAACCCCATAGACGGCAGCTCACCAGGCTCCCGCGTCCCTGGGATTCTCATTAACTACACTAACATAAATGGACTAAATAGTCCAACTAAATCAAGTGACAAAGTTTTAGTAGTCAGATGGCAGGCAGTGATACTGGAGGTTGGAGTATAGTGATCCAAGTCTTACAGTGACAAACACATTTGTTAAAACTGTGCCTGAGCTCTTGTGGCAGGAAGACCATGATACCAATTCTTTAACTTCAAGGAAAATGTTTGGAAGACAGAAAGTTAAAAGTGTGTGGTTGTTGTAACCAGATGTATTATTAGAAGAAAGAAATGCGTTCAGACTAGGATTTGCTGATTTGAAATCATAAATAAAAATGGATCTAAGGAGTCCAGATATTTGAATACTGAAAGAGTAAAAAATCCATCTGCCTTTAGACTCCAAACATTAGGAAATAAGATGGAGAAACCCTCTGAACTACATTAGTTTATTAAGGTGCAGATTTATAGCAAAGATCAGATTATGTGGCTTTGTAGATCCAAGCTGGATGGCTTGAAGTTGGTTGCCATTATGCTGAGAGAGTCATGGGAGCGAGAGAGCAAAGAAATATACCAGACTATAGAATGAAATCTAAAAACTGATGTTTGCAACTAGCAGGAGGCAGATAGATGGGAAACGTTACTCTATTTTTGAGGAAATTTTATTACCAAAGAAACATGAATAAAGAAACTAGACTAAAAATGCCTTTTCCTGTTTAATGCATAAGATAACCTTTGGACCCCACAATTTGAACCTGCAGGAATGTTTTCATATCTTGGCAATCCCTGAAAGGGCATTCTTTCCAATGTCCACTTCAGATGTAGCCAAGTAGGCCATGGTGGACATGGGAGAATGTCCCATAGGGTGGAGCCATGAGTTATGGAGAAAAATAGACTTCTGTCTAATGTCCTCTTAGCAAAATCAGGGTCTAATCAAGAAACCTGTTCTATCTTCAGAATAGAGATTTTTCTGATACCTGTCCAGCAAAATTCCATCATTGCTATGGCATAATTATGCTGAGTATTCCCCATGCTTTCTATTTGTGAATGGAAGTTTCATTGTGGTCATTCTATCTCCCTTCCCACTGTATAATGGTGTGTGTATGAGAGAGAGAGAGAGATGAGTTCACAGGAGATTGAATCACAAGGACCACATTTGGTCATGATCGATAGACAATAAAGGGGAGTCAGCATTCCTTTGGGGGTCCTGGACTTTGAAATGATTGGATGGGACTTTGGATTGCCTCCCTTGGGGAGAAGAAATGAAATGGATATTCAATGACTAAAATGTTGGACAGTGACTGAGAATGGTATGTGTTCACCAAAACCTGTTTCCTCCACTTCTTGAGCCCACAGACAGACAGACTCGTTGTCCATCTTCCCTTGTAGTTACATGGGGCTAAGTGCCCGAATTCTGTGGGTAGAAGTGTGTTATGCCACTTCCAGTCCTGGCCCATAGACATTTCACAGGATCTCCTATTCCATCTTTATCCATAGGCTAACTAGACGGCAATGCCCCACGGGACTTTGGAAGATGTATACTGATGGTGGATACTCAACCAACCTTTGTTCCTGAATAACTGCACGGCACCTCCCTATACGTCCACCCTCAGCCACTGGCCTTTGTGAACTTCCACTGTATTAAGTCAAAGACATCTGGAGGTTATCTATTTTAGCAGCCACCAGTATTCCCTACAAGTCATCTCCTACATTCTTTGATACCCTTTAACTTGCATTAATACCCTGATGGTTACAGAGAGCAAAGAATGAGCTTTGACAGCTGGGTAGCCAATAGTACAGAAAGAAGTAAAGTACCTTGCTGTATTTGGACATCTTTCACTTTTCACTTCTGTGCACTGGAGAAGGAAATGGCAACCCACTCCAGTGTTCTTGCCTGGAGAATCTGAGGGATGGGGGAGCCTGGTGGGCTGCCATCTATGGGGTCGCACAGAGTCGGACACGACTGAAGCGACTTACCCAGCAGCAGCAGCAGAGAATGGAAAAAGGAAAAGCATATGGTCATGGCTCGAGACATTGAGTGGAGTTATTTTGCAATCCTGTTTCTGAGCCACCCACCATGACCTTAAAACTCTTTCCACAATTCCGGTCACTGAAGGGGCAGCGGGGCCTGTGAGAGAGCCACCCCTTACTACCACTGAAAACCTTTATTCTGCTGTGGATGTGCTTACAACATGTCTCTCTTAGAGCTGTTTTCTGCAATGGGGTCAACCTATTTTTCCCCAGAGCGCAAATCCTGGAAATGTCTGACTAACTCTAGCATCATGTCTTAAGGGGGTAAAATAGTTTTGCTATCTGGCCCCAGGAATGTAGGCCTGCTAATTTCAAGTAATTCATCTCATAGGGGTGTTTTTGTGTGTTAGCATGTTTTCCTTGGTCAACTATACAGTCATCTCATTGCAGCCAGAAGCAATTTGTTTCTCTGAAACCATCCAGCTTACATGTTTTGCTTTCCAACCAGGAAGGGCGTTGTGGGGAACAGTTCTGTCTGACACAGACTGATTCATGATTGCATTAGGGAAATAGTTTCTTGTCATCTTATTAGAATATGAATTTGGCTGCTGAGTGAGGCTTCGGTTCAGTTTGCACAAGAACAGAAGAGAATAAGGTTGCTTTTGAGTCTGTGTGTGATTCTGTGTGCCTGTCTTTTGTTATGCAATGAGACAAAAAAAATAATAAAGTGGATTCTCAGAGCCCTAGAACATGCATGATTTGTCATGAAAACGGGAAGCAAGTTTCTGGGAAGCCATGCTTAGGCTCAATTCGAGAGTTTTGAATCTGATGATTTATTTAGGAAGTCTGATGGGAGGAAGCCTGGCCCTAACTGGCTGAGGCCAGCATAAAAGAGCTAACAGGAGGTTGTACTTCATTTTTGTCAATAAAAGGAAGCTTCCACCACTTGCCTCACACCTTCTGAAAGTCTGAGGAAGATAATTTCAGAGACTATGTCTTGGATTGTTTTATACCATTCATCTGAGAGATTCCTCCCTGGGGAATGAGAATTTGAGATTCGGGGATCTGGTGATAGAAGCATGGCAGCAAAGCTGAGTTGGATCCACTGACTGATCCTTTCCTTCATCATGTATTTATTAACAGTTGCCACAGTAGAGGTCTTAAGCCAGGACCTGGGGGTACAGTGGGGAGCAACACAAAGAGATTTAGCCCCTTTGAAATTTACAGGCCAAAGTGGGAGACAGATCATTGCAGAGACTCAATTATAGTGAGGCATAGGGAATGCTATGAAGTAGGTAGCAGAGCTGCGAAGGGATGCCAGGGGAGGGTTAGCCCATTCAGCTTTGTGGAAGGACCGGGGAGGGCTTCTTGGAAGAAATGATGTCCAGACCATGACACATGCGATGAGGGGAAAGCAACTAGGTAAAGGACTGGGGTCAGGGTCAGGGTCAGGGAAACTGGGTGATTGAATGGAATGGGCTGATGAGTTTTAAGAGAGGGGATCACGGAGACTGTATTGTGGGAACACAGAGCAAGTAACAAATGACTAGATTCTAACACGGGAGGCAAGAAAAGTTGAAATCTGACTGAGGGCAGGAGTCGGATCTTGCTGAGCCTTGTGGAATATTTTTTAAAAGGCTGCGCTGTATTTCAAGAGAGATGAGATATATGTTCTTTTTCAGATTCTTTTCCATTGCAGGTTATCACACACAAGGTATTGAAAATAGTTCCCTTTGCTACACAGTAGGTCCTTGTTGTTTATTTTATATATAGCAGTGTGTCCAGTATTCTTTCCTGGAGAATCCCAGGGNATGGTGTCATCTGCATATCTGAGGTTATCAGTATTTCTCCCAGCGATCTTGATTCCAGCCTGTGCTTCCTCCAGCCCAGTGTTTCTCATGTATGGTGTTAGGAAGTGTTATAATTTCATTTTTTTACAGGTAGCTGTCCAGCTTTCCAAGCACCATTTATTGAAGAGGCTGTCTTTGCCCCATTGTATATTCTTGCCTCCTTTGTCAAAAACAAGGTACCCATAGGTGCATGAATTTATCTCTGGGCTCTCTATCTTGTTCCTTTGGTCTATATCTCTGTTTTTGTGCCAGTACCATACTATCCTGATGAGTGTAGCTTTGTAAGATAATCTAAAGTCAGGAAGGTTGATTCCTTCAGCTCCATTTATCTTTCTCAAGACTGTGCTGGCTATTTGGGGTCTTTTGTGTTTCCATATGAATTGTGAAAAATGCCATTGGTAATTTATAGGGATTGCACTGAACCTGTAGGTTGCATTTGGTAATATAGTCATTTTCACAATATTGATTCTTCCTACCCAGGAACATGGAATATCTCTCCATCTATTTCTGTCATCTTTGATTTCCCTCATTAGTGTCTTATAATTTTCTGTGCACAGTTCTTTTGTCTCCTTAACTAAGTTTATTCCTAGATATTTAATACTTTTTGTTGCAATGGTGAATGGGACTGGTTCCTTAATTTCTCTTTCTGAATTTTCATTGTTAGTCTGTAGAAATGCAAGTGATTTCTGTGTATTGATTTTGTATGCTGCAACTTTGCTAAATTCACCGATCAGCTCTAGTAATTTTCTGATACTATCTTTAGGGTTTTCTATGTCCAGTATCATGTCATCTGCAAACACTAAGAGCTTTACTTCTTTTCCAATCTGGATCCCTTTTAAGAAATAAAGTATACACTTTTAATAAAAATGCTTTATAAGAACAAAGTGCATGTGTGCTAAGTCGCTTCAGTCATGTCTGACTCTGTGACTCTAAGGACCATAGCCCACCAGGCTCCTCTGTCTATGGGATTTTCCGGGCAAGAATACTGGAGTGGGTTGCCATGCCCTCCTCCAGGGGATCTTCCCAACTCAAGGATTGAACTCACATCTCTTATGTCTCCTGCATTTGCAGGCAGGTTCTTTACCACTAGCACCACCTGGGAAGCCATAAGAAGGAAGGCATCAGTTACTTGTCATGATTAATCCTTGAACAAAATTTTCTACAAGTTTTTTTTTTTTTTCCCAGCTGTTGCAAAAGGATTCTGACTACATATTAGTTGGAAGAAATGGAAAGGAATAATTACATGTGTCATCTCCAAATAATTTTCTCTGGCCCTTCATTTTCAATTAACTCTGTTTATTATTTGATAACTTTCAGATGAACTTTGAAAGCAATTTTTTGTTTCAGAGACTACAATGTTTTGATTGATAATAATTGTCTTGTTCTATTGATATTTTAAAGGAAAGTATTTCAAGTTCATTTTCATTTTCTTTAATTTTATGTATAAATGAAGATTTCCAAATAAATCTGTATCAGTTTCAAAATTAGTATTTTTACATTCCATTTGTAAAGAAAATCTTTGCACTTGGGGTAAAATTTAATTTTTAAATAGAAGTTTTCCACTTCTACATTATGGTTACTCACTGAGACTCGCATAAAGACAAACCTGTCTGGAGTAGTTATCTTTCTGTATAAATTGAGTTTTGAGGTCATTGTTCTTGATCTCAAATCATAAGTGATTCAATAATTTTTTATGAGCTAAATTAAATTTTTTGAAAAACAATTTTTTTTTTCAAAACAATAGAACACTGTTATCATACAAGCAAAAAATCAATATGTAGGGGGTTACAGTCCATGGGGGTCACAAAGAGTTGGACATGACTGCATCACTGTACAACAACAAGGGCGTTACAAATATCACTACACAAAAGAGTAACAGTTACCAAACACCAGTTTGCCATCATTGTTATGGTTTGTTTGCTGTGGTGACCCAATCTCTCATGTATATACAAAAGTTAGTTTTATTTTGAGAATTCCAAGGTTATCCTTGAGAAAACTAGAAACATGCTGTAGTATCAAAAACCTGAGGTTAGAATTATCATAATTAAATTTCTGGCCAGTGAACAGTCAAGAAATATTTCCAAGTTAAGACCAGGTAACAGTATGACAAAGAGCATAACACCATCGACATAGCATCTCCATCATCAACTCATGCTTCATACTCTGATAGCAGCCAGTTTGGGTTATAAAGTAACCTTGGGAATGGAGGTTCACCCTCAATAGAACAAGAAAAAAGGACCCTGGATCCCTGACACAGGGGATGGCCAAACCAGCCTTGAACTGACTACTTCAAGACATTTACAAGAGAGAAAATACTTTTTCTAGGTCATTGTTATCTGAGATTTTCTGCCACACACAGTCAAGCTGAAAAGACAGAATTCTGTGTACCAAGTATGCTGCTTCAAACACAGAACCTGAACTATGCGGTACTGGTTCAGTGAAAGTAGTTGGAATACTTTCTATGGGCTGGAAAGGTAGCAGCCCTTCTTACGGCTTTTGTTGTTCAGTTGCTAAGTCACTCTTTTGTGATCCTATGGACTGTGGCCCCCCAGACCCCTCTGTCCTTTGGATTTCCCAGGCAAGAATACTGGAGTGGGTTGCCATTTCCTTCTCCCAAACCAGGGATCTTCCTGACCCAGGGATCAACCCACATCTCCTGCATTGGCAGGCAGATTCTTTACCACTGAGCCATCAAGGAAGCCTCTTTGGTCTTAGAAAATATGTAATAAAACTGTTACTTACAATAACTCAGAATGTAGACCACTTGCTAATTAAGAATGTGGTACTTGGAAAACGGTCAGAAAATATAAGAATACTTGTTGGCTATGTCAAGTTCTTACAAGCTTCAGTTACAGCTAGCCAGACATCAAGCAAAGCTGGAAAGGACTTCAGTTCTGCTGAGAGAGAGCTACTCTGCTGATAGTCTGCAAAGGGAACTGAAAATCTGATCAGTTAAGGCTTCCCTGGAGGCTCATGTTGGTAAAGAGTCGGCCTGCAGTGTGGGAGAACCATGTTCAATCCCTCACTTGGGAAGATCCCCTGGAGTAGAAAATGGCAACCCACTCCAGTATTCTTGCCTGGAGAAGTCCATGGACAGAGGAGCCTAGTGGGCTACAGTCCATGGGGTCACAAAGAATCAGCCATGACTGAGTGACTAACACTTTCACTGCCTAGAAACCACAATCTTAACAGTACATGCACCCTATCTTACCAAAGTTGCTAAAGAGATGGATTTAAGACTTTTGCCTTCTCCAACCTGTCCGTTGCTTTAGTTGCTCCCTAGTTACCATTAGCTGAGTGACGAGAAATGAGCAGAACTCAAAGGCTACCAAGAGATACCAGAGTTTTCATGCAAAAAAAAAAAAAAAAAAAAAAAANGGCAGTAAGATTTCAGAGATTTGAGATAGAGGTTCAGTTGTCTGTGAACCCAACCAACTTCCAGAAACTTCTGAAGGTAAGAGGTATGGCGGCAAATCTGTAGGATAAGAGACCAAGGAAGGCATATATATATATATATATATATATATATATATATATATCTACACAGGTATTTTAGCTGTCATTATTTACATATGGAACTGACCAGTGGCAAATAGACTGGAAGCGTACTAGATTACAGAGCACTCTATTGCCAAAAAATTCCCACAAGACCAGCTTGTAAAAGGCTGAGACTGTTCAATTCCAGTTACACACTGGGCATCTAAATCTCAACCAACAGAAAGTAAGGGATACAGTAGCCTCTCCAACGGCTACCTCACTGGAAGATAATGAAATCTTACCATGGAAGATAGCGAACAATGAAGAATCTCCCAGAGGGCAGTGGCAAGGCTAAAGAGGATGATGGGCAAGGGAGTTCCTCCAGGGAAGCAGAACCAGGAATTCTAAAGGGGGTGGGGTGAGGAAGGGCTAATCCAGAACTTACCCTTCTCCCAGAGGAGACAGTCTTTCCTATTTTTGTATATTGGAATTTGGGGGATATTGGTTCTCCCCTTTACCAAATGGGTGTTTCTATTTTAGCTATCTTGCTCGTATACCACCATGGTATACGATAAGAGAAGTAAATAACTTATCCTTCAGTTTGTAGCTCATTGAACCAAGAGGAGCCACATTTAGAACTGGTAGAAAAGACCGTATATTATTCAGATCCTAGACTTCGGGCCTTTGATCTGATTGAGACTTTGAAATTGTCTCTCTTAGGAAGATGGCAGTGAATGTATTATTTACACAGGAAGAAGGGTGTATAGAGCGAACACTGGCAAAGACTGATGGTTGTTCCCCAACAGGTTCTGTAGCAAGAGAACTCTTGATTTGTATCTACTCATTCAGCCACCTGAAATAAAAGCTACATTTTCCAGACTTCCCTGTAGTTAAGTACAGGGTCTTTAAGCCATGTGACTACATTCTTATCAAAAGGATGCAGATAAAAGTGGCACACACATTTCTAAGATGCAACCTTAAAGGGAAAAGACATACTCTTCTCTTTCCTTGTCTTCTTCCCCATTAGTGGAATACAGGCCTAGTGAATGGAACTGTATCAGCTCTTCTGGATAAAGTAATCTTGTGAATGGAGGTCATGCAGAAGAAGCCTGGGTCTCCAACACTGTCAAGTGTTACATCATGCCTGGACCTCCTATCCCTAGACCTGCAATATCCCATATACTATTCTTCAGCCATATGTGGCCATCGAGCATTTGGAATACAGCAAATTCAAACTGAGCTTAAAGTGCAGAACGCATATCAGACTTCTATTTAAAAATGTAAAATATCTCAATAATTTTATATTTGTTACATGTCTAGCTATAACATTGTATACATTGAGTGACTAAAATATATCACTAAAATTAATTACAACTGTTTCTTTTTACCTTTTTAACATGGCTGCTAGAGAATTTTCAATTACATATGTGATTTGCACTGTACTTCTATTGAACAGCCTTGTACTAACCTTCTGTGGGGGAAAAATCTCTCTTAAGCCCTTGTCATTTTAGATTTTCTGTCATTCACAATTGAACTTCATCATAACAAATTATCTACAAATACCTTTTCAAAAATTCTGTCTCACATCTCAGACCTCTCATCTGAATTCCAGATTATATTCTCAAACATCTACTTAACATTTCACCTTCGCTATCTCAAAGGCATTTCAAACCTACAGGTCTCATATTGAATTCATGATCCTTTCCTACGTACACCCACATTCAAACCAGTTTCTCTTCCACTGTATTCTCAGTGAAATCACTACCATCCATCCAGTTATAAAAGCCAGGAGACTGTGTATCATATTCTTTGACATTCAGCTTTCCCTCACTCAGGATGCTCAATTCATCATGAAGTTCTAGAAAGTGAATCTGAACTATCTCTCTTCTACTTCACTTTACTCCACCACCATGACCACTCTCTAGTCTTAACCATCTTCCTTTCTGGAATATTCCCAGGTGGCACAGTGGTAAAGAATCTGTCTGTCAGTGCAGGAGATGCAAGAGATGCAGGTTCCATCCCTGGGTTAGGAAGATTCCCCCAGAGAAGGAAATGCCAACCGGCTCCAGTATTCTGGCCTGGAAAGTTCCATGGAAAAAGGAGCCTGGTGGGCTTCAGCCTCTGGGGTTGCAAAGAGTCAGACAAAATTGAGCATACACAACACACCTTCCTTTCTACTCTGATCTACTATGATAGTCTTATCCAGCCTCTTCATCCCAGTTCCTTTTTCATGCTGGCAACAGAATGTTCTTTTCTGAAACTTAATCTGATCACATAAGCCTCAGGTTTAAAAACTTTGGATGGCTTCTAATTGTTCTTAAGGTGAAGTTGCTCAGTCGTGTCTGACTCTTTGTGACCCCATGGACTGTAACCTACTAGGCTTCTCCATCCATGGGATTCTCCAGGCAAGAATAGTGGAGTGGATTGCCATTTCCTTCTCCAGGGGATCTTCCCGACCCAGGGATCAAACCCGGGTCTCCTGCATTGGAGGCAGACACTTTAACCTCTGAACCACCAGGGAAGCTCAATTGCTCTTAAGGTAAAAGCCAGTCTCCATTTAAAGGGCTGTAATACTCTACATTGTCTAGCCCACTCATCCCTTACTCTCTGCACTCCTGCCACATGACACGTGCCATGCTCTCTCATGTCAGAGGGCCTTTGCTTATTGCTGTTCTCCCGATCTGTGTTTCAGGCCTTCCCTTCATCCTCTCTTTGCCCAGTTGACTCCCATTCATACTCTGGAAACTAGGAAAGCTTTTTCTGACATCCTGTATATTATATATGAACATTATATATTCTCACGGAATTATATTTCTCTCTCTTAGATGACAGTCTTAACTTGTAACTATATATTCACTTTAATTGATGTCTGTCTGTGAAAATTGCAAGTGTCTATTTTGGTTTTCTATTGTATTCTCAGTGCTCAGCACAATTCTTGGCTAAAAATAACAATCCCAAAGAAGGGCAATGCCAAAGAATCTTCAAGCTACTGCACAACTGCACTCATCTCTCATTATAGCAAAGTGAAAGTGAACTCACTCAGTAGTGTCTGACTCTGTGCAACCCCGTGGATTGTGGCCTACCAGGATCTTCTGTCCATGGGATTTTCCAGGCAAGGGTATTAGAGTGGGTTTCCATTTCCTTCTCCAGGGGATCTTTCCAATCCTGGGATTGAACCTGGGTCTCCTGCATCTGGTACAGATGCTTTACCACCTGAGCCACCAGGGAAGCCCATTCTAGCAGGTAATACTCAAAATCCCCCAAGCTAGGCTTTAACAGTACATGAAGTGAGAACTTGCAGATGTGTAAGCTAGATTTAGAAAAGGCAGAGGAACCAGAGATCAAATTGCCAACATCAGTTGGATCAAAGAAAAAGAAAGAGAATTCCAGAAAAACATCTTCGGCTTTTACTGTGTGGATCACAACAAACTGTGGAAAATTCTTCAAGAGATGAGAATACCAGATCACCTGACCTGCCTCCTGAGAAAGCTGTTTGCAGGTTAAGAAGCAACAGTTAGAACTGGACATGGAATAACAGACTAGTTCAAATTTGGGAAAGGAATATCAAGGCTGTATATTGTTACCCTGCTTATTTAACTTATATGCAGAATACATCATGAAAAAGGCTGGGCTGAATGAAGCACAAGCTGGAATCAAGATTTCAGGGAGAAATAACAATAACCTTAGATACACAGACGACACCACCCTTATGGCAGAAAGCAAAGAGGATCTAGAAAACCTCTTGACGAAAGTGAAAAAGGAGAGTGAGAAAGCCAGCTTAAAACTCAACATTCAGAAAACTAAGATCATGGCAACGGGTCCCATCACATCATGGCAAATAGATGGGGAAACAATGGAAACAGTAACAGATTTTATTTTCTTGGACTGCAAAGTCACTCCGGATGGTAACTGCAGCCATTGAATTAAAAGATGCTTGTTCCTTGGAAGAAAAGCTATGACAAACCAAGACAGCATATTAAAAAGCAGAGACACCACTTTGCTGACAAAAGTGCATATAGTCAAAGCTATGGTTTTTCTAGTAGTCTTGTACAGATGTGAGAGTTGGGCCATCAAGAAGGCTAAGTGCTGAAGAATTGATGCTTTCGAAATATGGTATTGGAGAAGACTCTTGAGATTCCCTTGGATGGCAAGAAGATCAACCAGTCAATTCTAAAGGAAATCAACACTGAATATTCACTGGAAGGACTAATACTGAAGCTGAAGCTCCAATACTTTGGCCAACTGATAGGAAGAGCTGACTCACTGGCAAAGACCTGATGCTGGGAAAGATTGAAGGCAGGAGGAGAAGAAGATGACAGAGGATGAGATGGTTGCATGACATCATTGACTCAGTGGACATGAGTTTGAGTGGGAGACAGTGAAGGACAGAGGAGCCTGGCAGGCTACAGTGCATGGGATTGCAAAGAGTCAGACACGACCGAGCAACTGAACAACAAAAAGGACTCAGTAAAGACTGGTGAAAAGAGTTAATCCATTTATATCTATTTTTTTCATTTGTAAATATTTTTAAATACTGAGGATACAAAAAGAATCAGAAGCAATATAACACGGCATTTTAAGTTCATTTAAGCTTATTTAAATAAAATAATTTCCTCAAAAACTATATTCTACCAAAGAAGAGCACATTACCAAAAAAAAAGACATAAGACATATTATACTCTAAAAGTCAGGCATCTCAGAACTTCTCAGGGAAGAAAATAAATAAATCTCAGAAGTAATCTATAAGTTATTATGTATTATTATCAGTACGTTTCAAGGATTGCATTTAAGTCACCACAGTGGCCTGGTATATAGGTTTATCATCTACTTCAAGGACAAAAGCTTTTCCATATAGTTATATACTAAGAGACATCTTTCTCACAAACATTCTGAGCTTGGGCCCAAAGTGAACTAGCTCTTAGGACTCAAAAGCACAAACATACATAGCCACTATCCATACCACTGAGTCTGGATGTCACAGTAAAATCCAGTGGCATTAAAATATGGCAATGGACAATTGGGGGGACAGGGGGAACAGGCACGGAGGCATTAGATCTACAAGGCTCTTATAGCATTCAATATGCATCAGAATTCAGAATAAAAAAGATGCAGTAGCATCATTATAAAGTAGATATTTCGCTAAGAAGAAATAAAAAGAAAAGCAAAACCTCAAATGTCAGGGGTTTCATTGAATTAAAGTTTAATTCTTGCCCACATGAAACCCTTTGAGGCTTGCTTTACTTTGTGGTCCACTTTCTAGACTCCGCTTTGGTATTACAACACCTCCTTATCAGCACATGCTTCCACAATACTGGTGATAAATGTCTCCTCCTGAGAGTGACATATATCACTTCTACACACAATTACATAAGCCAAAGCTAACCACATGGCTACACCTCATCTCAAGGAGGTAGGCAAGTGCAATGCTCTTGCTTGCCTAAAAACAGAGAAGAATAACTAAATGAATAGCAATAATGCTATCCATAGTGCAATACAGTCATCCAGATTTGGGACAGTTTGTAGTTTGACCTTTATCTTTTAATATTTACAGTGAAAATTATGTGTGTGTGTCCATCAAGTAAAACTAATATATTGACATTCTTATAGAAATTTATGACTTCTACTATTAATGACCACATCACATATTATTAAACTCAGTAATAATTATTTTATTTTGACTTTGCCTATGAATTTTCTAACTAAGACAAAACCAAATAAAATAATTTTGTTGTGATTTTATTTTTTCATTTTTTGTAATCCTCTTATTTTATTATTGGAAATTACTTAGACTGTCACAATACCACAAATCAGCCACAACAGTAATATTAACAAGTACACTTGAGCATCTACGGGCTTCCCTGGTGGCTCAGCTAGTAAAGAATCTGCCTGCAATGTTCAANGTAATCCTCTTATTTTATTATTGGAAATTACTTAGACTGTCACAATACCACAAATCAGCCACAACAGTAATATTAACAAGTACACTTGAGCATCTACGGGCTTCCCTGGTGGCTCAGCTAGTAAAGAATCTGCCTGCAATGTTCAATGCCTGAGTTTAGGAAGATCCACTGGAGAAGGGAACAGCTACCCACTCCAGTATTATGGCCTGGAGAATCCCATGGGGCTGCAGAGTCGGACATGACTGAGTGACTTTCACTTTCACTTGAGCATCTCCTGTGTGGCAGACTTTTATACCTATTATTTCCACTCATTTTTAAAGTTTATTTAGTCATTTAATTAATGAATTTTTAAATTGAAGTATAGCTGATTTACAACATTATATTGGTTTCAAGTGTATAACATAGTATTTCAATATTTTTATAGATTATACTCCTCTAAATATTGGCAGATTCTCTGGGTTGTACAATATATCCCTGTAGATTATTTATTGTATAGGTAGTGGTTTGTACCTCTAAGTCCCTGTCTCTACCTCCCCCTTCTTCCCCCATCCCACTGGTAACCACTAGTTTGTTTTCTAAATGTATGAGTCTATTTCCGTTTTGTTATATTTATTCATTTGTTTTAATGTTTCAATTCCAGATTTAGATATGTGGTAAGGTACAGTATTTGTCTGTGTCTGACTTATTTCACTAAGCATAAAATTGTTGTGATTTTAGAAATTGTCTTTACTCAAACCATAACTGTAATTAAGCTTAATCAAAAACAATGAATGAGATTTTGTCAAAAAGATCATTCTTGGACTTCCCTAAGAGTCCAGAGGTTAAGAATCCACCTGTCAATGCAGGGGACACAGGTTTGATCCCTGATCCGGGAAGATTTCACATGCCGTGGGACAACTAAGCCCGTGCGCCACAACTCCTGAGCCCCGGCACTCTAAAGCCATGCTCCCCAACAAGAGAAGCCACACCAGTGAGAAGTCCACACGCCACAAATAGAGAGCAGTCCCAGCTCTCTGGGGCAAGTCTGCTGGAGCCACAAAGACTCGGCGCAGCCAAAAATAAATTAAATAAACAAATAAAAATGTTAAAAGCTGATCACCCCTGATGTTGAATTTTTGTTAGAGATGGTGAAGTATCTACTTCAAAAGTGCATTCAAAAAATATTTCTTTTGCAACCCTTTGCTGCCGTAACACTTTGAGGCCTGAATTTTTATTTTCATAGGTTTAAAGATATATTTTTTATTTCTGCTGAATTTTGTCACTAGAGATACCTATTACTAAAAAATACTTCTGGTGGATCAAAGCATATCTCAAAAGCAAATAAAGAGGAGACAATAAGAAACACAAAAAGGAAGAGTTTAGGGACTTCCCTGATGGTCCAATGGTTAAGACTCTGGACTTCCAACCCAGGGGCACAGGGTGGATCCCTGGTCAGCTTGCCATGCCGTGTGGCCAAGAAGAAACACAGTTGCAGGGAAGGTGTTAGAGAGACAGGAAGAAAAGAATACTTAGAAACTGCTGGTTGGGAAACTGTCCTCCATGGATCTCTCACATTTCTGCCTATTGTGCAAGCAAAGGAAGTGACTCCCCTGACCCACACGCCACTGGATAATCTTTTCAAGGATGTTAGTAAGAGAACAACCTTGGAAGAATGAAGGAGTATGTCTNATTTTTTTCCAAAAGAGCACAGCAGAGAACCACAGTGGTGGACTGTGCCCGCTACAGACAGAATTTACCCAATCCGACAAAGAAATAATGCTGCGACCCAAATGGGTGGGTTCAGACAGGTTTCAGGCTGCTGAAAAAAACTTTGGAAATGCCTCTGTGGTGGAGACAAGTCACTCCAAGCGCAGGGTCTTCCTTCCTGCCCAGCACGCCATGTAGCCGCAAGTGTACGATGTCTTCAGGCCCAAACTGCCCCAGAGAGATGCCCCTCCAATTTCCGATGATAAATGAGTGTTCTCGGGGTGGGAGGTGGGGCGTTGTTACACGCTCCAGGCAGGAGCTGCTCAGGACTTCCAGTAGCCACTCCTGCGAGGGCTTGATCCCGGGCTGCGCCCGGTGGGGCGGCGTCTGCTTCACTCGCCCCGCCTCCCCAGCGCCCAGCATGGCCCCCGGCTTGTGGCAGCTACTCAATGAGCACGTGACTGATGGACTCACTTGAAGGTGAAACGCTTTTTTAGATCTAGAAGTGCCTGGTGGGGGTCTGTGTGTGGGTTGGAAAAGAATTTCCAGACATGAGGCAGAATGAGAGAAGAATAAAGTTTATTAGAGAGGGAGACAGTCAGAACAGTGGACTGGCTCCAGGTAGAGCTGACTCCTTTTGGGCTAGTAGCCAATTTTTAGAGGCTCAAGACAGAGAATGTTCCTACTGGAAGGGTGGCATTATGTGATGGGTTAGGATGTTACAGAGTGGGTGATAGGATGGGCATTTTACCTAATACGGGATCAAGGAACTGGCCGGTTTAGATGCCCAGGCTCATGGCAACAGTTGCTGTGGGGCTTGGTTAATTCTGAAGGTATTACCCTGTGGTATAAGGTGCCACATTTTCTACATTTTTTCCTAAACTTTGATTCAGGCATCCTTTAAACAGAGAAGGAAATAGCAACGCACTCCAGTGTTCTTGCCTGAAGAATCCCAGGGACGGGGGAGCCTGGAGGGGGCTGCCGTCTATGGGGTCGCACAGAGTCAGACACGACTGAAGCGACTCAGCAGCAGCAGCAGCAGCTGAACGCTTTGCCTCTCAGTGTCTGAGAGCCGACTCTGGAAAAGACCCTCACGCTGGGAAAGACCGAAGGCAAAAGGGAAAGGAGGCGGCAGCAGAGGGTGAAATGGTTCGACAGCATCACCGACTCAGTGGACATGAGCAAACTCTGGGAGACAGTGGGGGACAGAGGACGCTGGCATGCCGCAGTCCACGGGGCCGCAAAGGGGCAGATGCCACTTGGTGACTGAAGAGCGACAGATCTGAGATCAGCTCCCACTGGGTGAGAGCTGCCCCGGGCAGTCTGGCCTGAAAATTCAACACCGAGTTAGGTCGGTGCCCCATATCTCATATCCAAGAAGGTGAGGGGTGTTGAGGGGATCGGAGATGCAGTTTTGAAGGACGAGGGCGTCCCAGAGCAGTGTTTACTGCAGATTCTGGGGCCTCCCTTCCTCGAAATGTCTTTCTATGCCCATTGAGAGCCTCAGTGTGCCTGGGAAGTGGGGATGGGCAGCGGAGGCGCTTCTCTTCCTGAAGGTGCCGCGGCGTCTGTGTGCTCGCAGGCGTGGCGTCTACCCAGGGAGCGGCTGGGCAGAGTGGGTCTGCCCCCCTCAGGAAGTCACTCAGGGAGGAATGTGCTTATTTGAGTCAGTTTCCCGCCCCCACTCCCCACCAGACAGAAAACCTCTTCCCAGCATGGAGAGTGCCAGCGGGGCAAGGCAGTGGCCGAAGCTCTACTCTCTGAGGCCCAGAAGCCAAAGTGCTGCAGGGGGTCCCAGGCCACGTGGGTCTCCTCCCCACGCCCCCCAGCTTGGGGCAGGGAGGACGAGAAAAGCCACTCCCAGCGCCAGGGTGAGCGCTCCCTTCCTGTGGCACTGAAGGTCTTTGAGGGACCACGAGTCAAATCCACGGACAGAATCTGGGGGCAGAGGTGATCAGACCAGACCCAGACCAGAGAAGAAGCTAAACAGAGCAGGGACCCTGACTCGCCTCCGGAGAAGTCCTCCTCTGATGAGCTCTCTACGGGCTAAGGCGAGGCTTGAGTCCCAGGGACCTGGGCCTGAGGGGGGTGCCCCTGAAGGGCAGGTATAGTGTTACCAATTTAAAACACTGGGAGGAGTCAGGGGAGGGAGTGGAGAGAGTGGGGGCGTGGAGGCTCTGTCTCTCCTTTCGGGATCCTCGACACACCTCCACTTCATGGAACCTCTCTGCCTCCCTCAGGGGAGTCCCACGTGGGGCCACACTTCTGTGGGGAAGAAAGGGCTGATGGATTCCCTTCCAGCCATGTTCCTTTCTCCTCCCAGATGACACTGTTAAAAAGTGGAACGTGTCCAGACAAGCAGACATGAGTAGAGATGAACGTTGTCGTGAGGCTGGTGGGATAATCCGTTGGTCAAATCTGCTTGGAACAGTTAAATCCAGACAAGCCCCCAGATGCCACTGCGTGGGATGCCCCTCCCTCTCAGCCCAGGTTCTGCCTCTTTCCCTTCCACCTACCCCATCCTCCAGGAAAGAGCCCAGGATGAGGACCGCTGTGTCCGGTATTGCCCTGATCCTAGGACAACTATAAGAACTTGTCATGGGACTTCTCTGGTGGTCCCTTCCACTGCAGGGGGCACAGGTTCGATCCCTTGTCTTAGAACTAAGATCCTGCATGCCACGCAGCGAGGCCAAAAAGTAAGTAAAAACAAATTTACGTAAGCAACTTTAAAAGATAAAGAAATAAATAAAAAAATTTAAAAAGCACGTGTCCTGTTGGAGCAATAAGAAACCTTTTTGCTGGTTGTCAGTGGGTTTCTGATGAAGGCAGCTTGTCCCAGGGATTCACTGGCAGAATTTCTAGCATAAAGTATTAGGGAGAAAAGTGTTGTCTTTGGAAAATACAACCTAGAACTTTTCTGTCTCTCCCTACCCTCATCCCCAATTTCTAAAATATTCATTTATTTATTTGGCTCCCTGGGTCTTAGTGTAGCATGTGGGATCCAGCTCCCTGACCAAGGATTGAACTCAGACCCCTGCGCTAGGAGAGCTGAGTAGAAGCTACTGGACCACCGTGGAGGTTCCACCCACCATCCCCAATTTTTAACACTGAATTTTCTCTCTAGCTTCTGCTCCTTGCATCTACCTGGGATTTTCCCCTACATGGCCCCCTATCCTAACCTTTGGTTGCCAGCCTCCATTCAGATTCCAGGAGTCAGTAGTTTGGGGTCCAGGGTTTTTTTTTTCCTACCTGAGTGGCATTGTGGGGTCGGGGTGGTGGTGTCAGGAGGCAGTGATGCCCAGAGGGCCCACCCACTTACCTCCTTAATTCCCCTGTCACCTCTCTTTCTCTTCTGGGGGCGGGGTCACCAGCTGCTGCTGAGAAGCCTTTGGTCCAGTCAGAGGCCACTGAGGCTCACAGGGCTGCTAATAAGCACCCCGGATTTTCAACTCCATGCTCCTCTGCCCCCCCCACCATGAACAAAGGAAAAGGCACGCGTACACACATGTTATTAAAATGAACTGTTTATATTATCTCAGTTGAGTCAATACATTATAATGTATTAAAATGGAAAGGTACAAAATTGAAATAAATACTTTCTGATTCATGTATAAATCTTTTTTTTGTCAAGATGATTTTTATCGTCAGTACATGTCACAAGAAAACATTTAAAATGACACTGAAACAATCATTTGAATCATGGTGCATGGAGGAAAAAGGTAAAGAAAACAACTTTTGGCTTATTTTGGCATGAGACTTTGATACAATTTGGGTTCCCCAAGACCATGTGAAGGGTGATAAAATAGAAATGCTCAAAACCGACTTAAAAAAATAAACAGGCTTTACAAAAACCCTCTTTTTTTTTTTTTTTTTTTTTT
>SJYV01013006.1:1296989-1328759 GCA_006410875.1 Neotragus pygmaeus | reverse complement strand
CTTTTTTTTTTTTTTTTTTTTTTTTTTTGATGAACCCAGCCACTTCTCTACATGGTCTGCACTTACAGAAGATACATTCAGTATTGTCCACGGGAAGACAGCAACTGCCTTTCGTTTTAAAGAGCTCGGTGGAGGGGCTGAAGGAATGTGCTGCTGCTGAAGGCGGGGAAGGTGTGCAGGAGAACGGAGAGTCTAGACAGTCTTCAGGAACGGCTCTGAGAATGAGGAGGGGGTGGAGGGTCTCTGGAACAAGAGTTGGCGCAGAGAGAGGTGAGTTGTCCAGATCTGAAGCAGAGCAAATGTGCAGGGTGGAGACAGCGGTCAGTAGNGGATGGGGGGTCTTCCTGCCTGAGCAGTACTGGGTTTCCCCTCAGCCTGGGAACATTTCTATCTCAGCAAGAGGCTCACCCAGTGCTTTGGGGACAAGGCTGGGGACTCTTCAGGCACAGCAGCGTGGGGGAGACCAGGACAGGTGTGGGCTCAAAAATGAACACCACGCAAGGGGCTTTCTCCTCTGGTTCTAATTGCTTGGTAGGTGGTTGTTAAGGCAATAAGGACTTTAGCAAACTAGAAATTAAGGGAAGCTAAATTCAGCCAGATGGAAGGTAAATAAAAGGTGAGAAAGTGTTAGTCACTCNCCACGCAAGGGGCTTTCTCCTCTGGTTCTAATTGCTTGGTAGGTGGTTGTTAAGGCAATAAGGACTTTAGCAAACTAGAAATTAAGGGAAGCTAAATTCAGCCAGATGGAAGGTAAATAAAAGGTGAGAAAGTGTTAGTCACTCAGTCGTGTCCAACTCTTTGGGACCCCATGGACTGTAGCCCACCAGGCTCCTCTGTCCATAGAATTCTCCAGGCAGAATACTGGAGTGGTTGCCATATCCTTCTCCAGGGGATCTTCCCAACCTGGAGACTGAACCCAGGTCTCCTGCATTGCAGGTAGATTCTTTAACATCTGAGCCACAAGGGAAGCCCTAAGCAAAAGGCAAGGAGTCTCTTTCTCCTCAGCTACTTCCCCACCCCAAGCACAGGAGGCCTCAGCTCCCAAAGCTCTGAGCGTCTCGTGTGTGAAAGCTCAGGGTTTGCCCTTTGGAAGGCTCTGTGGACAAGGTGGCTCAGCCCCGGCTGGAGGCAACTTCTCTCCAGACTGTCTTTCCTGAGGTCCTTTCGGGAGGGCAGGCCATCTATGGTCACCCAGCCAGGGAGTGAAAAGTGGAAGCACCAAGGTTCATGCGAGTTAGGGCAAGTCCTTTGCTGTAGACTATCTGGCCCATCCCAATGGCCTTGAACTCCGCGTGTCCTGGAAAGCAAGGCCTGCTGCTCAAATGTCCCAGTGAGACCCATGCTCTGCTAGAGGGCAGGACTAGCCCTTCAGGGTTCAGGAATGTTCCCCCTACATCAGATGGAATGACAATTATGAAGTCCATGGGAGTCTGAGGTCCCGACAAGGGCTGTAAACTCATGGCTGGCTCCTCGGGGGTCTGAAGGAAGCTCCTTTGATCTGGACGCACTCCCAGAGAAACATACAGAAGACTGAACAAAGCAGATGGAAGAACTTATTCCTTTGCCCTTGTTCTGGAGGGAAGGAACCAGACCTTGAAATACTATGCAAAAGATAAACCTTAAGAGTTGCCTCCATTCTGGGCAGGCTGGCTGACAAGATGCAGGATAATCTGACTGTGCAGGCTTCGAACTGAAGAACTGGCTCTCAGACAGTTTCTAAAAGGTACAGCAACTCACTCCAGCAAACGCAAGCTCAGTAAAGAAGCTAACATTCCCTCCATCCTGTAGCACCAGGTTGCAGCCTAATGCCAAAGCTCTCCATGAGATGCCTGGGGCCTGAAGACGCAATGGCATGGATATGGTGGCAGTGATCTAATTACACAGCCTCACTTCAAAAGGGGGCCATTCATGGAGAAATGACCTGCAGAAGCGATGCCAACTGTAATGGTCAGCTCTCTGGGGACCAGTGTCCTGCCTGACTTTTCTCTCGTGGAAGTCATAGTATTTTGGTCCTAAGAAAAATGGGTGACATTTCTTCCAGGAATCCAAGGATTATAATGACAAGTTCATAATAAAACCAATGTGATCTCGAGCTGGGGGGTGCCAGATGAAACAAGATTGGTCAAGAGTTGAATGCTGTTGAAGCCTACCAGTAGGTCTGAGGGATTCATTGAACAATTTGATTTTCGTTTGTATTTAAATATATGTTTCGATTTTATTCACAGTATAAAACAAGGCCCCTTGGATGTTCTCTAACTTAACCTCTCATTTTACAGAGAGAACCCAGTGTCCAGAAACACACGGGGTGTTCACGCAGCATTAAGATATATTGGTTGGATGTTTAGATTGTTTCCATGTCTTGGCTATTGTAAATAGTGTTGCAGTGAATGCTGGGGTGCATGGATCTTTTTGAATGATGATTTCTCTGGGTGTATGTGCAGGAGTGGGATTGTTGGGTCATATGGAAACTCTATTTTTAGTTTTTTAAGATACCGTTATACTGTTCTCCATAATGGCTTTGCACCAACAGTTTAAAGAAATCCAAAAATGTGTATATATGTATCTGCATGGCTGATTCACTTTGCTGGACAGCAGAAAATAACACAACACTGTAAAGCAATTATACTCCATTAAATTTTTTAAAAGATATATTGATTGGATTTACATTCTTAAATCAATGTCACGTTCTTCAGCTCTGCTGTTACCATGTTGAAGAGCAGGTGGCTGTGTCTTTTTAATTTAAATCCTGCCCATTAGCCTAAGAGCCCTAACTGCCAGGTACCCTTCTGCCATAAAGCCGCTAGGGGGCGTGTTCTCTGAAGGCTCTCTTCAGGCCCAGCATTTCTCAGGCACTCGCTCTCCCCTAAGTTTCCAAGTGGCCACTTGAACATTTACAAGCCGCTGCTGTAGCTGCTGCTTCTCGGAGCCACCACCAGAAAGGACATGGAATGTCCTTCCTGAACCCCTGGCCGTGTGGAGTTTTCTCTGGAGCCTGATAGAGGGCCTGGTGGGAGGGAAGGGGGTGTCACATTTCTGACCAGGGTAGGGGTTTCGAAGGCTGGCATGGCAGCCTCTGAAAGGAATGCTGCTGCTGCTGCGAAGTCGCTTCAGTCGTGTCCGACCCTGTGCGACCCCACAAACGGCAGCCCACCAGGCTCCTCCGTCCCTGGGATTCTCTAGGCAAGCACACTGGACTGGGTTGCCACTTCCTTCTCCAATGCATGAACGTGTCCGACTCTTGGCGACCCCGTGGACTGCAGCCTACCAGGCTCCTCCATCCATGGGAGTTTCCAGGCGAGAGTACTGGAGTGGGGTGCCATTGCCTTCTCCACTGAAAGGAATCAATCCCTTCAAAAATCTTCAGCTCAGGTTCCTTGATCTCTTTAGAGAAATGGCACTGTAATCTAATTGGAATCAAAGGTATGAATCCATCTGATAAGAAAAAGACTTTTAAGAACTAGAGGCTAAGACGAGGGAGGCTGAACATTGGACAGTGACAGCATGAGTAGGGGATCCAGGGGCCTCGGCAGCAAGTCACAGACTCGCTTGAAAATGAAAAATGCTGTATGTGCGTCCTCGTAAGCTTATGAGGACACACCTCAAGGAGTGTTTTCCCAAAGCAGAACAAGCCAAGTAAAACAGGCAGCTCCAAGGTCCCAAAAGGAGGAAGGTGAGGTGGGAAGTCCTGTACCGTGTTTACAAGAGTGACGCCCAGGAACGTTCTGGGCCCACCATTTTACACAAGGGGACCACGCTTTGGATTCTTGGGGTTCAGTTGAGATAAAAGTTAGCAGAGAGGTGCACAATGGAAAGAAGAAAACGAGAAATTTATAGTAAGAATGATGAATACTTGCCTGGATGAAAAAGCATGGCTTCCTGAAACAGCTAAAAGAGACAGCGGCATGTTCTAGGGAGATGAGATGCTATGGGTGTGGAAGTCCCCCAGGAAAGCCGACATGGCTGAAGGGAAGATGGGGTGACCGGGTGGATGGACAGACCACTCCCATTATTTAGAAAAATCTGTTCTGGCAAGAAACTTAGTAAATTTATAGATTTCAATTCTGCTATTTCTTACTCTCATTGTTCCTCTTCATCCTTCAAAATACAGGACCTCAGCTCATTTTTTATTCAAAACCCTACCCTCTTAACTTGGTTTACAGACAGCCGGGTTGGGAGAGGGGCTGTGTGTCTACGTGTGCTGTTCATATTGACTGCAGTAACTGAGAAAACAGACTCTTTTCTCTCTTCCCCAGAAACTTACATAAAACATGGCGGTTTGGGAAGTATCATCTGAATTTCACAAATTAAAAGAAGGTCTCTGAGCTGCCAGTTACAGTCAGGAGAGGGGAACGGAGCATTGTGGTTGGGGACCTGATGCAAATTTATAGCTGTGTTTCTTTGGGAAAATTACTTCCTCTCTCCAGACTTGAGTTTTCTCATTTGCCATTATGTAGTCTACCTTGACTCTGAGGAAATATAGCAAGTGCCCCTCAAACCTAATTTTAAAAAGTCAATATATTTTGAAAAACCTCCACGGCAATGATCAGTAATGAGCTTCCATGCCCATGGTCACAAATGTCCAGCAGGATGAACAAGACGAGAGACTGAGCTCTTAGGTCTCCTCTCTGCAGAGCGGGAACAGCAGCAAGTACCCGTGTCCACCTCACCGGCTGTCAGAGCTGACATTTCCCTGCAAAGCCAAGAAGCCTGAAGACCTCAGAGGACCAGCTGTGTCTCTGGGTTTGAGGAGGAAGGAAAAGCCCATCTGGAGACAGGTCTGCAAAACCAAACATGCTGGAAATCCTGGTGCTTCTAACAGCAATGTTGGTAGCACAACAATGCTGTGCATGGTGGTTCCTAGCAGTGGGGGTGAGAAGATACAGCAAAGGAATGTCCTTGTGTTCCCTGGGGAAAGGCAAGCCCGTGATTCTGACTCGAGTAGAGGAAACATAGCATTCCAGGGAAGAGAAAGTCAATTCCATTTGCCAGAGACATTTCCTCCCAGTCCCACCTCCTTCCAAGCTGGGGAGGAGCCCCCTCGAGGAAGAGAAGATTCTAGAAGCTAGGGTGATGTCAGACCAGTGGCTCGTGCCCTTTAAGACATGACACGTCTTTCTCTTGAGCAAGCCCTGGTGTCCTGAGAAGGGCAGGGAGGCTGCCAGCACGGTCACCAGACTCCCTGCAGCGCCGTCTCTTATGACCCACTCTTGCTCTAAGTCCACTGAAGATTCAGGAAGGTATAGTTGCCTCCCCCTCAAAAAACATGTCCTCATGTTACATCTGGGGAAACTGAGGCACAGGAAGGACAAACAGTTTTCCTACAGCTCTCCTACTGATCTAGTCACACACCTGGGAGGAAGACCCTGGGTCTCTCTCTCTGAGTCTTTTGCTATCTCCCCTTGCCTTTCTGCTTAATTCACACTTGAAGTCTATCTGCTTGTCTACCTATAATATATGTACTATTATGTATAAAATATAAATTGTAGATTTCTGTCTAACTCCCTGTCCTTTTCTCCTCCTTTTTACATAACTAGGTTTAGCGGGGGAGGGTGGGGGAGGCGGTGGAAACTGACGTTCCACGGCAAGGGAAAACCACAGTACTGCTCAGAGGAACAGCCTTCTAGAATGAGAGATGACAGCCTTTGTCTATGGGGTGGGGGGTTGCTTCAGGTCTGGACTGTACAGCAAATCAAATGGAACACAACTCAGCAGAAATCGATAATGGAGACATCTGTGCCAGACGACATGAACTTCCACAACCTGGTTTTAAGGAACAGTAAATACAATAGAGATAGATAGATACACTATGCAGAATCTTGAGTCATAAAACAAGTTATAAGTAGAATTATGCTAAATTAAAGACGGACATCGCAGGGAATAGTCTGGTCAACAACCAATCACCATTAGAATCAAAAAGTAAACCGGCCTTTTCACTGAGTACCTCCACGACGTTTCTCAATGCACTAAGTACATTTTAACCATGCAAAAATACACAAACATCTTAACTAGGTTTTTTTTTTTTTTGTAAAAAAAATCAAACACCAACATTATGCATTTTTTTGTGTTAATTATATTGGTTAAAGTAACAGCCAGTGGCTGCCAAGTATCAGATACATCATATACATAGTTTTATACAGAATCTGGACAACACAGCATTACACATCAGAGAGAGAAAGAGAGAAAAAGAGAAAGAGATTATTTGTTCCTTTGTGGGTTTGTTGTTGTTGTTCAGTAAAAAAAATAAAGTAAGATATGAGAAGCAATGCTAAGAAGGAAAACACTTCAACAAGTTAGGAATACGTAGGGGGAACTGCTAATAGCAGTACAGGAGGAAAAGAGTTCATAGTTAGGTCTGTGTCTAGAATTTTCTTCACTAAGAAGCAAAAGAGCACAACAGGTGTATTGGTTTGGAAAAGCAGAAAGAGCAATTAACATCATGCTGTCTGGTTTCCAGCACGTTTCCAGCAAGGAGGAAAAAAAAACAAACCATAATCACAAATTAATTTCACAAGTTTTGTTTTCAAAAATGTCCTCCCTTACCCAGGAAGCTGGGTAGTACAAGGGTGGGGGGAGCTCAGTTTTGAGAGTCCTTGGCAAAGGTTTGGCCAAAGCAGTTGGCCTTAGATTAGTTGGAGATATGAGCTGTCTGCGGGAATTCACGTGATGGAATGCGACGTCGGCTCACTGGGTCCCCAGGCTCCCTGTGCCAGCTGGTGATCTGGCCGAGGGAGCACTCAACCCCCAGACAGGTCTGCTAGCCAGGCCCCAGTCCTGCCCCTGAAACACTTGTCGTCAACACAGTCCTAAGAATTCAGCCTGGAAAGAAACAAGACCTTGAACACAAACTATGGAAGCACTGCCGTGGTCACGGTGAGATACAAAAATGTGAGAATTTAGATGTAATCAAAAATACAAAATCAGTTTCAAGAGGATTTGCTTTTTGTTTTGTTTTGAAACCATTACAGTGCAAGGTTTTTTCAAATTACAGTAAAAGTTATGTGTCTGCTTACAGTAACCAGAGTGAGTAGCTGATTTTGCTCTGCTGGAATCAGAGGTCCCTGATAAGTGAGGATGCACCAGTCTGAAAGCAACCCAGGATGAGAAATAGATGTCTCAACAGAAACACAGGTCATGACGATGGTCTTCACCCCTTTGAACAGTAACAAAAAATGGTGTCCTTTGAACCACTCATTAGTATGAGTGTCTTCTTCCATTGAAAAAAAAAATAAATAAATGGATGGTATTAAAATTCCAACCAGAAAAGGACTGGAACTCTGGGCCTGAAGGGTAGAGCATCTGAAGGGAGTTTCTCACGTCACTGAGCTTTCCCATCATACTTAAAAAGAATCGGTTTAGCACGAGCTCCTTTGGGCACTGCTGGTTTGTGCTTTGGCCTTTCATCCCAGGCTACTGGAAGAGGAGGAAGCACCACCTCATGGGGTCAAAGGAAACCGCAATGGAGGTCACGCCCTTGTGCCATCAAGAATTGCCTCCTAGGAAAGGACCATGGAAATGCTGAGCAAAGGCTGGGGTGGGGATGGGGCGGGCAGGGACCAAGGAGCCCTTGTCTGGCCAAAGGGATGGCCTCTGCCACGCTCAGTCTCAGAGCCTCAGGTTCTGGGAAGGATGCAGAGGAAAGAGTCAAGAGCCATACCTCACACTTGAAAGGGAGAGCCACCCAGGGGGTGAAAGAGCCACTTCATGTGGCTCAATGAACTGACAAGTGACAGCCTTCATGTTCATGCTGAGGGATGGAGCAGAGGGAAGGGTGATGAGGAATCACGTGCTTCCATTCTAGAACTGACAGTCGGGATGGGTCGGGGGAGGAAGGCGCCCTGGAGAGCCTCCAAGAGCCCTTATCTCTGTCCCAAGAGGCGGGGGCAGGCATTGGCAGCTGTGGGCACGGACCTCAGGCCAGAAGACTGCCAAGCCCCTCTCCCTCCCACCCCTCTCTAAGCCTCACCCTGAGCTCTTCTTAACTCAGTGGGGCAAACTCTCCCCAGGTCTGCTGAAATTAAAAGGGGATAATTTTTGACAGCCATGGCGGGATCAGGGCCTGGGATCTGCCCATCCTACGTCGGGGGTTAGCAGCCCCATCTCCCATCCCCCTGGGATGTGACTGGGTGCTGGGATCCACCTGCCTCCTGTGAATGACCTGTGTAGGTGAGTGACCCCTTTTCTCACATCTACACCTTGTGAAAAAGAAAAAACACACATTTCTCCATTCTGTTAGAAAGCTTCCTACCTTTGATAGAGAATGTGAGGGGCCCAGGAAGCACGCAATTATTGGTTGTAATCTGGGCCCGAGAGGAACTTTGGGCACAAATTTTGCTACATTCCTTGAGATGAAAAGACAGTTCTGTCAGACCCTGCAGGCTCAGCGCCCCCACACCACGCTGGCTGTGCTCCCCGGGGGGGTGGTGGACCTCCATGTTCAGCCAAAGCATGAGGCTTCCCCCAGCACGTGTCCTTGGCTTGTTCTGACCCCAGGGGCTGTGGTATCGGGCAAAGCCTGTGTGTGTATCCCTTGCTTTTGGCACAAGGTGCTCACAGGTCCTCACTGCTTTGCCTCTAAGAGACCCTGCACTCCCTAGGTTCCCCAATCCTGTTTCCTACCCAGCCTTCCCTGGGGGAGTTAGGCGCCCAACCTGACCTACTATAGCAAACCAGTTGCCCTAGAAACATTCTCTGCGTTCTTCCCCCAGCTCTGAAAGGCCTGGCCCCCTGGGGCACAGAAGTGGTGGGACTCCATACAAGCTGCCTGCTCATACCTCTGGGTGCCACTGAGGGGCCGGTCACTTCCAAGCCAACTTAGGTCTACAGGGACTGCAGGTCTCCCCTTCAAAGGAGGATTTTTAAAGGCGCAAGATGCTTTACCCAAATGGCCTCAGCCAATGCCCCTGTTCTTTTTGAGATGAACCCTGAAAGGCCTGCCTAGCTACATCTACTCTTGCCAAATGGTGTGTCTCTGATCTGGCAGTTGGTCATTAAAGTATCATTTGAGGATGGTGTGGTGTACTTACACCATCCTCAGGTGTACTTATACGAGTGAAGGGACAGGATAGAGTTAAGGAATGAGATGATAGATAGTGTGGTTTAAATGCTGAAGAACTGCTCCAAGATTCCTCTGGGCTGAGTTCCTGCTGCCAAACTCAGGCAAATGTGAAGCCTGGTGAAAACTTCCAGAACTGGGCTGCAATATCCCATTTTCAGTTCCTGAGACTGTTTAACACTGCTGACCATTAATTGTGGAGCTGTGCTGGCTGAAAGAGATTCCCAGGAATGCGGCCGCAGAGAATAGGCACAGTCAGCCCAGGGACAGTGGTGAGGGAGTGGGTTTGGTCAATAAGCTGATTGACCTCAATACAGCTGATTCTCCTCTCGTGACTAGCAGATGCTCTGGTCTGGTCTTTCCCCCAACACACTTAACCTGCTTAACATCAACAAGAGAGGGATTGGGAGATGCAGAATGTTTTTACCTTCAAGATACATGTTTTGAGTATGTTTATAAAGATGGTGGAAATTTGGCTTCCTCTTCTGAGCAAGAGAAAAATAGAGCTGAATGATTCAGGAGATGTTTACCTTCCTTTTAAGGATGATCTCCCGGTTCTTATGCTCCATGAGGATGAGTTTAGAAAGGAGATGCTAAGATATTTTTTCTCCTGGATTTTTTTTTTTTTAAGAAGTTCACAGTCTGGAGACAAGGAGCTTCATAGACATTTGTTGAATGAGTTTGTGTGTTGATAACAGAATTCTGGGTTGAGAAGGGACCTTAGGAAGTGTGGCTTTCATTTTGCAGGAACAAGATTGTACTTCAGCTGGATCAGTGGATTGGTGGTGATTCCAGTTGCCTTGCTACTGCAAATGGATTGTGGGGAGGTGGGACCCTGTTTTGAAGGAAGATGGGGCTGGAGGCAGCTCTCCTTGGCCCTGTGATGGAACAGCACAGCTTCCTAAACAATCTGTGTTTCCACCACGGAAGTCCCTCCAGCTGGCTCTGACTCAGCCATGCTTAGAGCAAAGCACTGGATATAACAACTGGCAGACTTGCAGTGGTTCAGTTTGCTGAACTGAACTAGGAGATTAAGAAATTAAAAATAACTTAAAAAAACCCACTATTCCTCATCACTGTTAAACAATGAGGACTTAAAAAAAAAAAAAACACCACCTATTGAATAATCTGTAGCTTTGAAATGAACTTACGTGGAGGTTAAAATGTAATAGTTTAGAGATGGGCATCTGGTTAGCAGTGACTGCAATAGACGTGCTATACCTGTACTTCAAAAACTCTTTTGATTATGGACCTCAAGATAAATATCAGCATTCACCATGAGAACAGAACAGTGTACCCAAAAGAATCACTGTTAAAAGGAATGAAATACAAATTCATCATTGGCCTAAAGGGGCATCATGAGAGTGAATGTCTTGTGGGGATCAGCCCAGGGTTTTGCATTTCATAGGAAAACTTGAAGGTTAGCTGACTATGTCAGGCCATTGTGCCTCCTTTTTCTCTTATCTCTTCCTAAGATGACAGCCTTCTCTCTTGTTCTCTACAACCCATGCACCATTCATAGCACACTGCTGAACCTACACTCTGTAAATCCATAACCTCAGGATGGAGATAGGTGTTCGTGGACAGGAAGAAATGATGACTAATAATAGCTCAGGGAGATGGGGTAGATACGTTGAGTTTTTGGCCTTTCATCTCCTGGAGGTAAAGAGCTCTTCTATGGACTAAACATTTGTGTCCCCTGCCCCTGTCTCACACCCAAATTCCAAACATTGAAACCCTAATTCCCAATGTGATGGTATCTGGAGGTAGAGCCCTTGACAGATAATCAGATTTAGATGGGTCATGAGAGTGGGGCCCCTATGAGTGAGGTTAGTGCCTTTATAAGAAGAATGGACCAGAGCGCTCTCTGCCACATGAGACCACGCCTATCCCTTCTCTAAGGGATCTTCCTGACCCAGGAATCTAACCAGGGCCTCCTGCATTGCAGGCAGATTCTTTACCAACTGAGATACTAGGGAAGCACAGCAAGGAGGCAGCCACCTGCAAACTAGGAGGAGATCTCTCCCTGGACACCAAACCTATGACATCTTGATCTTAGACTTTCCAGCCTCCAGAACTAAGAGAAATAGATGTGTGTTTCTAAGTCCCCTAGTTTATACTACTTTGTTATAGAAGCCCAAGCTAAGACAGTCCTTTCCTAAATTCCTTATCTGCATCCCGTTTCAATCTCCAGACCAAGGCTAACATGACTGCAGGTGAAGCAACTTGTTTTCTTTCTAAAGCAATCTATCTTAGGGAAAGAGGAGTCTTTGCATTACTCTTCTTGATTTGTCTCTTCTTTCTGGTCAAGCCATTTTCCCTAAGACAGCACTGCTTTAAGGGGAAGACTCCTGGTGATCTTGCAAGAGGTATCTGCTAAAAGTGGTTGTCAAGGGAACCAACATATTGGTGTCCACTGGAGGCTACTTTTTAGGGAAAGGAGAAGAAGAGTAGGGGACACATTGTGTCAAGGTCCTAAATCCAAGGTGTGCTACCCATAGCGGGGCTCTGCAATCTTTCAGAAAGACCAGTGGAGGCAAAGAGCTGGCAACACCCCCATCATCTTCTCTCCCTTAGAGCTCAAAGAGCTGTATCTGGACCCATCACTTTAAGGCTTGCCCTTCAGCACTTGACATATAGGTTCTAGTTCTCTGTCCAGACTATTAATTACTCGAGGACAAATTCTACTCCAGTGCCTCGGCTATTTTCTAGTTGAAGGATGGGTGAGTAAATAAGGAGATTAAGTTATGAATGAACAGGCTGGCCTTGAGTCAAGAGTCCTGAGCCCTTGGTGCTCAGGGGAGGGGCTCTCCCTCTTATCGGGAGAGACTGCTTCAGTTTTGACAGCTGACCTGAGACACAGCAGAGTTAGAACCAGGGTTCTCCAAGGTCTGTGGGGCAGTCTGTCTGGAGGCAGCAACTCTTGTTGAATACAGAGGGTTTCTTTTCCATATGTTGACTCAAGCTGATAACTGAGGGCCTCCTGCTCTTAGTCCATTTCACTCTGAGTTGTTTATACACAAGTCAAGCCATTCAGTCTGCTGCAGGCTGAGATAAATGTCCCATCATAGGTGGACCCTCAGAGTTCTATTAGGCAGCAGGAAGAAAAGAAGAAAGGTAAGATAATCCCACCAATTTACATGAAGGGTGCATGGCCATTCAATCAAGACACCCGAGCCCACATCGAGGCTTGTCTTTCATTAATCAAGGGAAGTTGGGCAAATGATTCAAACCCCAATGTCTCTTTCCTCCTCTGTAAATTAAGGATCTACATTAAATTCCCCCAGATAATAAGATAATGATTAACATATCCTTAAAAATGACTTGTGCAAAACAGCAGCCTACCTTTTCTGAAAGGATACTGGACTGATATGGTTAGGGACGCAGGTGGTCATCACCCTCCCCATTATGAAAAGATTCCAGGCCATGGATTGGCAACAAAGACTTATTTTATGGAGGTTAAAGAGAGAAAGACTAATGAACCAGACAGACCTATACTCTGTAAACCCATACGATCAGGGGATTCCAATGAGAGGACCAAGCCTGTTTATTCTATTATCAGGGTCTAATGTTCAGAACAGCCACCCATGCGTGTCCACTTAGACATGCTGAGATTCTGAGGTCTGCACCAAAGGCCAGGCCACTCTCATGGGGAAATGTGAATTCCAGGAAGGCTGGAAAGGGTCTTGTGCCTGCCAAGCTTCTTTGTGCCTTGTCTCATCTAATGTCTGAATGTCTTTTTTTTTCTTCTCAGAACATAAAAGCAAGCTAAAGAAACTGTGGGGCAATCTGTGTGTAGGGCTGAAGAAATTGGAGGCCATTGGGGAAAGGGTCAGACAAACTCTAATTTTTCTTGGCCTCCTTTTCATCAGTACTCTCTTCATGGCATCTGGAAAGGCCCAGAACCACGGCACTAACTATAAAAGCAAGCGGGCGTTTGTTTCCTCAGATCCCAAAGACTCAGCCACCTTTAGCATATGCTGAGCCCACAGCGACCAGCTCCTAGCTGCTACAGGGAACACCCAAAGCTGGCTGAGGTCTAGTCACTCTGGGAGGCTGCAGTGGTCTTAAAATACTCTAGGATGTTGGACTGACCAGAGCTGAACCAAAACTTTTTAAGACGCAGAGAGTGGGCTCTTTTGTGTCTCCTGGGCAGCTTTGAGCTTTCAGAAATCCCATGCATCATTCAAGCCTCCCTGCCCTTTGGCTTTAAATCTGACTTGGAATGGTTGATGGACCCCTTCTAATCCTCTGATTTGCCCTCAGCTGCAGAGATGTGAGGCCCATAACCCGGTCACCAACACGTGATGACCTTATTCCTTATGGCTTCCACTGCACTGAGAGGACCAGAGGAACGGGTTTTAGACACCCCCAAGCTGCAGGGAACTAGGCTTGGAGCCAAGCCGTGCACATGAACACACGTGAGCACCCCTTGAGCCCCGCTCTGGAAACTCTGGGAAGCCTTCAAGGAGGGAGAGGGTTTAGCCACAAGGGGACGCCATTCTCTGAATCACATTACCAGCTGAAGAGAAACTGGCTCAGTCTGAATTGTCTTGCTTTCTTATCAGAAGGCAGCCAACATCTCGCATGAAGCAATGACGTCACCCGACTGTAAGCATGGTCAACCCAACTAATCTATCTTTACATGTCCTATGGAGCCTTTAAAGTGCAACCCAAAGGCCAGGCCTTCTGCAGCTTCCTCTTCACTTTCTGACTGGAAGCCCGGCTTCTTCTGCAGGACGCCCCGAGCACTCTGCACCCTCTCAGGGCCCTGCTTGTCATTCTGCTATGATCATTTATGTACATTTCTTGCCTCTCATATTTCATTCCTTGAGGTGTGTTTTCTCGTTAGCGCCCCTACCATTCTAGCCCTGCTGTTGGCAGAGGAGGTGTTTGATACATATTTGAGAGCCAGCTGATGGGCCAAATCTGAAGGGGGAATACTGTCTGGCAGGAAAGCTGCAGCGAGGTGAAATAAGTTCATCATCCACCCACCTGGTCCTTGCAAGGGGCATAGCACACGGCAGACCTAATGATCCAAGATGAAGACGTCCCTACCACGGCCGTACCACACTTCAAATGCAGGTTAAGAGACATTCTTGCATCCTTTGCCACATCCCATTGAAATACACTTTCCACCTCTAATTTCAAAGTGACTTCAAAGTACCTCAGGCAAACACAGAAGTCATCCTTGCCTCAAAACAGACCCACCAGAAAGCAGCTAGAGATTCAGAAGTGGAGTCCAGGTTGGAGATTTCCCCAGAGGTTCAAGAGCAAGACACAACCGCAAGCGGGACTGAAAGCAACTCTATCTACAATGATCACATCCCGGGACAGTGCCCTCTCCCTTCTCCAGGGTAGAGAAGCGTCCAGACTAGGAACAGTGAAAGAGGATGCATAGCAGCCTCAGGTCAGTGCACATGCTTTCCACAACAACCCGATAACAACGGTCAAGGCCAAAGACCAACCTGCCAGGCAGAAAACACCTTTGCACAATGAAGTGAAGCTCAGCTCCCTTCTCTCCATCTTCGCGCTCANTTATCAGATCTGACTTCCAGTGAGTGTTCACTAAGCAAGTGGTCACCATTTACAGGAAAACAGCATGACTGATTTAGAAAAGAAAAGTTTTTTTTTTTCCATTATCATGTAAAAATTACTTTTTTCCCCAAACTCATAATGAGGCCTCCTGGACTGAATATTTCTGAGGAAGGAGAACAAAAGAAGTTTGCTTTGGTATTTACATTATCTAGGGGTGGAAGAAAAGGCTACAACCAAGACTTTGATGTTTCTGAGGAGGACGGGAGATGATTTGATATTTATCCCTTCTTAGCATGTGAATTTATACCAGATGGTCCATTTAAAATAGTTCCCACTGTAAACCACTTTGCATTAAGCAGGGCCGACCAGAGAGCTCTCATTTCCTCTCTGGCGATAGCTGGTGTGAGACCAGCCTCCCAGGAGGGGCAGGACTGCCACATTTGCGCCTGCTGCCAGGCTGCNAATAGTTCCCACTGTAAACCACTTTGCATTAAGCAGGGCCGACCAGAGAGCTCTCATTTCCTCTCTGGCGATAGCTGGTGTGAGACCAGCCTCCCAGGAGGGGCAGGACTGCCACATTTGCGCCTGCTGCCAGGCTGCAGGAACTTGCCTGCTCTGCCACCCACTCATGCCAGATGGCCCAGAGTAACTCCAGTAAGAGAAGTCCTAACCAGTGACTGCATCCGGGTCACAGACTCTCTCCTATCCCTGGGAATGGTGGATGCGAATAGTACTTTCTTGATGTGTTTCATTTATTCCTGGGAGGATTGTGGAAGGTGTCACAGAAGTTTCAAGAAGCAGATGAGTCAGGCTGGGCTAGGTGTTATAACAAGCATCCTCAAGATACAGTGCTAGGATTTGGAGACACAAAGAGGACAAAGTCCTTGTTCTCACAGATCTTCCATTTCAGTGCTGCTTTCAGGGTTACACTGAACCTCTAAAGTGAATAATCCTTTCCATCAAAGATCAGTTCTGGACTCCTTCTACATCAGTGTCATTCTCTGCAAGGAATGGGCCTGGATGAATGGATGCTATTTACATATAGAAACAAAGGGAAAGAGAAGCAGAGAATTCAGGTAATTCTGTTTCCTGCCCACTAGAAGAAATACCTTCCAGTTCCTCTCACTTGAGTCTCCTTCAAACATCTCAGCCTCTCCTGTGGCTTTCAATTCTTGCCGCACATTAAAGTCACTGTGTGTGTGTGTATGTACACTCAGGCAGATCCAACCCTTTGTGACGCCATGAACTGTAGCCCTCCAGGCTCCTCTGTCCATGGAATTTTCCAGACAAGAATACTGGAACGGGTTGCCATTTCTTCCTCCTGGGAATCTTCCAGACCCAGGAATCGAACCCTTGTCTCTTGTGTCTCCTGCATTGGCAGGCAGATTCTTTACCACGGCACCACCTGGGAAGCCCTATTAAAGTCCCTCTTCCTCCTCAAACACCATCCACCATCACCTCATCAAAACCTACTACTCTGGGAACTTCCCTGGTGGTCCTGTGCTAAATCGTTCAGTTGTACCTGACTCTTTGCAACCCATGGACTGTAGCCCACCAGTCTTCTCTGTCCATGGAATTTTCCTGGCAAGAATACTGGAGTGGGTTGCCATTTCCTTCTCCAGGGGATCTTCCCAACCCAGGGATCGAACTCGCGTCTCTTATGTCTTCTGCCTTGGCAAGTGGATTCTTTACCACTAGTGCCACCTGGGAAGCCCCGTGGGAGGCAGGGTATACAGTAACTCTGTATTTTCCACAAATCTTTTTTATGAGCCTAAAACTGCTCTGAAAGATAAGATCTATGGATTTTCCAAAAGTTAATCATTTTTTTTTTCTTCCCAGAAAAAAAAAATCAGTGATTCATAATTCAAAGACTCATCATGGAGACTGCCTCTCAAGCAAGTTTTTGCCATCTCCTCTTTTCCCTCTTGAGGATAAAAATCAAGGTTGATATTCAGACCACGAGGTAAATAATATTTCTGGATTAAAGTATGACCCTAAGAAGTTATTTAACTAGCATTTCTTCTGAAATGTTAGTCCTGGACAACTGAGAATGCTGCCCTTTTGATAGTGCTCATTGGAAAGGAGAGGCTAATTTCACAGCCCGTCTTTTAAGGACAGCTCATGGAGGGAGGAAAAGTGCCTGGCACGAGTGTTACAAAGAAGGCCGTGTTCCTCTACAGGGCATTCCCCAGGCAGCTGGGCAGAGTCCTACAGACTTACTCTATGGTGAAAAACTTAAGTGTTTGGCATCCAAAAGTGATGTCATACCCACCTAACTTTTGGTAAATGTGGGTTTAGTTAGATTGGTTGCATTTCAAGACTAAGGGGAGAACTGGAGGATAAAGTTGTTTCCTTCTGATCACACCCTGGTACACACAGACAGAGATCAAATAGAAAAACCAGCTGTCATCAAGTAGTGAAAATATTGGGATAACAAATAGACTGTGAGGCATTATAAAGATATTCTACAAGGCTGAATTAGCTGCAGTCAGCCACTGGGGGTCTGATGAATGCCTACGAGCATTTCTTTCTTCTGTTCTCTTCTGAGTATTCCTGCCCTCACTGAGGTTAACTTGGGATCAAAGAATCTTTGAATCCACCCGAATGTTCCAGAACAGCCTGCCCTTGCATGGCCCGAGTGACCCACATAGCCCCCACACACTCAGCCACTCGTGTGTACCCACTCCTAGCCACCCTAGACTGAGAATTCTGACAACCACACACACATACACAATATATATATATATTTCCTCGTCTTATTCTTGAAAGTTTGAAGGCTTTAAACTTTTTGGATATGATTCAGAGATAGAATCTTCATAATATAGGTACAGGTAGCAAGTAATTTAATAGTAAACCACTTAATAATTTATTAATGAGAAATATTAAATGAATGGGTTTCCCTGGAGGCTCATATGGTAAAGAATTCTCCTGCAATGCAGGAGCCAGAAGTTTGATCCCCGGGTGGGGAAGATGTCCTGGAGAAGAGGCATCCTTCTTAAAATTCTCCAAGCCAGGCTTCAACAGTACATGAACCATGAACTTCTAGATGTTCAAGTTGGATTTAGAAAAGGCAGAGAAACCAGATATCAAATTGCCAACATCAACTGGATCATCCAAAAAGCAAGAGAGTTCGAGAAAACCATCTACTTCTGCTTTATTGATTGCACCAAAGCCTTTGTGTGGATCACAATAAACTGTGGAAAATTCTTCAAGAGATAGGAATACTAGACCACCTTACCTGCCTCCTCAGAAATCTGTATGCAGCTCAAGAAGCAATAGTTACAACTGGACATGGAACAACAGACTGGTTCCAAATTGGGAAAGGAACATGACAAGCCTACATATTGTCACCCTGCTTATTTAACTGATATGCAGAGTACATCATGTGAAATACCAGGCTGGATGAAGCACAAGCTGGGATGAAGATTGCCGGGAGAAATATCAATAGCCTCAGACATACAGATGACACCGCCCTTATGGCAGAAAGTGAAGAAGATCTAAAGAGCCTCTTGATGAAAGTGAAAGAGGAGAGTGAAAAAGCTGGCTTAAAACTCAACATTCAAAAAAAAACTAAGAACATGGCATCTGGTCCCATCACTTCATGGCAAATAGATGGGGAAATAATGGAAACAGTGACAGACTTTATTTTCTTGGGCTCCAAAATCACTGCAGATGGTGACTGTAGCCATGAAATTAAAAGACACTTGCTCCTTGGAAGAAAAGCTATGACCAACCTAGACAGCATATTAAAAAGCATTTTACTTTGCCAACGAAGGGCCATCTAGTCAAAGCTATGGATTTCCAGTAGTCATTTATGGATGTGAGAGTTGGACTATAAAGAAACTGAGCACCGAAGAATTGATGCTGTTGAACTGTGGTGTTGGAGAAGACTCTTGAGAGTCCCTTGGATTGCAAGGAGATCCAACCAGTCCATCCTAAAGGAGATCAGTCCTGAATATTCATTGGAAGGACTGATGCTGAAGCTGAAACTCCAATACTTTGGCCACCTGATGTGAAGAACTGACTCATTTGAAAAGACCTTGATGTTGGGAAAGATTGAAGGCAGGAGAATGGGATGACAGAGGATGAGATGGTTGGATGGCATCACCAACTTGATGGGCAAGAGTTTGAACAAGCTCTGGGAGTTGGTGGTGGACAGGGAGGCCTGGCGTGCTGTGTGCTGCAGTCCATGCAAAGAGTTGGACATGACTAAGCAACTGAACTGAACTGAACCCACTCCAATATTCTTGCCTGGAGAATCCCATGGAGAGGAATAAATGAATAATACCATTCATTTTAGGAAGCCTTACCAGTGCCAGCCATGGTGCTTGGTATTGGGACAAATCAGAGACGAAACAGATGCAGACCAACATGCAGAGACTTGAGGCCCAGGTGGGTAATGCGATGTATTCCCAAGTAACAGTCATGTGAGGCAGAAGGTAGTAAATGCCATGAGAGAAGCTCAAATGACAAACAGCAGGAGTGTGGGGCAGTGGGCCTTACTCCCAACTGAGTGAATGGAGGAGGTGGTGTTAGTGACATTAGACGTTGCTCTGGGAGGCCAGGATTGGGTTTGCAGACAGGGAGCATCCTAGATGCCCTTTTATCAAACACTGCAGGAGAGGAGAGCCTGCTTTCAAGAGCAAGAGGGGAAGAGGGGCTGGGGAGGGGGGAGGAAACACAGGACTATCCAAAGGCATTTTGCCCTGAGCGGGCACAACAGACATGGAGATGACAGGGGCATGTCCAGGAGGAGTTGTGGGGGAACATAGGAAGGAGATGGGAAGGGTGGGGAATAGGTGGTCTCTGGCCAGAAGAAGAATTTTGTTTTTTTCTTTTATTTTCTTGCAAGTTAGAAGTGTTCAGATTTCTGACCATGTGTGCAGGATGAGGCGAAGAAATAGGAAGGGAAGGGATTAGAAACATGAGGAGAGGTAGGGAAGGGTGTGAGGAATTATCAAACATTTGGACAAGAATGCCCACAGTAGCTGTATGTGAAAGAGCCCCAAACTGGAAAACCTAATGCCCATCTATGGGGGAGTGGTTAGAGAGATTGCAGCATATATTCAGACAATGGAATGCTACCCAGCAAAGGAAAAAATAAAATACTGGCATTCTATGAACAACATAGATTAATCTCACAGATACGGTGCTGAGTTTGAGNCCAAACTGGAAAACCTAATGCCCATCTATGGGGGAGTGGTTAGAGAGATTGCAGCATATATTCAGACAATGGAATGCTACCCAGCAAAGGAAAAAATAAAATACTGGCATTCTATGAACAACATAGATTAATCTCACAGATACGGTGCTGAGTTTGAGAAGCACAAAATTGAAATAGTACAGATGCCAAACAGTTCCTACTGTGTGACTGCATTTATACAGAGCTCAGAATTAGGCGTAACTAGTCTATGGTGGCGGAGAAGGCAATGGCACCCCACTCCAGTACTCTTGCCTGGAAAANCTGGGAAAGATTGAGGGCAGGAGGAGAAGGGGACGACAGAGGATGAGATGGTTGGATGCCATCACTGACTCAATGGACATGAGTTTGGGTGAACTCCGGGAGTTGGTGATGGACAGTCTGCAGGTATGCTGCAGTCCATGGGGTTGCAAAGAGTCGGACACAACTGAGCGACTGAACTGAGTAACAGAATCGGTAAGAATCAAACAGCTAACTTTTATATAAGATGTACTGCACATCAGGCACTGACACTCTGCATATTTTAACTCACTTATTCCTCATAACAACCGACAGGCAGGTACTACTATAATCTCCACTTCACTGAGACAGGGACAATTAAGCAACTTGCTTCACACCACACATATTAAATATTGGGTTGTGAAAAAGTTTTGTTTGGGTTTTTCTGTTACACCATATGGGAAAATCTGAACGAACATTTTGGCCAACCCTACAGTAAAGCTGGAGCTTCCCAGGTGGCTCAGCAGTAAAGAATCCACCTGCCAATGCAGGATACATGGGTTTGATCCCTGGGTCAGGAAGATGCCCTGGAGAAGGAAATGACAACCCACTCCAGCATTCTTGCCTGGGAAATCCTATGAACAGAGGAGGCTATCGGGCTGTGTGTGTGTGGTCCATGGGGTTACAAAGGGTAAAACACTACTAAGCGACTCAATGATAACTGCAGTAGAGCTGAGACTCAGTCTGTCTCCAAAGTCAGCATTTCTTAATCTCCGGTTAGCTGTGTACTATTAATTTTCTGAATTTTAAGCATCNGGGCTGTGTGTGTGTGGTCCATGGGGTTACAAAGGGTAAAACACTACTAAGCGACTCAATGATAACTGCAGTAGAGCTGAGACTCAGTCTGTCTCCAAAGTCAGCATTTCTTAATCTCCGGTTAGCTGTGTACTATTAATTTTCTGAATTTTAAGCATCTTATTTTCCAAAACAATTTTGAAATTCCATACACCAGTGTTTCCCAAATTCCCATGATTAAGCTGTTAAGCTGAAAATTGTCTACCTATTCATTTTTAAATGGCTTCTATCGCCTTTAATAAGCATAAATATCAAACCATGAAATTTTCAGAAGTTAATGCAAAGTTAATCATAAAAATATATAACTATTATTTTTAAAGTATACATATTCACTTTCAAAGTATACTAACATAGGTTATTAAGTACACATGTAAAATTAATCACAGTTTTAGATTAATAAGATTGGTGGACACTATTTTTTTTAAAAAGGATATTGCAGCTTTTAAAGGAAAAATATTAATTTGAGTCTTTCTGACCATTGATTGAAACTGACTCCAACCACTTCTTTATGTTGGTTTCAAATCCCTGGCGCTTCGGCTACAAGTATAGCTCCTATAAAACCGCAACTTGTTTTATGGGTTAGTCATTCTCCAAACTAGACTGTAATTAATCTCAACTTTGTAATTTGTGCTTTCCTTACTATTTCTTTCTTTTAATGAAGTCAACATATACCACCGAACTGCTACATTCCCAAATTTTCATTTTCTCTTTTCACCTTGACCTTTAAAAGAAACAGCATTTCTCCTGAGGTGGTCTTTTGTCATACTAGTGATGTTCTTGTTTTTTATCTGGGCACCAGTTACAGGACTGTGCTCAACTTACAAAAATTCATCAAGCTATATATACTTTTCTGTACATATAGTTTATAGTTCAATAAAGAGTTGTTTTTTAAGAAGCTGTGCTTCCTAACTTTATCTCACCAAAAGCCATGACATACCAGCATTGACGGATGTCACTTGCTTCTTTTTGACAGCTATTACTTCTAAGTCTTCTTTAAATCAGACAGCACTCTATAGTACTGAGTTAACATTCAATCTGTATTTTCAGCACATGTAAAAAGAGTCATCTAAGATACTCTGTGGCACCAAAAAGTGCTACTTAATTCTTTCACAAACCCTGAGACATAAAGATCTCTAAAGGAAAGAAAACATTTATTTTATATTCTATGTGCTCATTTTATTCTCACAATTACCTCATCAGTTAGACATTACACACTTGCGGATGGAGCCACAACAATATATTCCCACCAAAAATGCTTCCCTAGGGTGACACTAGTGTTTCTCCCCTCATAGACGGATGGGCCTGTTTCCTCTGGTTGGAACTGTGTAGAGCTTTACACCGGCCTTCAGCATGAATCTGCGACACAACTGTTACTGTGTGACTGGCAAGGTTACAGCATCAAGGATGGGGAAGGAGGGAAGCTCAAGAGAGAGGGAGTATATGTATACATAGAGCTGATTCACTTTGTTATACAGCAGAAACACAACACTACAANCTTGCCTGGAGAATCCCAGGGATGGGGGAGCCTGGTGGGCTGCTGTATGTGGGGTCGCACAGAGTCGGACATGACTGAAGCAACTTAGCAGCAGCAGCAGCAGTCTACGGTGGACAGAGGTAGGATGGTGGTTACCCTTGAGGTGGATAATAGCTGGAAGGGGCCACAAAGGAGCCAGTGGGTGTGAGGCTGAAAATGTTCCTTATCTTGACTCGGTGGGGGTATACATGTGTGTGCCTGTGGACAATTATGGTGAGCTACAAGTAAGACTTGTGCACTTGATGGAGTTTATTCCTCAATAGGGAAAGAGAGACAAGAAATTGGGGGCAAAGAGGTGAATGAGATAAAGCTAGGAGGAGACTGGGAGGGTGTAAGGACAGGGATTGTAAAGTAGAGTGAAGTCAAATTGCTCTGTTGCGTCTAACTTCTTCATCCATCTAGGTATGAGCAGGTAATGCCTCACCTGGAGTGGTGGGGATGATGGAGATGGAAAGACAGGGACAGCTTCTGCAAGGGCATGGTTTACAAGAAGTGGCAACTGAGTACAGGACTTGGAGGGCATCTGAAGAAGAGGAGGGAGTCTCAGGTGCTCCCAAGGCCTAGAACCTAGATGGGTGCCCTATCTAACTGTGTCTGATAGAAAGGCACTGACCCACCTACTGGGCAGTTATCCCAGTGATGGAAGATGACCACACATCTNTGAGTACAGGACTTGGAGGGCATCTGAAGAAGAGGAGGGAGTCTCAGGTGCTCCCAAGGCCTAGAACCTAGATGGGTGCCCTATCTCACTGTGTCTGATAGAAAGGCACTGACCCACCTACTGGGCAGTTATCCCAGTGATGGAAGATGACCACACATCTAATTCATGGGCTCCATCCTGTCCAGTATCAACCTTGATTTAGCTGGTTCTAGCTGAGTCATGAGGAGCCATCAGAGGATAAACAAACATGTCAGGGAATACTGTTAGTTTAGTTTAGCAGCAGCTCTCATCTTGTCCTGGGTAAGACTGAGTAGCGGTGGGGCTTGGAGTTGTCCCCCAAAGCTATTAAATGCAGTTGCTTGCAATGCAGCTGATGCTGGTGTGAATTAAGGGGGCCTGAGTACGGCTTCATAATGGACACACAACAGAGAGCCTGTGCCTACCGATACCAACTGGGGAAGCCAGTTCAGAAGCCCTGGGCAGAAAGCAAAGGGAAGGAGAGGCAGTGAACCCACCGTGCGTGCAAAGCTTCCCTTCCCCTGGGCAGCATCAGAAAAACCAGGGAAGCACAGTGTGGTTGGCCCTGCTCCGCCAGTGGTCTCACGTCCTTCTTAAAGCACCTGGAGTTCCACACGGATTGAGTCCTTTCTTTAGGCGACAATGAGATTCAGAAATCCCATCCACCTGGGCAAGTTTGGGAAACTGGGCCACCAGGGATGCTGAGAACTGGGCAGAGATGTTGCCCAGCTGGCATCTCCTGGACCCTGACCCTCCCTTCTCCTCCTGGATGAAGATGTGGTTTTACTGTGTTAAGTCCAGGTCAGATCCAGGAGAGCTTGATGCTTGTGAGTGCTGAGTGCTCAGCTGCTCTGTTGTGTCTGACACTTTGCATCCGCATGGACTGTAGCCAGCCAGGCTCCTCTGTCCATGGGATTTCCCAGGCGAGAATACTGGAGCGGGTTGCCATTTCCTTCTCCAGGCTGATGCTTGTGATCAGCCCCACAAATGCAAGTTCATTGGTTGTTAGTGTAAGTTCTTCCTGGGGAGGGGTGAGCCTGAGGCTAACAGTGGCTGAGCAAGGCTTGAGCCCTTTCCTGAACCCTGGCAGAGGCCCATCTGCAGTGCTGCCTGTAAGAGAACTCAGGAGCAAAGGAGAAACCTCGTCCAGACAGGCCGCACCTGCTCCTGCCTGGGGTGACCATTTCCCTGCCCTTTCGCCCTATGTCTTGCCGAAACAAATAGGATTGTCCCACGAACACGTGCACGCAACACGCGAGAGTGTGTGAGAGCCCTTCAGGGAGCGTGTAACCTGCTGAACCAGTGCTGTGACTGTGATTGCATCACAGGCTGTGGAAAGAGGTGGGCACAAAGGGATGTGGGGGGCTCAGGGAACCTAAAAAGGAGATCGCCATCGACCTTCCAAAAATGCATGGCTTAAAATACGTACCACCCGATGTGGGCCCCAAAGACAACTCCAGACCAAGGGTATGGTACTGAAAAGAGGTCCAGAGAACTGATGGGAGTGAGGAGAGAGAAAGGAACACAGGAGGGGAGGAGACAGGCGAGGAGAGCTGTCAGCAAGGGCAGTCAGAGAAGGAGGGCGGCGTGATAAAAGGACGCTGGATCGGGGGTCTTAGAGGAAGCAGCTTAAACTTCAGATGAGAGAGAAAGGAAAGTATTCTCCCCCCAAAAGAGTTGGTAGGTACAAAGGTGCAGGTGTGGGCAAGTGGACAGCGTTCAGGCAGAGAAGGAGCAGAACTTTGTGCGCTGGGAGTCAGCTGTGTCTGGCAGAGTCCACCTGCCGCTTCACGTGTTAGTCAGGCAGCAGTCAGCAGGGTAAGTCAAGTGTTTTATATTCACACACATCTCTCTATATATAATTCACATGTAATTCTATATATGAACATAGGGGGCTGTGGGCTAAGTAGAAGGTGGGAGGATTAAGAAAATATTTTTAAAGGAATAGAAACATATAACACAGCATGAACTCAATGGACATGAGTTTGAGCAAACTCAGGGAGATGGTGAAGGACAATGAAGGACAGCCTGGTGTCCTGAAGTCTGTGGGTTTGCAAAGAGTTGGACACGACTGAGCGACTGAACAACACCACACAACAGAGATGACTGCAAAGTCGGTATTACACATCTCGTTAATGTAGCAGCAGGTAAGAAAAGGCAGCTCTCGGCGGTGCTCCCACAGTCACTGTGCTACAGGGGTGACCTCAGTCCCCTCCGTCAGTTCCTCAAAGTCTCAGAGCAGCCCCACCGTCACGGAGGCTGGGCTGTGCGACAGGCTTATCTGGTTCAAGCTTGGCTCTGCCACTCTCCAGCCATGGGACCGCTGGCAAATTACTTGCTCTTCCTGAGCCTCAGTTTTCTCATCTGTAAGTGGGAATACCATAATCAACCTCAGAGGGTTGTTGTAAGTTTTATTGAATCTGGAGGAACCAAGTCCAGTGTCGGAGAGCCCTCAGCAAATGTTAGCTTATTTTATTATCACACATTACAAGTTAGAGGAGGTGACAGTGTTCTCTGCCTTGGCCGCATGAGCGCTAAGATGTGTGGCTTTCGAGGCCCCTGTGGTAGAGAGTAGTTGCCCACCCAATATCTAGTCTGCCCTTCTTCCACAGTAATTGACCCTTTATTTTGTTCAACATAGATTAAACACACACACACACACACCCACCATACACACCTATTTTGCTTGTTTCCCTTGCACCTATGGCCCATTCTGTTCTGACCAAAGAGATGTAAGCACTAGGTGTACCCTCTGTGAAGCTCTTTAAATGAGTTGACTGAGAAAACACACACCACTTTGCCCTTCCTAATCCTCCTCCTTCTTCCTGCCTAAAATGTAGCTGTGATGGCTGGAGCTTCAGCAGCCTGGTTGAACCATGTAGTGACCCAAGGATGGAAACCTTGAACTCAGGCTGGACAGAGAGACAAGGAGCAGAAGGGTCCCAGACAATGATGTGTGTGTGTGTGTGTGTGTGTGTGTGTGTGTGTGTGTGTTAGTCACTCAATTGTGTCCGACTCTTTGTGACCCCATGTTCTGTAGCCCATCAGACTCCCCTGTCCATGGGATTCTCCAGGCAAAAATACTGGAGTAGGTTGCCATTTCCTTCTCCCCCAGACAATGATAGAGCAGCATGATAGTTTTAAGCTGCCTATCTCTTAACTCTCATTGCATGATAAACATATCTTTTACATGATAAACTTGATAAACAGCTATATTGTTTGAGTACTGTATGTATGATACTCACCACTAATGACATTTCCCCAGTCGTGTCCGACTCTTTGTGACCCCATATACTGTAGCCTACCAGGCTTCTCTGTCCATGGGATTTTTCAGGCAAGAGTACCGGAGTGGGTTGCCATTTCCTTCTCCAGGGGATCTTCCCGACCCAGAGATTGAACCCAGGTCTCCCAGGCAGACGCTTTACCCTCTGAGCCACCAGGGAAGTCCTCATTGCATGATAAACATATCTCATACATGATAAACTTGATAAACACCTATACTGTTTGAGTACTGTATGTATGATACTCACCACTAATGACATTTCCCCATGACTAAAAAATAGGGTTAAGGACTGGAGCTGGCTGGAAGCTGAGATTCCTGGGTAGGCAACTGGTTTCTTCCATGCCCTTGCCTCTCTCTCTTTCTCTCTCTTATACTAGTACACACTTGCAGTGGGCTGAATGTCCATGTCTCAATCTCCAGCAACTGTGAATGGTACCTTATTCAGAAAAAGAGGTCTCTGCAGATGTAATTAAGTTACAGTTCTTAAGATGAGGTGATGATCCTGGATTATCTGGATAGGACCTCAGTCCAGTGACAAGTGTCCTTAGACATACAGAAGAGAAGGCAGACAAGGACACAGTGTGACCACCAACGCAGAGATTGGGGTGATGCAGCCAGGAGTCAAGGAAAGCTGTTAGCCACCAAAAGTTGGAAGAGGCAAAAAAGACTGCTTCCTGCAGCCTCCAGAGGGAGTGTGACCCTGCCAATGCCTTGATTTGGGGCTTCTGTGTTTCTCTCCAGAACCACAAGAGAACACATTTCTGTTGTTTTAACCAATCCAGTTCATGGTAATTTGTCACGGCAGCCACAAGAAACTCATACATACCCACTGGCACACTGCACCCAGGCTTATATCATGTAGAGTGGGAGCCTTGAGCCCTTTGTGGTTCTTCAATAAATTCTTCTTGAACTAGATGGACATTGGAAACATGAAAGCCTGGCTGCTCTCCCCTCCTCAGGGAGGAAAGAGCAGGTCTACAGCTCTGACATTCCCCGCATACTGTCCTGCACAGACTCTGTAAACAGCTGTATTCCAGTGGCAGCTGTGACCCAATGGTACACAGAAGAGGAAAACCATTTGTACCATCTGGAGGACACAGCCTGATCCTCTTCGCTCTGAAACATCTCTGAGTTTAGAAATCTAAACACATATTCCAGTTTGCAAGCTTCCTGAAGGACTGGGATCTATTACATGGTTGCATAATATAGTTAAGTGACCGCACTGCCCTGGCCTCCCTCCACCCCCATGTCAGGACCAAGGTTAGGAGAGGAAGTAGGCTGGAGAAGATGGGCCAGAGGATGGGAACCAGAAGGGCAGGAAGCATGGGCAAGCACACTCAAGATTCTAGAACCTTCCAATGGGCTGTGGAAGGAAAAGCTGTTGCACTACCTGCTACTTTTGTCAGAACCAGAAAGCAACATAGGCTGGTGGTGATGTGCATGGTNGTGTGTGTGTGTGTGTGTGTGTGTGTGTTAGTCACTCAATTGTGTCCGACTCTTTGTGACCCCATGTTCTGTAGCCCATCAGACTCCCCTGTCCATGGGATTCTCCAGGCAAAAATACTGGAGTAGGTTGCCATTTCCTTCTCCCCCAGACAATGATAGAGCAGCATGATAGTTTTAAGCTGCCTATCTCTTAACTCTCATTGCATGATAAACATATCTTTTACATGATAAACTTGATAAACAGCTATATTGTTTGAGTACTGTATGTATGATACTCACCACTAATGACATTTCCCCAGTCGTGTCCGACTCTTTGCGACCCCATATACTGTAGCCTACCAGGCTTCTCTGTCCATGGGATTTTTCAGGCAAGAGTACCGGAGTGGGTTGCCATTTCCTTCTCCAGGGGATCTTCCCGACCCAGAGATTGAACCCAGGTCTCCCAGGCAGACGCTTTACCCTCTGAGCCACCAGGGAAGTCCTCATTGCGTGATAAACATATCTCATACATGATAAACTTGATAAACACCTATACTGTTTGAGTACTGTATGTATGATACTCACCACTAATGACATTTCCCCATGACTAAAAAATAGGGTTAAGGACTGGAGCTGGCTGGAAGCTGAGATTCCTGGGTAGGCAACTGGTTTCTTCCATGCCCTTGCCTCTCTCTCTTTCTCTCTCTTATACTAGTACACACTTGCAGTGGGCTGAATGTCCATGTCTCAATCTCCAGCAACTGTGAATGGTACCTTATTCAGAAAAAGAGGTCTCTGCAGATGTAATTAAGTTACAGTTCTTAAGATGAGGTGATGATCCTGGATTATCTGGATAGGACCTCAGTCCAGTGACAAGTGTCCTTAGACATACAGAAGAGAAGGCAGACAAGGACACAGTGTGACCACCAACGCAGAGATTGGGGTGATGCAGCCAGGAGTCAAGGAAAGCTGTTAGCCACCAAAAGTTGGAAGAGGCAAAAAAGACTGCTTCCTGCAGCCTCCAGAGGGAGTGTGACCCTGCCAATGCCTTGATTTGGGGCTTCTGTGTTTCTCTCCAGAACCACAAGAGAACACATTTCTGTTGTTTTAACCAATCCAGTTCATGGTAATTTGTCACGGCAGCCACAAGAAACTCATACATACCCACTGGCACACTGCACCCAGGCTTATATCATGTAGAGTGGGAGCCTTGAGCCCTTTGTGGTTCTTCAATAAATTCTTCTTGAACTAGATGGACATTGGAAACATGAAAGCCTGGCTGCTCTCCCCTCCTCAGGGAGGAAGGAGCAGGTCTACAGCTCTGACATTCCCCGCATACTGTCCTGCACAGACTCTGTAAACAGCTGTATTCCAGTGGCAGCTGTGACCCAATGGTACACAGAAGAGGAAAACCATTTGTACCATCTGGAGGACACAGCCTGATCCTCTTCGCTCTGAAACATCTCTGAGTTTAGAAATCTAAACACATATTCCAGTTTGCAAGCTTCCTGAAGGACTGGGATCTATTACATGGTTGCATAATATAGTTAAGTGACCGCACTGCCCTGGCCTCCCTCCACCCCCATGTCAGGACCAAGGTTAGGAGAGGAAGTAGGCTGGAGAAGATGGGCCAGAGGATGGGAACCAGAAGGGCAGGAAGCATGGGCAAGCACACTCAAGATTCTAGAACCTTCCAATGGGCTGTGGAAGGAAAAGCTGTTGCACTACCTGCTACTTTTGTCAGAACCAGAAAGCAACATAGGCTGGTGGTGATGTGCATGGTGACAGTCTTGAATTTGAGATGAGGTTCTTCCTCTAACCTGCCGTGTATCCTGGACCAATTTGATCTGTAAGATTTGTCTTACCTGTCCATAAGCTAGGGCTGCTGCTGCTAAGTCACTTCAGTCGTGTCTGGCTCTGTGCAACCCTCCAGGCTCCTCCATCCCTGGGATTCTCCAGGCAAGAACACTGGAGTGGGTTGCCATTTCCTTCTCCAATGCATGCATGCATGCATGCTAAGTTGCCTCAATCATGTCCGACTCTGTGCGACCCTATGGACAGCAGCCCACCAGGCTCCTTGTCCACAGGATTCTCCAAGCAAGCATACTGGAGTGGGTTGCCATTTCCTTCTCCAAAACTAGGGCTAGTAACTACATTTTCCTCTTGGAGTTGGTTGTAAGGGTTAAGAGAGGTAAAATGCATGGAAAATGCTTTGGGCAGAACTAGGTGCTAGATAAGAATGTGTTAACAGAAACATCAAGTGTTTCAGAATCCATGATAATCAAAAATGCTAGGCTTCTCCCAGTTACAGAAGTTCATCAGCAAGGCATCTATTTCCTGTGGGTAAGGTGTTCAACCACAAGTTTTCAAGGACTTCCCTTTGTATTTTTGTTGTTGTTATTATTTGTTTTTATTTACTTATGTATTTTTATGGCCACGCTGTACAGCAAATGGGATCTTAACTCCTCGACCAAGGATCGAGTCCTCCCCGTGCAGTGGAAGTGCGGAGTCTTAACCACTGGACCACCAGGGAAGTCCCTCTTTTTTTGTTGTTAAACAGTGCTGGCCCAAGCCTCATACCACAGAATTCCTCCTCCACCCCTCATTCATGCCTGCAGTTCCATTGCTAAAGGCTTTTTCCTATCGAATCCAGAGAGGTCAGCAAACTATTAAAAGCTAGACAGTAAATATGCTAGGCTCTGTGGGTTACATGTGGACTCTGTCACATATTCTTCCTTTTTTATTTTTAATTTGAGAGGACTACAGAGTCTGGATTTGGCCCAAGGGCCCTGATTTGCCAAATCCCGCTAGATGAAGATTTAAAGAGCCTCGAAGTTTTCTGATGAGGTTAGTCATTAGATAAAGAAAGAGGTTTTCTGTCTTCTCTCCCTTTAGCAGGAGAGGAGGAGATGGCAATGGTGGCCCCCAAGGGGAAGGCCTCGTTGAAGGGATTAACTGACTACAGGACATAAAGCAGACCTTGAAGACAGAGCAGATGCTGGCACTGCCTGATTTTGCCCGAGGAAGGCCTGTTTCAGAGTTTGCAGCCATCAGCGAAAAACAGGTGAGAACCAGACTAACATCTGTGCTTCAGTATGGCTTGCATCCCACACTAAAAAGTGTTGTCATTTTCCAGCAATCTAACCTAGTAAATGCTCAGAAGTTAAAATGCCAAAACCTGATTTCGTAAGTAATCCACTCCTGTTGATAGGTTCTCCTCATCCTATGACCTTTCATTCGAAGCAGCAGAAGACCGGGCTACAATTTTAATTCTGACAGCAACAAAGAAACCCCCTGGATGATGGAATGAGATCACAGATGCAATCTGCAGGGCCAGAAGACTCCCATTTGCACTTGGTGGAAAACCGGCTTGTGAAGATGCTGACCACTGGGCCAGGATCTAATGGATATGACTTCACAGAAAATAAGAATGCTGAAGATTAAGTCAATTGAGCCTGGAAGGAATGTAAACTAGTCTTTGATCAAAAGAGAAAGTAGGATAGATCAACCTGGTCAACCACTTGTAAAAAAATGAAAATAGATCACTTTCTAACACCACACACAAAAATAAACTCAAAATGGATTAAAGACCTAAATTTACATTACCAGAAACTATAAAACTCCTAGAGGAGAACATAGGCATAGTGAAGTAAGCCAGAAAGAAAAACACCAATACAGCATACTGACACATATATATGGAATTTAGAAAGATAGTAATGATGACCCTGTATGTGAGACAACAAAAGGACACAGACATAGGGAATGGACTTTTGGCCTCAGAGGGAGTAGGAGAGGGCGGGATGATCTGGGAGAATGGCACTGAAGCATATATACTATTATGTAAGAAACGAATCACCAGTCTATGTTTGATACAGGATGCAGGATGCTTGGGGCTGGTGTACGGGGATGATCCAGAGAGACGTTGTGGGGTGGGAGGTGGGAGGTGGATTCGGGATTGGGAGCTTGTGTACACCTGTGGTGGATT